>PNEN01000577.1:68156-238708 GCA_002933655.1 Cercospora berteroae
CCTTTGACGTGTACGGCGTGGGCCGAGTCCCACTGCTCGTCTGTCATTTTCCCGAAAGAAACGTCGCGAAGTATGCCGGCATTGTTGATCAAGACGTGTACGGCACCGAATTTTTGGAGAGCAGTATCGATGATTTTGTCTCCTTGTTCGACGCTGGTGGTGTCTAGTACGGCTTTGCCTCCGGCTTGGATGATCTGCTGGTCTACTTGTGCAGCGGTCTGGGAAGGTCAGCTGCATTCAATTGTCACTGAGATCTAATTCAATACCTACCGACGGATCACTGTCGTTAACCACAACAGATGCGCCTCGAGAAGCGAAGAATAACGCGTACGCTTTTCCCAAGCCCGAGCCAGCTCCAGTCACGATGATGACCTGATCGTCAAAACGCAATGCCATGATGCGCTGTTCATGAGCTATGGCGTTTCTGCTTTGAGAAATTTTGAAGCGGCGAGACTGTTCAACCTCGAGAACAGTGATCATCACAGAGATTTTACTGGAGAGTTGTGCTTGGCGCTAGGTCGATCGGGAACTCAAAAGATCATCGCTATATTCCCATATCCAGACCTCGGGAATGAGTTGACCATCCTAGTGGGAAAAGCTGACGATCGTGAATACAGCAAAACATTGGGCCAACGGAAAGAGGCCAAAGAAAACCATTTGCTTGCTGATGAAGACACAAATCTGGCAATGGTACTGGAGAGTAGAGCTATGCTACACTTTTCGTGCCTAAAGTTTGCTTCCGGGCTCCTTTTTGGAAGCCCACACTCTCAAGGTCCGCCGTAGTATCTTCCCACTGGCAGTTTTAGGGATCTCATCAACGAAGACAATGCCTGCCGTGCATTGCTTGTACTTCGCCAGTTTCTCCGCAAGATACAACTCAATGCCTGATCTATCCTTCATAGAGCTGACGACGTACGCTCGAGGCTGCTCTTCCCCCTTGTGGAGCACTCCAATAACACCTGCGTCAGAAATGTCCGGATGGCTCACCAGGACTCCTTCGATCAGCGAGTCTTTTCCACTGTCTCGCGCAATACACCTTGTCCGACCTTCCCTTTACGACTTCCAACTCTTCAAATATGCTCCGTCGAGGGAGAACTCACTAGTCCTCGGCAGGAACCCCTGATGGTATTTCCAGAGCATGACAGGGGAAGAACCTAGTGTTCCAGGCATTCACTGTTGACGAACAGCATTGAAGCGTGCCACTTAATGACAAAACGGTGAGGGCGACGATGCGCATGTCGACGAAGGCTTCAGGTCCTCATCAGTCACCTGTGCGCGGCAACTTCGGGCCCGAAAAATGCAACATTAGCTTCACGGAAATAAGAAGGGCGTAAATCACGGTGCTATTCCAAGCTGCTCAGGATTCCCGACGACTCACAGACTACGTCCAATCAAGCTCGATGCGGTCGAAGACGCTGCTACACAGATCTGAGGAAGCAGACACAGTACAGTACGACGCCAGTAGAGAGTCCAAGTTTGGGCCCCTAATCATGACACCAGCGTGATGCTCTGGAATATCACGACTTTCATGCTCTACGTCTTTGGTCGCGAAAATACCAAGTGAACATCAACACCCTCGGGATACAACCTTTAACCGCCTCCCTCACGAAGACATGAACATCAACATTTGGAATGAGGAGTGCCGGAAAAAGCACGGTATTGTCTCCTTGGCCAAGTCTTGGTTTCCCCTCCTGTGCTCCTTTTCCAGTAGCAATAGATCAGGTGAGAACTGAGAGATGCGAAGAGAGCATCGATCAATAAACTCTGCCACATGGCCACGCGTGGCCCGCTCTCCTTACAAATTTCCTGAACACCTCAGACCAACCCATACAAGGCAGGGATTGTCGTTTTCCAAAATGAAGAACTCAGCTGCCATGATCAGCGACAGAGATGTTGATATTGTTGACGAGAAACAGAACAAGCATGTGCTGGGTGACCCTGACCTACTGTATCAACATGCTTTCAAGGGCGATGACTCTGATGGCAAAGTCGGTTGGACCTTTCGAAAGGTTCTCGTCATCAGCGTTTTGTCTATGCTTTACACTGGAGCGCAACTGGTTTTGTACTTTGTGGGAGGATCACTCAACTACATCGTGGCCGACTTGAATTCTCCAAGTGTCGCTAGCTGGCTTTCGGTTGCGAACACCCTTGCTATTGGCGCGGTCTGCCCATTCGTGGGCTATACGCAAGACATCTTCGGGAAACGATGGATCAGTATCATCGGCGCGGTACTGCTCTGCGTGGGATGTCTGCTACTGGCTCTTGCAAATAGCTTCGCACAAGCTGTCGCGGGAATGGCGATTGCTGGTGTGGGCGCAGGTATTGGTGAGCTTACGGGTCTAGCTGGGTGAGTAATGAAGTTTGTATGCAGTGGCTTTGTGCGACACTAACGCTTTTACTCTGACAGTCTTGCTGAGGCAATGCCGGTCAAGCATCGAGGATATGCGAGTGCAATCATCACTGTATTCGTCTTGCCCTTCGCTCCATATGTCATGTACTCGGAGCTCTTCTGCAGAAACTTGTCATGGCGATGGGCAGGAGGATCCCTTTGTGAGTATCTTCAACACACATCCATCTGAAGAGCTCCAGTCAGACTGACTTCGGCATAGAATCTACAATGCTGCCACCCTCGTCGGACTGGCTGCACTTTACCATCCCAAAGGACACTCAAGAGCATCGCAGCTTCCATGGAAAACAGTTGTCAAACAGATTGACTACCTTGGTGGACTCCTGAGTACTGCTGGTCTCACACTTCTGTAAGTCGGATCTGCAACACAAGTAACCCTTGCGCATTGCTGACCATTTACTCTACAGACTCGTTGCCCTACAATCCGGCGGCTACACCCACCCATGGTCTTCCGGCTTCGTCCTCTCCATGCTAATCATCGGCCTACTCCTCTTAGCAGTCTTCACCATCTGGGAATGGAAATTTGCGCCGAATCCAATGATCCCTCATGGTTTGTTCCAAGGCCAGCGTACTGTCGCCCTCGCGTTTGGAGTCGCATTCGTGGCCGGAATGAACTTCTACAGCTTACTCAACTTCTGGCCAGTGACGATCAAGAACGTCTGGGGCACCGCTGTCGTACCTATTGGCCTTCGAGGGTTTGCTGGCGCTTTGGCGGTCGCATCTGGAGCGGTCGTCTTCAATGCTGCTCTCAGTATCTGGCCAGGAGGCCCTCGTTATATCCTGGGTTTGGCTGCGGTCATGTTGACCTGTTTCGGTGGCGCTTTGGCTGTCATGACCCCTGAGAATGAAATCATGTCGGTTGCATTTGGTGTACTGGCATCACTCGGTCTTGGTGGCTTGATCGTGCCAAGTGCGACAGTGGCCATGATCGCCTCTGCGGATGCCTTCATCACCACATGCGCAGCCCTTTCACTATCAGTCAGAGCTGTCGGAGGTTCTGTCGGCTACAGGTAAGGAACGTCTACACAGCGCAGTCTTCCGCATAACTAACGCATTTTCTCAGCATCTTCTACGCCATATTCTCAGACCAACTCCGAACACGCCTCCCACAACAGCTCGCAGCCTATACTGTAGCAGCCGGGCTTCCAATCGATCAACTGCGGCCATTCGTAGCCATTTATGCCACCCTAGGACCTGTGCAAGCTGCTCAACTTCCTGGAGTCACGCCTCAGATTCTGGCTGCTGCTGGTCTGGGTAAACAGTGGGCTTATGCGGAAAGCCTGTATTATCTATGGTGAGTCCTCCAAAAACACTGGGCAAATTTCGTTCGCTGATGTAGAAATTAGGTACACGACCATCGGTTTTGGTTGCCTTGCAATCTTGTCTGCGGCTTTTATCCCAAGTCTCAAGCGATTTGCTAGCAATCGTGTCGCTGTTGCGATTTGATCGACTACCAATAAGGGGTCAGAGACAAGTCACCAATGCCAGGGTACTCGCTTGTTCAGAGTGAAAAGTAGGATAGCACAAGTTGTTATGGACTTTTCACAGCAACTTTTGAATCCATTTCGCTGGTGACGTTTAATGCTCCAATTCACAACTTCGCCTTCGGCGTCCAAAAAGCCCTCCAATCAACCTTCCTAATCTTCTTTTGAAACTGCGAAATCCCATGCTCACCTTCCGACCCCGGCGTCATCATCGTCAAAAACGCCTCCTCAATCTTCCTATCCTGCTCCACCCCACCCGCATCCCTCCACGCCGCACTAATAAGCCCCTTAATCTTCGCCCCAGACTCCGGTCCACAATTCTGCAGCTTATCCAAATACGCCTCCAACACATCATCCAATTTAGCAGAATCCTCCACAACCTGATGCACAGCTCCAATCCTCTGAAGTTCCTCCGGATTGACCTCTCTCCCACTAAGCATCGCCTCCCGACAAAACGAAAATCCCCACTCCCTCGGCAGAAAACGAGAAATCACAGCAGGTTGCAAACCAAGTTTAATCTCACTGAGCGTCCACCTCGCCTTCTTCGAAACAATCCTCGCATCACACGCAAACGTCAACCCTACTCCGCCTCCAAACGCAGGACCATCGACGACTGCAATCGTCGTCTGAGGAGAATTCTCAATCGCTGCGAAGAGGTCGCGGACTTTTCCGTAGAAGTCGCCTTCGGCGGATGTGCGGTCTGTGTCGCCGCTGAAATCCATGCCCGTGCAGAAGAATTTGCCTTGGGCTGCGAGGGTGATTGTGAAGACTGTGCGGTCGTTGGAGAGGTTTTGGTAGAGTTTTGTGAGATTGGCGAGCATGGAGGGTGTCATGCTGTTGCCTTTTGAAGGGCGGGTTAAGGTGATTTTGACTGCGGAATCGGCTCGTTCGACTTTGATGTCTCCCGTATTTTCGACTTCTGTCCATGTGCGTTTCGATTGGGGAGATTGTTGTTCTGCTTTGGGTTGAGATGCTTGTGTACTGATTTGAGACTTCTTCACGATTGCAGCGCCTGCACGGCTGTTGTTTGGAAGCTTGAGTTGGTTGGAGATCCAGTCGCCAACTTTCGAGAGTTCCATGAGGTCGACGCCAGTGGATATACCGGATTCCTCCAGCATGTAGACAAGATCTTCGGTAGCCAAATTGCCCTTCGCTCCTGGTGCGTACGGACATCCGCCCAGACCTGCCACCGCAGCATCGAATGATCGTACGCCCATGTCATAAGCCGACATAACATTGGCGAGAGCTTGGCCATATGTATCATGGAAGTGGCCCGCAAGCTGTTCGACAGGTATATCTCTCAGTAGCAACTCAAGCAGCTGTCGAGTCTTGACTGGCGTTCCAACACCCAAAGTGTCACCAAGCCCAACTTCAAAGCAACCCATATCGGCGAATCGTTTCGCAACTCGAGCTACAGCAGCAGGGTCTGTAGGACCCGAATATGGATCACAGAAGATGCAAGATATCACGCCTCGCACAGCAACACCATTGCTGAGCGCGAGACGAGCCACCTTCTCCGCCGCCTGGAGTGCATCTTCGACGCTGCAGTTTTGGTTTGCTTTGCTGAAAGCTTCTGTTGCAGAAGCAAAGACAGTCACTTCTTTGGCACCTGCACGCAAAGCTCGCTCGAATCCTCTGGTGTTCGGTCCTAGGACTTGCCAGTTGACAGATTTCTCTGCTGCGAGCGGCTGGATGCTGCTTATGACTTCCTCGCTGTCGGCCAGTTGAGGTACCCATTTTGGAGACACAAATGATGTGGCTTCGATGTTCTTCAATCCGGTCGCAACGAGTCTCTGGATCAGTTCGATCTTTGTTGGCGTGGGCACCTGAACTGAAATGTTCTGGAGTCCATCTCGCGGTCCGACTTCCAAAATCTTGACAGCCGAGCTGGAGGCGTGGCGTATGGTGTTCGAGAGGTTTACACCACAGGATCGCCGCAATGTAGTAGCCCGCCCTATCCTGAGTCCGATCATGGTTGCCAGCTTGCGCAAGGGAGATGTAATTCGAGCTTCAATATCAATAAAATGGAGACATGGCAGTTATGCCGAACTCTGGAAAGTGGCGTTCGCCTCACCAACGTATGGATGATTATGTCCGAACCTCGAATTTGACGATGCTGGCAGCAGGCCCCATGAACAATTGAAAGATGCCATGCGTGTTTGGGTTGGACGGTTACCCTCGGCTGCAATGTCGCTTCCTCCCACTCCTGCCTTTGAATTCCCGTTAACTGCTTTCGGTTAGCTGGAGATGCCGCTACACAAAAAAGTTGCGCACTGAGGATTTGGGTATTTCCTCTCTATAGCCGTTCTTTGCAAGAGCACCACAACGACGAACCAAACGCTGTCGATTGGCCGGTGCAATCGGGCGCCAGTCCGCCGGTGCATGTTGTCAGCATGAAAAGGACGGAAATCACAGGCAGTATTTCGGCGAGATGAGAACAAGAAAACGAGGCCTGGCCGAAATCGCATTACAGGCTCAGATGGCTCGCAACACTGCTGGACAATGGTCGCACTCGCGATGATATGTGGAGAGTCGTAAGAATCGCAAAACTCTTGCCAGTATCAAGTGGACCTGTCTACCACACACATCGGAAAGAGCTGGAGGCTATCCCACTTACTGTCCCTATTGCTCGCGACGCATGTCCGGGACGGTCTGGCATCTCAAGATGGCATCACGGAATGCATATTGAAAGAGTGAACGCGGTCCCTCACCGCAGCAGCTGGTTGGGCAGTCTTTGGCGGCAGCCAATTTGCTGCCGCTACGCGTAGCTTGGTCAATGGCTCTGCCCTTGTGTCTTGGAACTGGTCAAGTGCAGTCCAAAAGACCTGAATGTCCAACCCTCAGCAGGTCGAGGCGTCCGACATTGAGCCGATTCGTCCAAGCTTGCATGTATGCGTATGCATCTGGCCTGGCAACTTCCTCTTCCTTGGGCACAAATGACGCCTTTGACACTGGCATGAAGCATTCGGTTCGGCTGCGGCGAACATGGACTAAGGGCTGTCTCCGACTTCGAAGCCGTCACCGGCCTCCACAAGTGTGTCAGCTCCAGGATAGCGTGCTTGCTCTTTCTCGGGGAACGGGTCCTCAGGCACCTTCTGCTCGGCTTGGCGATTCGCAAGGTCGTATAGGAGCCGGACACGATTGGACTGGCATCGCTCGCGATCGTTTGATGATGCTGAGGCACTTCTGATGGAAATGGGTCGTGGCAGGAGACATGGTGTGACTGGGCGCTTTGTTCATCCGGCGCACGCGACACAGCGCGCCATTGATCTGTCGATCGTCACGCTAAGCCCCGGAATTCAGCGGGTAGCGGCTTCCGGCTGCGTGAGCTCGTGACGTGATCCTGGTCACGTCAGCTCGTCCTTGCCATCGCAGGCAACAATACAAGTGACAATGGACAAGCAGGTGCGATGGCTCTGATGGAAGGCCGCACAAGAGAAGGGGCAGATGGCCGTCGCATGCTGTGTTGACGATCAAGGCACAGGCGGCATGGTTTGAGCTTATATGCAGCATTTGGGCTAGCGCAATGCGGGGTACAGGACAGGGTCACACGCGTGAGGTATGAGCTGATGGAGAGAGCGGGCGCGGCAACAACGACGCAGCGAGGGCGGTGGTCCGTCTGGATCACGGCGAGCATGGTCACATGTTTCATCAACAAGCACCCCGCTCTCCAGTCAGCTAATACCTCGACTCTCCATCGCACGCTCTCTTCCCTCTTTCACAACACATTCCACTGCTCCTGACTCCCATCACTGCCTCTGAACCAATTGCTCCCGCTACGCTCTAGCACCTCCCTTCACACACCACCAACATGGCCGCTGAAGTGCAAGAACCTTTGTCCAAGGTCGACTCCGCCGTTGATGATACCGCCCCAGCCTCGCCTGGCGAGTCCAAGGTGAAGCACCGGAGAACCAGCTCGACCGTGAGCGGAGTCTTCAACATCAATGATCTCGGTAAGCATTCCTTCTCCAAAGCGCAGCCATCGCGTCGTCTCGCTGACAGCATCCACAGAGAAGGAAGGAGTCGAACTCAAGATCGCTCCAGAGACCCAGAAGCTGGGATGGTACGTACACCCTCCTTTCGTCTCGTCTGACATTGCTCTGGCCTTTGCATCACGCCACCAATCTCCAAAGCTGATGTCTCACTCTTGCCTGCTCATGCTGACATACCCTGCAGGAAGCTCAATACCTCCCCATCAACAATAGACGACAAGGAAGTCCTCAAGAAGCTCCTTTGCAATCCACCCATCAAGAAGATCGACCTCCACTTCCCACTAGGCCTCGAGGTCACTGCCCGTAACAGCAAGGGAGTCACAATTAAGGATGCGCTGGACGCAATCCACAAGCAATTCAAGAAGAAGGTGCGTTCTCACTTCCTCGGCCAGCATTCGGCTCAATCACTTCTTTCCACGCACATTCACTGACTGCGCTCGATCTCAGGCCGACGACGAACTCGAAAAGCCCTACCTCGCAGGTTTCGAGTGGGACAAGGACGAGTGCTACACCAAATTCATCGTGCACCAGAAGCAACACGGCGAATCAGCCCCCAGCGGCGGCGGCAAGAAGAAGAAGGGCAAGAAGGGTGAGGAGGAAGAGTAATGCTCCAATACTCCAGCACCAGAAATGGCATCGAGAGATCAGGAATCACTCGCAATGGTGCCATTCCCTTCACCAATGAGAGCTTGATCCTCTGCGATGGCCAGGCTCTGTAGAACAATGTGCGAGCAGGGAAAGAGGGTCAGTCAACTAGATGAACTCCTTCCGTAATGCACACGATGATCATGGCAGTCCGTTGTGACTGCAAGATGTCACGCACTTCTTCAGAATCATGAATGGGAAGATCCGTTGAACGGAAACATGCCTCAGACTCCATTCCAGTAGATCACGCCTGGCTTTCCGGTGTTGCCCATTCGGTCCTGTCAGTGATAGTTCCCTCAGGCTAAATACCAGAGCCGCATCAGTAATCATCTCACGTCCAGGTGCAGCGCCAGACATCAGGACTCAAAGAAGGAACACAGTAGTGTTTATCAATTTTAATTACGCTCTATTGTTGACTTACATGTATGCATAGACATACCACCTTTACACAATGCATCTCTCCATTGCACATCCTCTCACCAGCAACACCTTTACCTCACAGCTTGCTTACCGTTGGCAACACCACCCACCATCTCAGTTCCCGCAACCCCAGCTTTCTTCTCACCCTGCCGATCCACCGCCTCCTGCGAACTACTCAAACTCGCATAAGCCGAATCCCCATTCCCCTCAACCGCAGCCTTCCCACCTTGCCCAGTCGTCGCAGCAGCAGCAGCAACCTCAAGCCCCACAACCCCCAACCCCACCGCCTCACCTTCCACCACTCCCACCCTCGGCTTCTCCGCCAACCACCTCCAACTCGTCGTACACAAACCCTCCCGATCCGCCTCCACAAAAGCATCACAATCCCTCGTCAACCTCTCAAACAACGTCCGAAAATGCCCCGGCAACAATCCAACTTTCACACCTCCCAGCACAACTTTCTTCAACGTCCGAAAGAATCCGTCAGCGCGTTCGATGAGTGGAGCTTGTAAGCCATTGATTGACACGTTTCTCGAATCCAACATTACAAAACCCGCTTTCTCCAATGAAGTCGCCAAAGAAGCCGGCGTAGGAGTTCCGACTGCTCCAATGAGAGGTTTGATACGCGTCATGAGTTGGACGTGACGGGCGTCGTTGGGGTTGTAAGCTTCCAAACTGACCCAGTCGAGAAGAGAGAGGCGAGCACCGGGTTTGAGGAGGCGGAAGAGTTCGCGGCAGAGGGCATCGTGGTCTTTGGCGAGGGAGAAGGCTTGGATTTGGTAGAAGGCGTCAAAGGAAGAGTCTTCGAGAGGTAGAGGGAGCGAGTTGAAGTCGGCGCGGATGAAGGTGTTGTGGAGAGATTGTTGGGTGTTGAAGGCTTGGGCGCTGGCGATTTGGTCGGCGTCGATGTTGAGGCCGGTGATTTGTGCGGACGTGAGACTGGAGATGTGGGCTGCGACGCGACCGCGGCCACAGCCGAGTTCGAGGACGCGGGCGTTGCTGGGTGGGAGTTGAAGCTCGTCGCAGATTTGGCGTTCGTAGAGGATTTGATTCATGGTGAGGTTCTGGTCGAGGTCCATTGCTGGGGGTATGTACATCTTCTCACTGCGATTGTCATTAGTGCTAGTCGCCATCTCCTGCAACTTATACTTACAGCTCTCCAAGTGCACAAAGATGGTTCAAGACACAGTAGTAATCGGCGAGCTTCTGACCAACGACATTCTCATAGTCGCGACCAAGAGTCGCCACCATTGTGCCCTCATCAGCCCAATCCAGCGAATAGATCAAATACGAGTCCATGAAGTTCTGTATTTGTTCCGGAGTCAAGTCTCTCAGCACGCGATACGACCGCAATGCTGTGTGGAAGCGCTCTGTAGGACGTGTTCCACGAGGCCGCTTGAGAGAGTCTGCGTGCCATGATTCTGGGCGATGGCGAGCATCGAATGCTCCATTCGCCTGCATCACCAAATCGTGAAGCGTGCGCGTACGTGGTTTCCGAACCTTTGAAGCGACTGGAAGGGGTGTTTGTGGGTGGTTACACAGATGTGCAAAGGTAGAGAAGCTTGTCGTGTCGAACCTGTGCGCCGTTGCAAGATAATCGTAAGTTTCAGTGTGAACGTGACACGATCATGGTCGCCCGGCAGGTTTCAAAGAGCCAACAAGGAACCCGGAGGCAGCTGAGACAGCACAAACATCAGCTCCAGCCGGTCTACCACGTGTCGAATCTTGGTAAGCTGCAAACAAACGTCAGTGACCAGAGCAACCTCGCGTGTCACGAGTTGGCCGTTGTGCAAACACCCGTGGATGTTGTCACTGACTGAGTCGCCACCAGGGTGCTGTGTGCTATGGGGCAAGCTGACATAGTTGTAATCCTACTTACCTCTCTTGAATGTCGAAACGTGCCACATATTGCGCGCATGCATCCTGACACATTTATGCTGATGAGCTAAGCATGTCGTGCGCCGTCAGCGCGGAGAATGCAAGTGGTCGGCCGCGATTCGCTTAGCACCATTTCGCACAACATAAGGAGTAATGGTCATGACTGTCACTTCTCCGAACCCGGTCCCTAATTAACTTAGATTGCTGAGAGTCAATTCTGTAGACGTGGAGCGGGCTCCGATACCTTGACTCGGCCACACTCCCATCAAGTCACCGATGCGCGCGACGGCGCTGGGAAGGGAACAGCTCTCCGCATCTGATGGGAACTGACTGCTCTTCTACAACCTGAGGGCGTTCGACGTCTCAACTAACATCCGGTCGAACTGTGGCTAAAGCTCACACATGCGTACCCGGAAGCTTATCATTCCTGAAACAACGCATGGGTGCTCATCTTGGACACAAGCTTTCCACGATCCATGCTGAGATCTGCCCCCTTGGTACGTCACATCTGGTCAATACCGGATACGACCAGCACACATCCGAAATGATGATGAGGCGTAGCTTTGGAACCGGGAGACATCGAACATGGCATCTGCATTCAGTTGACCGGACCGGTACATCCGGGCTATATCAGGCTTTCGTATTTGTCTAGCCCGCTGGCTTGATTGTTCTGTGGCTTCTGCTGCTGTGGCTGTTGCTGCAATTTTTGTGCGAGAGACATGCTCGGCATGCCATAGTTGGACTGCACCGCTTGTGGACTCGTCGGTGGCGGAGGTAAGGAGAAGGTGCTCGGCTGTCGAATGCCAGGCGTAGAGTGATTGGGCAGAGAAGGAGTCTGAGTCGACCATGTTGGCGTTGAACGCGAGGCGGCAGTGGACCAGTCCACCGATCCTCCGTAGTTTGGCTTGGATGTTGGGGCTGGGGACGACATGTTCGAAGAGCTTACCGACTGAGGCTGCAGAGGTTGAGAGTATTGGCTAGAGGGGACGAGTGAGCTGAAAGCTGCCAAGTCTGGTGTTATTGTACGTCCAGGGATCTGCGCTGGTCGTAAAGGGGACATTGATGTTTGGGTGGCAGGGTTCGGAGAGCTCGTTTGCCAAGAGAAGGTCGGGGTACTTGTCTGCGATGCGTTTCGCTGTGGACGTGCTGGCACTGATGCGCCCCAATCATTCATCAAGTCATTGCCATTCGCAGGCTGTGTGCGCCCGGATACGAGTTGCTCGAAATCTGTATGATCGCCATTGCTCTGCCCATTTGACGCTGCATGAGTTCGCGTTGAGGCGCGTCCCAAAGATGGAACACCGCCATTGACATGGCCGCCGCTGCTTGATAGCTCTTGGAGTTTCTTAGTCTGCTCCGCCTCGATCCTGTTGCTCAACGTCTTGATGAGCTTCATGAAGGCAGCGAATTGCTCGAGGTTCAGCAACGGACCCAGTGACCAGTCCCAAAGTATCGGCAACAAGGATTTTGCCAGAAACTCAATATCAACGACACCCCCAATGTGTCGCACGACCTTGAGTGCAGCCATCATTACGCCTGGCTCCTTTGTCTTGATACCACGAAGCATGGGTACCATTTTCTCCTGGATGGTATATTTGTCGAGAATCACACTGCTTGTTTTCGAGTTGGACTTCGAGTCGGCGAAGCCAATCCCATTCAGTCCGTCACTGTCGCCGTCGTCTGCCTCCGAGCTACCACAGAGAGTCGAAAAAGCCTCAAGCCCCCGAATCTTGATATGGAGACTGCTCGTCTTTGCAAAGACCTGTGCAATGACTGGGAACAATTCATTCTTGACGGTACTGAAATCGAGACAGGGCAGTACAAATGGTAATGTGCTGAGCGCAGCATCAATGAGCCCATGTGTCGGTGAGTCTAGAGCGAGTAGGATGATGGGGAGAATATCATCTCGGAATTCTTTCCCAGCGCAATTCTCAGTAATCGTCTCCATGGCCTCGAGCAGCACTACCAATGCACCTTCCTTGGAAGTGTCCCGCTCAGCGGGCTTGCTGGTCAGGAAGACCTCCCGCAATTTCGGCACAACCTGATCTGTGAAAGCTCTCTTTCCATTAAGCATCTCTTTGGTCATCGCCAGCAGATTGGACAGAATCAATGCCAGCAGGTCTTTGTCTTTCATCTCCTCGAGAAGCGCGGGAAGTACTTTCTTCTCTAGAACGTTCTTTGGAAATTGAGGCATGATCTTGGGCAGTCCACGCATGAAAGCCACTTTCTCGTTTTGTGTTTTGCCCGGCAGGGCATCGAGGAAGCGTATGGTGTCCACGAGCACGTTTTGAAAATAGCTTGCTTCCTGAAAAGCCTTGGCTGTCAGTCTTTGAGCAGGCCGTCGCGTGATCAGCCGTGGTAACAGCTCAGAGGCCAGTTTCGGCGGAAGTGGGTGAGAAGCAGGCACCAGAAAGTTGTTGTGCTGCGAAGGCACAGATGATGAGCTTGAAAATATGCGCTTATACGCCGACAATGACGAGCCCGTGCTGATCGGTGAGCTGTGCGGGCTATTGTAGAGTGCAATGATCAGAAGACCCAAGCTGAACATGTCAGCAGAAGAAGTCAAGGAATTGTCCAGGACAAAATCGGGTGAAGTGTAGTCAATGTTCAGTTGCACGCTACGCGGCAGTCTAGGGTCGTGGTTCAGGACCTCGTGCAGGCTGATCGGCTGTACCGCTGAAGCAGACTGGCTGCTCTCGTGAGGGCTACAGAACGCCAGACCGGATATCTTCCAGTCTCCCTTCGCGTTGACGATGACCGCTGCGGGCGTGAGATTGGCGTGGACCAGGCCAGCGCTCTCGTGCAGGAATTCGAGCCCCTTGGCTAGCTGGAGTAGGCCTTTCTGAATCTCCAGCTCATCGATCTCGAATTCCTTCCGCCGCCCGGTCCCCTCAGACTCGTCGACGACATAGCGACTGACACGGCCACTGGACCTCGAAGAACTTTGTTCCTTCTCTTCCAGCAGCCCTGCCAGACTACTGACAATTGGCTCCGAAACGAATTGCAGGCCGCCGCGACTCGTCTCTTCCACGGGCTCGGCGAGCTCCAAGATGGACGGATGTCGTAAGCGAGCAAGACTGCTGGCCTCCTTCTTCAATGATTCGAGCACCTCCTCATGAGCGCGCTTCAGCGACACACCACCACTGCGTCCTCCGAGACCACTGTTACCACCCGGCGCCTCCAAGCTCTTTCTGTCAAAGACGAATACCGAAGCAGCCTTGCCTGTCCGCTTGGATTTTGCATCGTAGATCTTCCATACACCGGCAGACGCAGAAGGCTGAGGAGCAATAGAGTAGTTGCTGGCGATGTTGGAGGAGAATGACTTCAGCGCATTGGCGAACATGGTGGGCCAGGTTGTGCTAGACCAGACAGTGGTCGCAAACTCGCCCCGCTCAGATCGGCCCTGCATGCACAATTGAGTGCAGCACCACGGATTAGACCGGGAACATAGTCCTCAGCTCCAATGCAAGAATCACAAGAACCCGAATGTGTCCACAGGCGCACATGCCAAACGTTGAGCGGGAAGCTTCACAAATGGACCTGGGGTCGGCGATAAGATCAGGAAAGCGGAAAGTCTCCGGCGTTTTTGTCGCATCACCCTTTCCCCATCATCTCCCTCACCCACAGCCATTTGCGCATCTTTGTCCTCTCCAGTTCGTCGAATGCAATCTGGACTACTTCGCTGCGCAACATAAAGTGTAGGACCGATTGCAATTAACGACAGTAGCTCGCCCGCCAGCGCTGCAGCGCTTCACGCACAGTATCTCTAATATAGCACCAAGAACGACCAGCTATTGAATTCTCGGCTCACGAACTTGCCGACCGAATCGCCTGGACTTCCTACACGTCCAACAATGCCTGACTGCGCCTTCTCTATGTTCTCTGGCTCGTTTTCAATTGTTGTGAATTCCTGACAAGGCTGCGATTCGGTGTAGGGCAACTACGAGAATGACAGACTGTTTGACACAACCTCATCCTTCTCATCCACCTCAATGTCCTGAACCCTTCTGTAATCTGCAGACTTCTTACTGGCCACGGAAAGAGCCAGCGACAAGCCTTAAGCATGGCGGGTAGGCTTAATACAGAGTTCAGCCGACAGAACTCTGACATACTGCCACGGGAGACTGGACTCTTGTCTGTCGATCTCGAACGCCTCCTGCGGGGTTCTACGTTATGGGAAGAGATCCTCTTCTTCGTCCAACTGCGCTCCTCCCTACGCACACGCGATACCACTACAAGCATCACTGGAAGTCGGGAGCCAACATGCACATCTAGTGCGAGGAACGTGGTGCAGCGGCACATTGCTTAGCTGTCCTGCTTGATATGCCAACTCCAGCCATTTATGGCAATTTTTCAACATGAGCGGTCGCACAACCAACGGTACCCGTCGCACAGATGCAGGAGGCGTCGAAAAGAAAGCTTGGGCGAGCGGTCGCGTTCTCACTGCTGAGCAGCGTCAACGAAAGCAAGAGGTCGATCGCAAGGCCGTGAGTTCATTCATGCATCGCATTCGCGCGCTGATTTGGGGTAATTCGCTGACCAGACTTGGGCGATCACAGAACAGATTTTTGAAGAAAGAAGTACAAGACCGACTTGCCCTGCTAGAAGCACGTGTGCTACAGTTGGAGGCCTCTGGTCCTAAAGGCGAAACCAAAGATGCGCCCGCAGCGACCACGCCGGGCACTGTCTTGACTGGAAGTACCAGTCCAGCATCAACAGACATCGATGGGACAATCGCACCCTCCCTCGAGAATGTTCCGGCCCCTCAATACTGGAACCAGCCGATAGGTGCGACACGGAGGATTTGTATATGTATGAAGTGAAGCTGACTCTCTCAGGGTTTTCTCATGATGTACCGAACGATACCACCACACCGACAGGCAGTGTCGGAGGCCAAACTTTGCGCCCCTCAAATACCATCGATGGCATCAATGCAAATCGAATAGCACCACATCCACAGCTGCTGGCGCAGTTCACAGCGGGGGGAAAACCCACAGCTGCGGGTCGAGAACTGACCCTGTTTCTGAATCACCTGGTAGACCACATTCGCAACGTCTCGCCCGATCGGGTCTGCTACGACGATGAGCACAACCAGGATGTAATCATTTCGGCCGTTCTGAAAGGCTGGAAGTTCGCGCTGTCCCGCTACGAGCAGATCTGTCCCTTGTGGGAGATACTCCAGATGGTTGACCTGTGTCTGTTCAAGGAGTGCAACATGATCGAGCGAGTTAGTTGTCTTCGCATGCTGCACAAGCGGTACATGTTTGAGACAAAGAACGTGGCAGTACAAGTGGAGGGACCGCTACCAGCCTGGTTCCAGCCTCAGTGGGTATCGCCCGAGTTTGTCTGTCCCCACATACGCTGACATGAGTGATAGCGTGACGGAGACTCTCATTGCCCACGAACCGGTCATAGACCATCTTACGTGGCCCAAACTGCGAGAGCGAATGATGTCCTCGCAAACCGATATGCTTACGAACAAGTTCTGGGCCCTTTTTGCAAGAAACCTTCGGGTCGCATGGCAATTCGAGCCGTTCGACATTATGGCCGTTTCACCCAGGTCTTCTTTGTACCAACTCAGCAATAGATTTGAGAGTGGCCTATTGGACATGGCGAATTGGCGCATGGATATCAACTTCTTCTACGACTTTCCTGGTATGGCAGACGATATCCCAGCAGCGAACTACATGCCCTTGACACAAATCCAGCCGCGATTTGGCTTGATGGAACGAATGCTTTTACAGCAACAGGAACAACAGAGAATGATGAACCAGCAGAGACGAGGGACATATGCTGGTGAGCTTCCACCACGCACTACGCACGTTGTGTCCGAGGAGGCGATGTATGAAACGACAGGTCCGGTTGCGTGGAATCATTTCTATACTTGAGGAACGGCTGGAATTCTGAACGATGGTATTGTCTCGAGCTATCTTGCCTCGACTTGCCCAGCTCTAAGCTAGATTGATAGCCATAGACGCCCGTTCGAAGGAAACGACTATGGTGAGACTTGCCAATGAGCCACCTGAGTGGAGTCAGCTTTGGCAAGAGAGGCATCGCCCCATCGTAGATGGGCGCTCGTGAGCTGCCTGAGATTGCGTTGCAATAGCGGATTTGAGCAAGAGTACGACCACGAGACTCATCATGAGGCTCATGAGCTCTTCTGAGCTGACATGGGCAGGTCACGCAGATGCAGACAGATCAGATAATGTCTTGATATGCATTTTTTCTACAATTACTTGCGTTCCTCTCCTCCGCAATGTGAAAGTCTAGATTTCCCTGCTTACTTTGCCGATGTCGGCTACTTTCACTTGGCATTTCCTTTCTCGGCAATGCGTCAACTGTCTGTACTCCAGGAACCTGTGCGCCCTATCACAAAAACATTTTTGAGTCACCGACGGCCATTGGCATTACCAAAGGGCATCTCAACACAAAAAGAAGCCCGAGTCTCAAGACCTAATACTGCGCGAACCCTGTCACCCGTCCAACCCGCCACAATGGCACTCCGAACCCTCTTCACCCGCAGCACAACGAGAGCACCAGCTCTCCTCTCAACTACCACAAAATGCTCCCTGTCCACCACCACCCGCCTGTCAAACCTCCGCGCCCCCGACGCCAGCGACCCGCGCCTCAGCGCCATCGACCCCTCCACCCTCACGATCACCAACACCACAACTCCCAAACCCATCACCCCCAACTCCGAACTCATCTTCGGCCGCACCTTCACAGACCACATGCTCAGTCTCGAATGGACAGCCTCAGACGGCTGGCTCCCACCCCGAATAACACCCTACCAAAATCTCTCGCTTGACCCTGCAACATGTGTATTGCATTATGCGTTCGAAGCTTTTGAGGGAATGAAAGCTTATAAGGATTCGCAAGGGAGGGTCAGGTTGTTCAGGCCGGATATGAATATGAAGAGGATGAATAAGAGTGCGGCGAGGATTGCGTTGCCGACGTTTGAGGGGGAGAATGTGATTGAGTTGATTAAGAAGTTTGTGAGGATGGAGGAGAGGTTTATTCCTTCGTACGTATGATCCCAGTTGCCCAGAGATGGGGCAAACTATGGTGAAAGTTATGCTCACGAGGATGTGATTTGCGGAAACAGACAAAAAGGTTACAGTCTCTACATCCGACCCAACATCATCGGAACTCAACGTACACTCGGCGTCGGACCTCCTGGAAGCGCAATGCTCTATGTGATTGCGTCTCCCGTGGGACCTTACTACCCAACAGGCTTCAAAGCCGTATCTCTCGAAGCGACCGACTACGCCGTGCGAGCCTGGCCCGGAGGTGTAGGAGCCAGTAAACTGGGAGCCAACTACGCTCCTTGCATCGTGCCACAAATGCAAGCTGCGACACGAGGTTTCCATCAAAATCTTTGGCTGTTCAAGGATCTTGATCCGGAGACGGGACTGGAGGAAGATTATGTCACGGAAGTGGGGACGATGAATTTCTTCGTTGCGATTCAAGGGAAGGATGGACAGAAGGAACTCATGACTGCTCCGCTGGATGGTACGATTTTGGAGGGGGTGGTCAGAGATTCGGTCCTTGCACTTGCGAGGGAGAGGATGGAGCCGCAGGGGTGGAGAGTCAACGAGAGGAGATTCACGATGAGAGAGTTGGCGGAGGCTGCTCAAGAAGGACGACTATTGGAGGTGTTTGGGTCGGGTACGGCTGCGACGGTTTCGCCTGTCCGGGTGATTTCGTATAAGGGAGAGCTGGTGGATTGTGGCCTTCCGGCTGGAGAGGAGGTCGGACCGATCGCAAAGCAGATGAAGGATTGGATTGAGGGGATACAGTATGGTGAGGAGGAGCATCCTTGGAGGTGAGTTTCTATGTTCGATCGGTGAGATGAGATTTGTTGTGCTGACCTCTGCTTAGTGTTGTTGCCTAAGTGGCTGCCTGAGCTTCTGGCATGACGAAGATGCAAGTCTCTGAATTTGCACATTGCGATCCCAAATTGACACTGCAGATGGAGCGAATCTATTCCAATTGGACACTGCGAGACAGAGACGAAGAAGCCCCACGGCCTTGGACAGTTCTGGCTCAGGCGGTAATGTGTTTTTGTAGCAATGAGGACATGGTGTATACTACAATAGCACACTCGCTCCTCCTCCGCGGAGAGCTTGACTTGTGCATGGCAAGCTTTTCTTTCCCATTGTCGCAAGCGAGGGCAGCCAAGAGTGAGCAGACGTCTGCTCGTGCATGTGACGCGTGGTCGATGGGGAAGCGTTACGTGCATGCCTGTCCGAACAAGGCATTGGTGGTGGGTCCGCGGTCAGGAGTTGAAGAGGGAGGCTGTGCAAAGATATCGCTGGATACGCGGCCTTTCATGCACCTCCGTCCATTTCGCAGGCCGCCCGGCGGGACAGTGCTGTAGTTGCAGGTACAAGGCATCAGCAATCCTTCCACCGGATTTCGCACGGGATTCTTCATTACCGTGAAGACATGCGATGCACCCCTGTGCAGCTGAACGTGCAGCAGTAGCGTGGTCTCCCGAATTGTGTGACGGCGTCCGATCTGACTGCGGCTTGACTGGAAAGCTCGCGCGCGAACGCCGAGAACCAAGCAAATGGGACGTGAAAATTTGATTGGTCTGGTGGGTGGCATGCTCCGAGGCCGAAGGAGGCACGGGCAGCGTCATGCACGCCATTTGTGTCGCATGCACGAGGAACGCGACTCGAAACATGGCGCGTGATGGGCGGGACTGCGCCTGCTGCTGCGGCGGTCGTTGCTGATATGCGAACCGTCGACGAGTGCACAATAGCAGACGAGGATGCCCCTTCGTCGTCACACCCTTCGCCGCAGTGGTCGTCCGGCTTCATCGCAGTCCGTCGCACTGCCCATGCGGTAAGCCTTTCTTTGCGCTGAACGCCTCCACGACGGAACACCGACAGAAGGACTCTCGTTGGAAGCACGAGGGGCAGTGCTCACACCACATTCGCTACTGGAGTCTGCGTGACTCTTTTCAATCTCACTTGACAGACGTGCGAGAGACACGGGCAACTTCGCCAGAGACTGCAACACATGCCACCATGTTGGACGAGAATCTGCCCGTCTACTTCCTCAAGCCTGCCGCCGACGGCATCAAGCACCACCGCGATGTCTACCACAGTCATCATGGCTCGACCCCTGGTCCCTCATACGCTCTTCACAACACCGACCCTTCGAGTACCAGTCCCGCCCACAAGAACTGCTATGCCGTCGCCCTGTTCGACGCCTACAACCCCGATATCCTGTTCGGAGAAGTCCTCGCCCGACCAGACTGGACACAATCAACACTGAACCAGGAAGAGATCCGCCGAAATGGAGGCATCCCTCCGCTTCCGCAACCCGTCCTCCCTCACGACTTCGCCGTCCAGCTCTACAACCCCGACCAGCAGGTGCGAGTAGACATCAAGGAGGGCAAATGGGGAGCTTCCGACTCGTACGAATTCAGTCTTCCCCTCATCGCTTTCCGAACTCCCAGCGCTAGCTATCTCGATCGCGGACAATCCGACCCCGCGAGTCTACCCATCACTCCCAAGATCAACTTCGTGTGGCGCAAAGAGAGCAAATTGAGTCGAGATCTGATATGCTACATGACGGGGAAGAGCACGGATACGGAGGTCAAGAAGAAAAGCAAAAAAGATCCGGACATTGCTGTCGCATTGTGGAGAAGTATGCGAGAGTTGACAATCTACGAATCGAACATGGATCGTCTAGAATTGGAAGATCCGAAAGGGATGGAGGTCACGTTGTTGCTGAGTGCCGTTGTGATCAAGGACTTGTACTTTGCGTCCAAGGACGGACTACGAGAAGTCTTCAATGTCTCACAAGCGCCGAATGAGAGGAAGTTGAGTGGTGGTGGAAGAAAATTGTCGAATCCGAATAATCGAATGATGCACCCTCCTGTGAGCATTGTCGGCGCTCCCGCTCTTTCGCATCATCCTCCTTCAGCGGTCTATGGGGGAGCATTTTCCCCTGGGAGAGGCGCGCAGTCGACGGCCGCTCTGCCGAAACTGAATACGGCGATGCAAAAGGTTGCTCCATATTCTGCTGCTTTGCCACCGGAGAAACCGCCACTGAACAACATCAACAACCGGCCTCCTTTTCATACCGCTGCTGCGACATCCACAGCCGCTCTTCCAACAGCAACATCCTCGACATCCAAACCCCCTCCGCCTCACGCCGACCCACGCTCTCAGTGGGAAGTTGAAGCGGAAACCGCCCGTCTCAAAGCGCAAGCCGAAGCCGAAGCGAAACTCGAACGCCGCAAACAAAAAGAAAAGGCAAAAGCCGACGAAGCCGAGCGAAAACGACTCCAACGCATGGTCGAAGAAGAAGAGAAAACTCGCAGGAGAAAAGAACTCGAAGTCGAAAAAGAAACCGAACGTTTGAGAAAATTATATGGTGTACAGCAACCTCAACCTCAACAAGCGAATATTGCAAGACCGCACACTACGACCGGTCATCGCCCGTCTCCACCACAGCAACCTCCCAGGAGGAGTTTTGGAAGCAATGGACTGCCATCAATACCTCAAGGACGACCTGCGGCGTCTCATGTTTCTTCGAGGCCTCCTCCCCCAGCAGGCTCTTCGAGGCCGGGAATGTATTTGCAACCCGGTGCGGGTGGGAGTGCTATGATGAGTGGAGGAAACCCTTCGGCTAGCATGTTGAACGTTTTGGGCGGACAGCAGCCAAAAAAGAAGAAAAGCTCGTTCTTTGGGCTAAGATCAGGGAGTGATGACGGCGGAAAATTGACGAAGAAGGGGAGTACGATGTGGTGATGATATTTCTGTAGCCCGAGTAGGGCTTTTTCTTTCGCGGGACTTAGCGATGGCGTTTTGGGGTTACTCTGCTTGCTTTCGGGTTGTGTGCATCTACTTACTGATTGCATGGATAGAAACGAGGATAGACGGAAGATGTGATGGGTTCGAGGGTTGTGATGAAATGGCACGATGCGACGGCAGTCGGTGTCTAGTGGTTTCGGGGTACACCTGTCTCGTGAGAGCAGGAAGAATGAGCTGAGAAAGGCAGACTCCGTCTGAAAGTGTTAACGAATGAATGATATCATGTTGATGAACTCAGAAGGCGACCACGCAAACTCCTGTTCCAATTTTGCAAATGGTGCTCGTGCCAAACCACGCATTGAGGAGACCCTCAGAGCGAAAGAAACAAGGAGACGACGTAGTCAAATATGTACACCGAATCGTATTTTGCGAACTTTTCTGTAGTTTTTATCTAGATCATCATCAATCACATTAAATCTACAAAAGCTGTCTTCACAAGCTTTCTTGCCCGCCTATTCTGTCTCTTTTTGTTCCCTTTTCATATCCATGCATCAGCATCAGCACTATGCTCTCTCCTTGGCAATTTAGTTGAAACTGCCATCAACATTACACAACCTAGGCAAAGCACCAGGTCCACATTCCCTCCACTCATCAATCAACTCACACCTCCAAGAATCCACATCATTCGGATCCTGGCCCGTGATGAAAGTATTCCTGTACGGGAACCTGCAATGCGCACGCTCGAATTGCACGCCCATAGAAACGGTGTCGTACCAGTACTTTGTTCCGATGAGAGTCTCAGGTGGGTTGGCATCTTCGACCCATTCTTGGAGGTAGTCGATAATGTTATGCGAAGCGACAGCCGCAGCGGCATTCTGTCCGAACATCCAAGCTCCAGCGCCGGAGATTCCTCCTACGCCGCAGTGTGCCATGCCAGAGATGCGGAAGTAGCGGTAGAAGTCGTCCATGTCGACGTTGTCGATTCCGAGTTCGGAGGCGACTTTGAGGTAGTAGCGTTGGGAATTGCTGCTGGAGACGAGAGGGTCGGCTGTGCCGTGGTACATGAGGAGTTTACCTCCTGCGGCGCGGAAACCGCTGAGGTCGCCGGAGAATTGAGAGGCGTTGCCGTGGTAGGCGTCGAGAGCGTCGGCGCGAGCGTAGTCGGCTTGGTCCATGTCGAGAGGGTCCCAGGCGGGGTCGTCGTTGACTGCGTAGCGGTACCAGTCGCGGGAGATGGCTTGGACGCTGCCGGAGAGTTGGCCGAGGCGGAAGGCATCGACTTGGGAGCCGTAGAGGAGAGCTGGGTAGAGGAGTTCGCCTTCGGTGTTGTAGAGTTCGGTGAAGACTTCTCTGACTGTGTTGACTTGCGTGTCGGTCAGGCAGCCGGAGAGGGTAGCGTTGTTGCTGCAAGCAAGAACAGAGGAGTCGAATTGGCAGAGAGTAGGGTCTTCGAGGATGCCATCGTTGACGCCGTCGATTTTCTCATCGCATTGATCGAAGATGGCAGCTTGGACTGTGATCCAGTCATTTTGGGTAAGGAATTTGGGGTCAGAGTCGGATGTGCCAGTGAGTTGCACGAAACGCCCGCTCCAGGCTTGAAGGTGGTTGAAGTCGGCAGCAGCAGAGCCGGCAATGATACCGTCGAAGTCATCTGGGAACATTTGCGCGGACTTCATGCCTTGGGCACCACCGGCCGAGCAGCCAATGTAGTAAGAGTATTCGGGTGCTTGATCGTAGAATTGGTTGACAACTTCCTTGCCTGCAACGACAGCAGAGTGACGAGCGCGCCAGACCCAATCGATGATGACCTCGTTGTCGTCTGCGAACCACGAGCCGTCGAAAGAGGAACCGTTGTGGCCGGCGTTGTCACCAATGGCAGCAAAACCGCGGCTGGAGACGTAGTCCATGTCCACGTAGTGCACACATCCGTTCACACCTCCGTTGTCAGTGTTCATGGTGCGTCCATTCCATTGGCCGTTCTCAGGAAGCCAGACTTCCATGTACGTCTCTGAAGCATCGCTGGTCTCTACTGTGAGAACCACTCGGCAAACGTCGAGTTGAGGTGAGAAAGATGTTCCGCAGCCTGCCTGCGCTTGACCGCCAGTGATGGTGATATCGTCGCCAGCAGCATATGATTGACAAGACACTGGGTGGACCGGGTATTCTGATTCCGTGAAAGAAAGTGCGGAGCAGAGGTTCGCACATGTGATGTTGGCGGCTGCGGTCGCTGCCGGCGCCGCGCTCGGCTGAGAAGTAGTCACGCCCATGGTGGACGACTTGCTTGTCGATATTCGGCTTGTGTGTGTTTGTGCCAAAGGTGTCACAACTGGTATAGAGTTCAGTGTTGATTTCGTTGGAACCGCCGTGGAAGAAGTCGTTTGTGATATTAAAGTACTCGTTGGAAGAACAGTTGATTGTTGCTGGCCTCCAGGCAAATCCGTACCTGGTGTATTAGTCGTAAAAGGAAAGCGAGTGGAAGTTGAACCGGCGTGGAAGAGAGAGGCCAGGCGTGAGGAGGCTTTGTGCGAACAGCAGCCTCCAGCCTGTTTATTTCATCGCGAAGTGTCTGCAGGAGGGAATCCACTTCCTCCGGAGGCTGGATGTGAGTACGAGGGATCCTTGTCGCAGCTGCCGCTGCCGAGAAGGGCAGGGAGACGAACGGAACAAATGCACGCATCGCTGATCGACGCCACCAATGGACAAGCAACGGGAGTGACGGTAGGAGGGAAGTGGTGTACACGCCGTCTCGCAAACGAGCGAGCGGATGCGGCTATGCGACGGCCCAAGAGCGCCTGATGGAGGGATCTTGATCCATTGAGACTGGATGTCGGTCCTGCCGAATTTCCTCCTTTCGCAGTGTGGGACTCGTGCTTGTGCGCTCAGAGGGAGGAGGCCGGGCGTGTCAAACAAATTCTTGCTCGTTTGTGCATGCGAGCACCCGGACACGGCATCGTCGAGCGGGTTCCTGCAGTGTGTGCCTGTCGACACTAACGCGCGACAGGGATGGTATAGCGTTTTGATACGCTCCTCCGCCGAGAGATGTTGTGGCGCCCGGACAGCGGTGCGCACAACAGCACATCACCACCACAATGTACGGCTGAGATATAAGGGCGTTGTGTTGCGGTGTGGCTGCCACTCCTGCCCAGAGTCTTGCGGTCGCGCCGTTGTGCGATGTTGTCTGCATGAAACGACGGGTGGGCTCACCGTGGGCTTCCGCTCGACGTATTTCCTGATCAGTCGCTGATAAATGGAGGTGCTCGCGAAAGTGGATCCCGTCTCCGCTCGGCGTCACGGGTAGACGCTTAGAGCGCGTGGCCCGATAGCAAGAATAGCTGCTGCGCTTATCTGCCATTCGATAATGCCGTGGAGGTTTTCTTTGTGGACGAAAAGTGCAATGACGAGAATCCTTCGAGAATTCTGCAAAGCGGCTTCCGTCGCTTGGAGGAAACCAGGCGCACGGCACTTCGCGTCCGAGTTGGCGACTTTTGCGCTACCTTTTCGGCGTGAGACACGAATGCGGAGGGAGCATGCCTTGCTTGTGACGGCGACACAAGATGGAGAGTGAAGAGAGGAGAGATGAAGTGTCGTCGATCACAGGGCTGCCTTTTGACTTTGCTAGGCGAAGCGGCATGCTTACGACCACGCCGCAATAAAGTCATCCCGTGCTCGATTGGTGGCTCGACTGCAATGGAAAAGGCTCCTTTTCATCTTGGCCTGACCATACTTCGATATCCACGCGAAGCGAGGCTGGTAGTCGCACAGATCTGGGCACGCGGCAATGGCGTTGTCTTTGACCACAAGACTCTTGTACTGCCACTCGGCAGCATGGATGAGGTCGTGCAGTTTGGGCCTTGCGGCATGGCCGTCCGTCTGTCATGTGGCTGACAGAAAAGAGCGGGGTGGAGTGCCTGTTCTTCAATACACCGTCTTCCTCCCACCTTGGCGGACGACTGGAAACTTTCCAAGGCTGAAACATCCCTTACAGTCGCTATCATATCATCATCGTAACATGTCTCGCGGTGACCTGCGCGAGTGGTATCTCAAATGGCGAGGAAATGCAACAAGCTCCAAACACCCTCAACTCCATGTGTCCTTGCCCCAATGGGCGATCATCGCATCTGGTGATGGCCATTACTGTACCCCGTATCGTATCCGAACTGCCCTTCTGGCACAGCATAGCCGTGACGCGGTGCTCTGAGCTCTGGCTGCTCGCCGTATGGACCCATGGAGTTTCGCGGTGCCTCCCATGCGCTGCTCTCACGCGGGCTGCCAGGCCTGTTCTCGTCGTGATCAAGATCTGTGAAAGGCCCACGCACAGCGTTTGGTCGATTCTTGTGATCCAACTCTTGCAGTGTGTACATCCCTCTCGAAGTGTTCTTGCGATGTACCCAGATATCCAAGAGGAAAGCCGCGATCGTGGAGATGCTGTGCAAGAAATGTCAATACTAACCACGCCAACTCCTCGCATTGTCCAGCAACTTACAAGCCCAGCAATGTGAACGTGAACAATGCCTTGTATATCCTGCACACCATGATTCCCACGTCCTCATGCCAGTGCTGCACGTCGCACATGTTCGCAAGTGTCCCACTCATGAACCACGTAAGAAGTGACCAGCTGATCGCCCAGACCACCAGCAAGAAGCCATTGATGGCGAGATTGAATCGCGGATTGAGGCCGAAGCAGCAGTGCAGTACGATTGTGACAAGGAGGGCGACGATGGAGAAGAGCGAGGCGGCAGAAAGCTGTGACACAATTCGATCAGCATAGATTCAAGGTCTCCCGGCTCTTTCGTTGCTGTCCAGGACCGCGCGTGGGAGCGTTTCCGTAGATCCATTCTTACCCAGATAAACGTCCACGGCGTGTTCCACTTGTCGTGCGTGAGCTGGTAGATGAAATACATCATGATGCCTCCAACGACCAAGCTCGCGAGGAGCTGGGCGCTCCGTATGCCATGAAAGACGACGCGAGGGTAGGACGAAGGCGCAGTTTTGGCGCGCCGATCAAAGGCGTGGAAGCGCATCGTGTCGCAACCGGCAGCCGCTTTCGGTTGGGAGGATTCGTGGTGGGAGGTATCGTGTCTGATCTGGTCTGGTTCTGGTTCTGATCAAGCGAATGTGAGGTATACGAGCGAATGGAGATGCGCCCGCCGGCGTGCACAGCGAGGTGGGTTGTGAGAATTAGATGGATGGTGTGATACAGACAGGTAGACTACGAGAGGACGTGCAGTGAGTATGGAAAGGCTGTCGATCCCTCCCTTCAGCCTTTCGCGCTGCTCGGCCGATGCGAGCTGAGCGTGTGGGCAGCGGAAGGCTTGAGTGCCGACCGAAGGATTGCGTTCGAGATCGCTGCAAGTCGGGGCCGGAAATACTGGCGGGCGCTTAGCTGAAGAGCACGTGTCGGAATGCGTGAGTGAAAGAGTGGTGGGCCACGACTATTATGGCCCAGGATCATGCTGTTGCTTTCTCACTGCTGATGATGCTGAGCACTTTCCAACCACGGCGAGATGTGTATAAGTCTCAGCAAGAACACCGCTCATGCCGCTGCTGCATGCTGGCAGGCACGATGAGCAGGGAGTGCACTTTCCCTGAGCTCTGTTTCAATTAGAGTAATAACTATGAGCCTGGCTCGATACACAAGCCGAACAAACTCAGGCCAGGACACACAGGACTTTCACTACGAACGTCTTAGAGACACCAAACATGGCATTCGTCTTGCCAAAATCCGACCCGGATCTGGGGCAAGCGTGTTGCGATAGACCTGGCCGAGTCTTGGTTGCCGCTGTCTGGCCAGCAGGCTCCTCAGATTTATGATGCCCTTTCGTATACTTGGGGAGATGCTTCCAGGACCAAGATCATTCTCTGCAATGATAGGCGACTGGTAGTAACAGAGAACCTCCACGAGGCTTTGTTCCGATTTCGCGATCCGATCCATCCTGTCACGCTATGGATAGATCAGATCTGTATTTGGCAGGACAGCCTCCCTGAGCGGAATGCACAGGTCCAAATGATGGGAGAAATTTTCCTCAATGCTAGAAAGGTTATTGTGTGGTTGGGCGATCACTACGATGATTCTCAAGCAGGCATGCAGCTTGCAGAGCAACTGAGACTACTTTGTGGAAGCACTCACCCCAAGTCCTTGCTGGACACTCCTGGCCTTCCTCGCCGAGGCGACCGAAAGTGGAAAGCGCTTGCTGCGATCTTGCGCAGACCTTGGTTCTGGCGTACGTGGATCGTGCAAGAGATTGTTCTGAATCCTGTCGTTGAACTTGTTCTAGGTGCGAGCACCTTACTCTGGGATGATCTGGAGGCTATTGTCAGTCTGCTTGATGAGCCATCTGCAGCGCATTGGCACCAAGACCCTACAGCAAGCGCCTGGGAGCTGCCCTTCTCACGCATTAACCGCATTCGACGAAGACATCAGCAATTACATGCCACGGCCATCTCATTGCGCAAGCCCCAGGCCGATCAGGCCAACGACATGGATTTGCTCGACCTGTTACTGATGTCCCGCGATCTAGGTGCAACGGACCCGCGAGACAAGGTCTTCGCGCTTCTCGGTCTGAGCAATCATGACCTGGAGCCAGATTACCAATGCAGTCCCGAGCATATCTTCACAGAATTCGCCCTGCATGTCATTGGTGGAGCCAGTAGAAGTGCCGGTGGCGACGCGAGAATCTCGCGGACCTCAAAGGAAGCAAGGCATGCCTTGATTCTACTATCTTGCGCCGGCTATCACAATCGTGACTCGTCACTTCAGTCGTGGGTTCCGGATTGGACTGCCGATCTGCTCTCAAGGCCCTTTGTGTTCGACCCACGGTTCAGAGCTGGTGGAGATGAGCTAGAGATCGACTGGAGTTACGAGACAGGCCTTGAGCTTTGTGGCAAATTGCTCGACACTGTCTCCGTAGCTGGAAACGTTCGTCTGGTCGGCGATTCTGTTACAGATGCTCGAGACTCCATAGAGCGCTGGGGCATTGAGGCAAGACAAATATCCAATGCAAGAATAGCGCTATCTCCTGGGAGCACAACGAAGAACGATGCCTATAGAGGGTTACGGAACGAACTCGGGCTGTGCAGTGAGTGTTCTCATTTACGTTGATCGAGAAGTTGAACAACTGCTGATCACACTCCAGGGCACGGGTACTATACCGGACATTCTACGTCGACGAGCTCGTCCAGCCCACACAAGCCCAGACGCAGACGCAGTCTTATCGACGAACATGATCTTGCCGAAGAGCTTGACGATCCTCACAATGCAAGACTGACACTGACTCTGGGCCCAACGCGTGGCAGAGTGTTCTTCGGCACTACCACCGGCTATATAGGACTGGCGCCTCATGGCACAATTGAAGGGGATCTTGTTTACATCATCCTTGGCTCTGGGGTGCCACATGTCCTAAGACCACAAACAGACGGCACTTTCAGATTGATTGGAGAAGCGTACGTTCAGGGTGTCATGAATGGTGAGGCACTCGCGATGGAACAGTGGACCGCCCCGCGGGATGTGTTCATCCGATGAAGGTGCATGTGCTTGAAGCCTACAGCACAAGAACTGCCCGCATTTAGCAGACGTACGTGAGTCATAGGCTATATCAACACTCGCACGCTCGGCACGTCGGCTGATAATGAACAGAAGCATCACTCAATAGATCCACGCCTCTTCACCATGAGGGCAAGACTCCTGTTCTTTCGCAAATTGCTCCATCCTATCCTCGATCCAGCCAGATTCCACTCCTTTGGCCATCTCACCTAGCTGCGGTCTCTCTGAAATCAGACACCTCGAATCGATGCTGAGGGAATACTGCAAACATGTCCTGGACTGTTGGCAAATGCTGCGACATTCCTCGAGATCTGCTACTGGCCCCTTGTCGTCCTGACACTGGTTGTCCCAATTGATCCGTGGCTTCTGGATCCGAGGTAGCAGATACATGGAGTACATATCGTGATGGTGCAGCACAGCTTGCGGTTCCTATCACAACACGGTCAGCAAATATTCATACGCGGGACACATTTCACCTACATCAATCTGCGCCATCCAGTCCATCTCGAACCGCCAAAGGTCTTCGACAACGCTCGGAGTCAGGTGATGATAGCTCGCCGTCGGAGAGCACCACAGCCTGCGACCGCCTTCGTTACGAGTCCAGTCCATGCTTCCAATGCCATCGCCTTGAAAGATGGGCCATCCATGGGTCATTCGTGTGCCAGAATCAATCATGGCTTTTCCGAGAACTCCATCGCCAGCCCAAAAGTCATTTACGAACCACTCCCATTCAGTCTGGTGGCCTCTGAACATGCTCACCACACTCTCGAGCGCGGGCTTCGAGATCACAAATCCGGTCCCGCCGTGGGCAAACAATATATCACCAATCCACATAGGCCCGCCGATATAGTACGGCCGCGTGTGGTCAAGCGCTGCCAAGTAATTGAGCAGTGTTTGCCAGTGGATGAAAGTGTCAGTCTCGACAAAGATGTACCATTTCTTGTCCGGCCACTCCGACAGGGTCCTGTTCACGATAGGCAAGAATTTCCACTTGTCCAGACGCCAGCCGGGGTTATCAGTCTTTCCCATCGAGGTTCCGACTTTGCTGATCTGGCCGCTAAGCTCGTGCGGTTCGAATGCGCTTCTGCCTCCGCCATTTCTTAGACGTCTCCAAAGCTCAAAATCGGGATGTTGAGATTTGGTCACCTCGTTCACGGATTCCAAAGCATCGAAAATGTGCTCGTCGAGGAAGTCCTCTTCGTAATCACTGAAGATAATCTTGTTGGGGTAGCAAAGGAGTGTGGTGTTGAGATGTATTGGCAATTTGTGCCCCAGCTCAGTCCCACCCGTCTTCATCACCACCACAGTGTCGTCCGCTCCTGGCAGATGGCGGCATCGGCGGGCTGCAGAGTCTTGCGAGCTTTTGTTCTCTTGGGCGACTGGACCTGTTCGGCCAATTGTGAATGATAGCGGAGGCCATTGATGTGTCCATAACAGATATACCATACACACGATGGAAGCAATCAGGTATAAAACTCTCCTAGGAAGCCGTCTTCTCAGGTATGGTAGATTCGCACGTCCAGAAGGCCGCCAGCCGCCATCATCACGCTTCTCATACCCATAGTCGTACCTGCCCATTTGTTTTCGAAAAATCCCAGATCTGAGAGCAAGAAGTCCTGAGGGAGCGAAACGCCATTGAAACGACAGAGAAGTCCCATTACCTTATTTGTAAATCCAGTCCCTGGCCCTAAAATGTGGAAGGAAGATTTGTGGCTTGCGCAAACACTTCTCGAAGCCTAAGACTGTCGAATCGCGGCGGGGCTGGCAGAGTCCTGAGATTCAGTGGCGTTGCTCAGGGTCTTCGTTCACTTCGTGAAGCCGTGCTCGTATTTGCATGGCTCGGCATTTTTCGACGATGTGCATCGAGTGCAATAGATGGCCGTACAACCTCATTTTCGATCAGGCTGCGTGACTTTGAATGGAGAATAGAATCGACTTTGTTCATGACAGGTCTTGCTTCCGCTCGCCCTCGCTTGGTCAGGATCAGGTGATGGGCTCAGGGGCCGCAGGGCTTGAACGTGATCAGCAAGTTTGCCGACGCCAGACGAAACAGGCTGTCGCTCAGCTTCTCAGGGACTCACCGTTTCCATGTCGATGTGAGCACTCTTTACTTGTATCGCAGCACTGGCCTATCAGGTCTTCCATCTGTGATAGATTCATTGATGGAGAATTCATTGATGGATGTTCTTGGTCGCTGTGTGCGCGACTTCACGCTACGCGTTCCATTTCCGTGTTCCATGTTTGATTCAGCTGAGGACGAACGTTGGATGGTCAAGGTCAAAAGCACCATCAGTCAGCCAGGTGGTCGCTGCTTACCAAGTTACACCCATGACTGCTGCGAGTTCGGCAGGTTTGAGATGGTTGGTGACAAGAAAGCAGCGCTTTCCGCAGCTGCGTTGATGTCTATAACAGGTCACGGCAAGTACGAACTGCCCAATCTTCGGGCTTCATAGATTACGGTCCCCACGTTGGCACATTGCATCACTGACTTGAAGACTCCATTAATCGCTCGCTCGCAGCCTCATTCTGGGATAAGGTATGGCTATGCGAGATTTCCGAATCGCCATCGACGTCAGCATTCTTGGCATGGAATCAATGCATTTGCCATTGGTCTCAGAACCAGTCCGTCACTTCCATCTTCACTTCGAGGTCATTAAACTCTTGGAAGCAAGCTCGTTACACTAGGAATGAGGATGAAACCCTCCTGGAAAGTGGTCATCGCCGTGATGGCGACGATTTCGCAAGCACAACTGTATAAGATTCCACCAGCCGATCTGGCCAATACCAGCTGCAACGACGCAAACAAGCTGCCTACAGCTACGTACGGCGGTGACGGCATCATCTTCACCGTGTGCTCCAAGCGTGTGCTGAAGGCATCGATCGCAGAGACCTACGATGTTCTCTTGGACTTCAGTCGCTACTCGGATTGGAACTCATTCGTCGTCGATGTGCAACCAGTTGATCCCAAATCACTGCCACCTGGCCCTACTCCCCTCGGAACCAAAGTGAAATTCATTACCCAGGGTCTGCTTGGCCCGTTCAATTCCACCTCGGACGAAGTTGTTACCATCGACATGAGAAATGTGGACGGCAAAGGCACGATAGCTGTAAATGGCTGGAGATATGACGGTCCCGGTCAGCTTGCGGAACATCTCAACACTCTCACAGACCTTGGTGATGGGACGATCAGATACGTCAGTTACGAATCTTACTATGGACTGCTAGCTCCTGTTCTGGCTCTGCTGTTGAAGAAAAACCTCCAGAAAGCCTTCGATGCGCAAGGAGATGATCTGAAGCGATATGTTGAAGCCTAGAGGCAGAGTTCTGTCTCGGAAACGCCGCAAAGGTAGCGCCCACTCGTCAAACACACCGCATCACGAGATTCTTGTCTGCTTCATGTCAATAGTGTCTCAGTCTCGTCCAGAATGCACCAAGTAAAGCTGTGGTGGACGCGAGCAAAACCTTGGTACGAATGAAAATGGTTGGGTCCTGCCGAGGCACTGTGCAGAGATGAAATGGGAGCGAAGAAGCATGACCACTTCTCGTTCCTGTCCTTGTTGCGCACAAGCATCGGCACAAGCCTCATTACTTGCGACGATGAAGGCTTGGAGCCTCTTGAAAAGCGTGTGTGATTCCAGCTACGCCGCATCCTTCGAGCAGAAGCACGCAACGCTACTTCCTGGCTGAGCTGAAGGTTCAGCGTAGGCGTTGGCCAGACTGCGCCTCCGCCACAGCGCACAATTAATACTTTTGACTTCTACACGAACGCATGGTCGATATATAGTAACCATTTGCTCTGTACTGATTTTACACAATTGGCAAGTGGTTCAGCTATCAACACACATTCAGTGACCGAGTTGTTGTTTTCGAGGTTGGTTTGCGCTGCGTCGATCTTCCCCCAAAATGGTCAAGAGCATCCATCGGTCTGGACTTCTGGCCCTACAATTCTCATCTCTCTGTCTCGCGGACAATCTCGAACTTCAGAGGATTCTTGGAGCGTTGTCACCATTGGACAATTGGCTATCGTCAGACTGGAACTATGACACTCCGACAAGTACAGGTTCGACACCTTCGAACACACAATCTGCCGATTTTTGGAAGCCGACCGCAGGCCAGTCATGGAATATCCAACTCTTGAAGGTGCCCGATGTATCTGCTGCCGAGGACAACGCCTACTCTGTTTGGGACTTTGCTATGGCTCTCGCGAGCTCCGAGCTCATAAGTTCTTTTCGTGCCAAAGGACGACGTGTAATATGCTATTTCTCGGCTGGTAGTGTAGAAGATTATCGAAGTGATGCTGGAGACTTCCCGAAAGAGGCGGTGGGAAAGGTGATGGACAGGGTAAGTGCAAGCGTTGGAACCCTGCTGATCTCGAGTGCATCGTAGGATGCCTATTCTCCCGGCTCATGCTGACTATTTATGCTGCGCTGCAGTGGCCAGACGAGAAATGGGCCGATGTCCGGAACCAAGGAGTCAGAGATATTATGAAGAAGAGAATAGATGAGGCCAAGTCCAAAGGGTGTGATGGCGTAGATCCGGACAACATCGATGGCTATCAAAACGATTCCGGATTCGACATGACGGAAGATGATGCTGTCGACTTCATCCGCTTTATGGCTCAAACTGCACATGAGGCAGGCCTAGCATATGGCTTGAAGAATGGGGATGATGCTCTCGTCAATCGCGTGGTTGATGTCTCCCAGTGGGAGATTAACGAAGAATGTAAGTCAAAGTCATCGCCTCATCCGATGAAACAGTGACGCCTGGGGATGCATTGCGTGAATACCTCTGAGAGCTGCTTTCCAATGACTACTTCAGGTGTGCACTACAAGGAATGCGACTCATACAGACCATTCATCGATGCCACCAAGCCAGTCTTTCACATCGAGTATCCGGATGACGCTCTAGACCTGTCCGTCGACGATTTTAAGAAACAGAGCTGCAGTGACCCGGATGCTTGAGGCTTTTCGACATTAATCAAGCAAAGGGACCTCACGGGCGAGGCAATGACTTGCCAGAGGCAGCAGTGAAGTATGCTACAAGATAGTCGTGGAAAGAATTGAAGGCAATGTGTTCGTACAATTGGTCTCGAAAGTCGAAACCCTGCACTCTTCATACACAGAGTCGAGTGGCAAACTATCGAGCAGAGCATGTCGTCGCTCTTGTGCCGCTCTAAGGCCAAGCACGTGCCCCTTGCCACGCTCAGGAAGCCACGCTATGCAACGCAAAAAACCTAGCTGATATGATAACAAGCTCGCTTTTTTCCCTTGCCGCCGTCTCTCTTTGAACATAACATTTCGTCTGCTGCTAATGACACATTAGAAGTCCTGTCCACTCCAAATGAACTCGATCAGTGAGGAATCGAGGCGTAACACGTTCAAAGTAATGGTACATCGCATCGAATGGTAGGTGAAAGGTTGCCGAATTCGTTCCTTCGCCGTGAAAAGTGGGCAGGGGCGACGCTGCAGCCCTCTTCAAGTTGATGTGGCACAATGCTTAAGGCTGAACACCGCCCCGTCCGCCGCGCTGACCGGCAGACGCATATCCTCCACGGCCTCTTGGTGCGCCTTGACCGGGACCGCCGCGGCCACCCTGGAAATTGCCTCGTGGTGCACCTTGATTACCACCGCCACGAGGTCCGCCACGTCCACCCTGGTACTGGCCGCGTGGAATGTATGGTGTTGAGCCGGGGCGGAACTTGCGCTCTTCAACGAAAAGGGGAACATCGTTGCCATCAACCTCGAATTGGGTGGCCTTGGCCTTGTTGTAAGCCTCAGCGGTCTTGAAGTCGACAAAAGCGCAATTCTGTGAAATAGTTAGCAGACGATCAAGTTTGGCGTACCTCTTCAGGAGGCTTACCTTTTGACGCGCAATGTCGAAATAGAGGAGATCGCCAAACTTCTCGAGTTCTGCCCTCAGCTTGTTGCCGTCCACGTTGTCGGAAACGTTCTTGATGTAGCCGCGGAATTGCGGCTCCTGCTGCTGCGGAGCGGAGTTGGTCTGCTTCGAGCCATTACGGTTGTGTGTGCTTCCCACTGCTGTCCACTCATCTTGAGAGTCGTTGGCCTTTGCATCCTGTGAAGATGGAGCAGACGGAGTGATTGGGGTGGCTGGGTTGGTGGCAGCGGCTGGTGCGGTTGGGGTGGCAGCGGCTGCCTTCTGAGCGACGGCCTTCGCGGCCTGTGCCACTGGCTGTGGAATTGCTGGAGCTACAGTCTTGGCAGCAGATGCTGCGAGGCTGGCCCAAGTCTTTGGCACTGCTGGGGCGGCCGGCTTTGGTGCTGGCGCGGGCGCAGACTTCTGTGCTTCCTGCTTTGACGGCGAAGGAGCACGTGTTGGCTCCGGTTCTTTCGCGGTCTCTGGCTCTGCAGTCGCTTCAGCAGTAACCTCCTTCTCTGGCTCCTTGGCTGGCTTAGGCTCTTGTTCGGTCTGCACGGCCGGCGCTTCTTCACTTGTCTCTAGCTCTACCGCTGCCGGCTTCTCTTCCTCGGGAGCAGCTGTCTTCTCGTCGGCTTCTGATTTCGTTCCATTCGCGAGCTTCTCTTCGATTTTCTTATAAACCTCTTCGGCATCGTGCTCCACGGCATCAGGGTCAGAGGAGCTCGTCAGAGTGGTGGGGTGCGCCTCAGTAGGTGCAGGTTCCTGCACATCACTTTCTGCGTCGGGCACCTGCTGTGTCTCCTCTTGTTGCTGTTGCTGTGGTTCAGTCTCGGCCTCGTCTTCCTCCTCGACTAGGTATCGGAAGATGTCGTTCAGCACGAAATAGCCGTTGGTTTGCGTGGCGAGGACAAATGTCTGCGTGAACTTCTTGTGAGGCTGGCCGCGGTTGCTCAGCTCGCCAATGACTTGAATGACGATGTTGCTGTCGGAAGCCTGCGAATCGACGTTGGTCACACGGACCTTGCAGTCATTGAAGTCCAGCTCGCGGATCTTGTCGTTGATGGCGCGCTGTCCCACACACACGGCGACCTTGTCGGTCTCCTGCCCCGAAACGAATTGCGAGCGCTTGTTGTAGAACAGGTAGAGCTTCTCCGGCGAGCGGGACAGCGTGGTGTAGTACTGCTCGACGAAATACCAGCCGACCTCATCCTTGGGGATATCAGGTTGCGGCGCGGACTGCGGTGCGGTGTTGGAGGGCGTGGTGGATGGTAGCGGAGCTTGCTGAGCAGCAGGTGGCTGTGAGTTTTGGTTGGAGGCAGAGTAGCCGTAGCTGTTTTGGTCCCCAGCGGCATAGGGCTGGTGCACGGTGTAGTTGCCATTGGGCAGTCCGGAAACTTCGGCGGCCATGATGGCAGAAGTGAGCGGGGTGCGCGCGAACGAGGCAGAAATGTCCTGCGGGTTGCGAGGATGGGGTGTGTTCGTGAAACTCGGCCGACCGAGCTTGTCTGCTCGCGGAGGTTTGTGCTGCACTACTGGGGCAGAAAGTGCTGCGAGCTCGTGGAGACGTGGCGCCGGAGTTGCAGTGCGAGCGCGGGGCGGTGAGAGGGGTGGAGAGCGGAGGGTGCAGGCGGAGATGTCGATGTCGATGGCGGAGCACGGGAGCAGAGGGACAGTGATGGAGAAGATGTGAATGGACTGGAGGTTCGCGTGGATGACAAAGTGAGCGTAAAAAGTGCCAAGGCAACCGAACCATCTCCGGCAACGCCACGAGCCTTTCCAGCTTGGTGCATACAGCTCTACCTTCTTCATGTTCACATCCACTTTCCAGCCCCAGCTTGCGCATCCACTTTCCAGCCCCAGCTTGTTACCCACCACCAGCATGCAACGCCCACGCAACCGCCAGCCTCGCGCTGCACATGACAACGCTCGACGCGGTGACCGCGGTGGCGGACGTGGGCGCGGTGGGCGCGGTGGGCACCGTGGCCCTGAATACCACCCGGTGCCTTCGATTCAACAGGTCGTGCCCGGGGCTGCCGTATCCATAGTACTGAAAGCAGATCAGCCCACTGGCCGAGAGGTTCAGGGCATTGTTCAAGACGTGTTGACTCGCGGCGATCACCCGCGGGGCGTCAAGGTACGTCTGACCGATGGCAGGGTGGGCCGCGTGCAGCGCATGTCAGGATCAGTGCCATCAACAACGGCGACAACGACGGCGTCCACTACGAGCGGTGGGTTCAAGCATGTGGCTGACGTACGGTACGATGACGGCTACATCGATTCCACTGCTGGACCGCTGCCCAGGAGCCTCGCAGACTACCTACCAAATTTTGACCAGCCGCAAAGTGCCACTGGGCAGCGGACAGAGCCATCACTCAGCAGCGTGAACGCCACGTGCCCGGTCTGCGGGGTCTTCGAAGGCGACGAGGTGGCTGTAAGCCGCCATGTCGAGAGCCACTTCACCGATGCGCCTTGTGGGTGACTCGAATTGTTCCGACATGTCCTGATTCGGGAATTCCAAGTCGACCTTGTGGAGCGCACTGCTTGTACTGCTTGCTAGACCATTACAAATGTTTCAAAGTACGTGGTCCCTGCCTATGATTTGGGACCATTATCATAGCCCCAAATGAGAATCGGCTGCCTAGAATATTGCGTATATCGCGCTTCGTGTTCTCCATGGCCGTCTCCAGATTGCTTGGTACTACGTGAAGAATCTGTTCCGCGTACGGATCTAGATTATGCAACTATCCTGCGAGGCATACGAGTTTCCAAGAGAGCATGGCAGATTGGCCAGACTCGTGATTGCGCTCTCCACGCGCCTGGCAAGCACTTCAACTCGCTGCGCCATCTGAAGCCAAAGAAGCATCCGGATAATTTTCACTCAGTCATGGACGTTTCGACCGGATTGGGCATGCCAGAATTGTGAGCAGCTGGTGCTGCTATACTCGGAAAGGCCCCTGGTAATCTGCGAGCGACAGTCGCAGAACTTCGGAATGTACTAGCGAATCTCGTCATCCCATTGCCATGCGCTGAGGGCTCTGAAGTCAGCCCAGTGGGTGGGCGCGAGGACGAGGTGGAGTCCCGAGTACTCATCAGACTGCAGGGGGAGACAGTAGAGTATCGGAAGACCATGGCAGGTACGACGGTCGCTTCTCTAGCTTCCGCTACGAATCTAGGAATGTCGTCGATAAGTGTCAAATGCTTCGCTTGGAGATAATTGAAACCTCTCAGATGGTACGAGAATTGTTGTCTCCGTGAATGATTCGCGAACATGCCATCCCGCCTCACGAAGAAATGAAGTCTCGAATCATTCATCTGCACTATCGTTACAAAGAATCTTGGATTGCTCTGATTCGTGTTTGCTACTAGTGACACTCGTCTATACTCTCTAGCACTACAAGCGTGAAATAAATCCGCTGCGGTCCATCTAAACGACAGTGGGTCAGTAACTTTCTGCCAACGCTTGACACCGTCACTCTTGCTTACCTTCACGAGATATTCTTTGGTGATGTCCTGCACCCTGGTGGTGCCAGCCAGTGCCATGCACAACTTGATCTCATCACTCAGCAATTTCAAGCAAAGCTCGACTCCAGCCTGGCCTTTGTACGCCAACCCCCACAAGACTGGCCGTCCGATCCAGACAAAGTCTGCACCGAGTGCAAGAGCTTTGAACACATCTGTACCGTGCCTAACGCCACCGTCGACGTGAATTGGAATTTTGCCACCAACTGCCTCGACAATCTCTGGCAAAGCGTCAAGTGTAGCGAGCGCGCCGTTGAGCTGACGGCCGCCATGATTGCTCACTACGATGCCATCAACCTGATGATGCAATGCGAGTATTGCGTCTTCCGAAGTAGCAATGCCTTTCACCCATACTTGCATTTCACTTCCACACTCCTTCTTGAGCCAGTCAATATCCTGCTCCCACGAGAGAGTTGGGTTGGGAGCATGCGTGTGAAATGTGACAGGGCCAGTGGGCCACACACGCTTCTCGCCATCATGATAACCTGCCTCAGACTTCCGCCTTTGGAGCTGCGGTCGCTGCTCCTGTGCTTTCTCCTGGTTTGCTGGCTGCATTGGGTCATCGTCGGCGAAGTTGGCGATTTTGAAGTGCGGAGGTAGCTTGAACTTGTTTCGGATCTCGAGGTTTCGTCGGCCGAGGAAGGGAGTGTCGACAGTGAGGAAGACAGCCTTGTAGCCGGCCTTTTTGGCTCGTTGAATGAGCTTCGCGCTGTGCTCCTTCTCCTCGAACAAGTAAAGTTGGAGAACGTTTGGAATGTCTCCGCTTGCTTCTGCCACCTCCTCGAGCGATCTGCAAGTAACAAGCAACAGATCAGTAAGTGTATCTCTTGGGCATATACGGCATGGTACGGCTCGCGAGTCACATAGCGATGACCGCAGCGAACTGAAACCGAGGATAGAAAATGAGCAAAGAAGTTGTGGACACTCACTTGGTGGCAAAAGAGGACAAGCCCATGATCACACTATATTCCTTGCATGCGCCGGCAGTACCTAGCTCACCGTCGGAGTGAGCCAAACATTGCATAGCAGTGGGGGCTACGCCAAGCGGGACGCTGTTCTTGAAGCCAAAGATGTCGACCGACGTGTCAACGTTGGAGACATCTCGAAGCACACGAGGCCGGATGCGGTACTTGTCATATGCAGTAGTGTTCTCGTGAAGTGTCGAGCCTGAGTCGGCGCCTTCGTTATAGTAATCCCGTGTTTGCTTGTCCATGCGCTGTTCAGCATGCTGCTCCAGCTCCTTGATGGTCAAGCAATCGAAATCATGGTCATCAGAAGTGGCCATACTGTTCACATGCGCGGCTGACTGCTGGTTTGATGCTTTGGTCTGCTGTCCGGCGAGATTGATGGCGATATGGAACGGAGGGACGGGAGTCAATGACACATTATCAACTGCTGCTTCGTGTCTAGCGAAGCATATTGCCTCCGCAGGCCGGTACCTCCCAGCCGCAATCCATGCGCCGGCATCGCAAAAGTAACTCCATCGTCTCACTCACCACCCCAGCGCTAGGGAGCGGCAAGCCAGCATTCAGGTGCATGGTCGATCGCTGGTCCGATTATGACGACGATGACAGCAAGACGGCGCGAGTTCGGCTGAAGGGCGGACACGTTGTCATGGCAACGCCGGACCATGCTGCTGTTAAACAGGGCAAGCGCGTCACTCCGAGTCGGTGCATACCGAACCACTTGTACAACCACGATCACCACACAACATGGTGTCAACGAGAGGCGGCGCTCGAACAAGTACTGGAGACACGGCCGCGACGCTCAAAAAGAAACCGGCCCGCAAGCCGGCGACCGCACCAGCAAAACCCGCAACCACACAGACGACGCGAGCCAGGAAGGCAGTGCCTGAGACGGGTCGCAAATCGTCAGCGGAACAGCGCGAAGATGACGAGTTGGATGAACTGGCTGCGCCCGATCCAGCACCACTCAAAGGCATACGGAGGGGTCGCCTAGCCGCGGTGGACAGCGATGTACCAGCAGAGAAGGCTGCTACAAAGAAGGCCACAAGACCAGGAGCCACGACGAAAACAACGGCAAAGAAGGTCACACAACCCACAGCCAGCCGAACGAGCAAGGCCACACAGCCTGGGAAGCACACTACAGACACTGCAGAGCCGCGTGACGCGCCTCAACTAAAGCCGACTCAGTCGCGAGCCACAAGACCTACGCGAGCGACAGCGGCAAAGGAGAAGGCGGCACCACTATCACCCAAGAAAATCACTCAGGTCCTGAAACCGAAAGTGCCAACTACCAAAACCACAGTCAATAAAGTAGCTGTACCGGCTAAGCCGGCCGCCAGACCAGTCGGAAGGAAGCGAAACGTGTCAGATGAGAATGCCGATGTGGCAGGTCTGTCATCAGGCATAGACGAAGCAGATCGAAGATCCAGAGCGCCCATACGATCGAATACGCGTGACGTTGCCGCAACAGCAACCGGCGTCGATGCAGATGCCGCATCCATCAAGTCAGCAACTTCAGCAGATCCTGCACAGAATTTCCTGGATTCAAGAAATGATGAACTCCAAGATGCCGAAGATTCGGAGCTTGGGGAGGACCATCAAGGACAACAGGTGTCAGACGATGAATTGTGCGCGCCAAAAACTCCGATGAGACGCTGCGATCACCAGGAAGATCCTCAGCTATGCACAGCTCAGGCTGAGCCACTCGCGAATACAAGTGTGCCATTGAAGACGCCGATTAGAAGGTTTCAGGTCCTTGGCACCCAGCAGGGGACACCACAGACTCAGAGGCCATATTGCAAGCTGAATGTTCAGACATTGGAGATCCGACCCATGACGGTCGCGCGAGCACGCGATACAGCCATGGTGTTTCCAAAGCTGCAGCCTCTGCCTCACTTTGCGATACCCAACCATTCCGATACTTTGCAAGATCAACAGGAACCTCGAATTTCGGACCAGATTGTGCATTCCGCGAGCGACCACAACTCTGAACGGCGAACCACCCACACGAGCTCGCTAGTGGATGCAGTAACGCTGGATGTGACGTTGCACGAGATCCACTCACAGCATGAGCACAGCGAACCGTTGGGAATGCGACGTGCTGCGCTCTCTCGCACGCCTGACCACAGCAGACTGGACGAAGCAATGGATGGCGAACAAAGCATGTTACCACACGATGCATCTTTCGGCCTTGAACCCAGTATGGCCACCATTGCTTTCGGTACCCCATCTACAGCCACTCGCCGACCTTCAAGCCTTGGTGGGGATGCCATGGAGCCGCCAGAGACAATCGACTGGAACAACCTGCGAGAGGACGTTACATCACCTTTCGAGCTCGAGAATGATATGACGCTGTTTCAAGGTCTATCGCAGGCGGAGCCTACCGAACGCCTTCTCATATCAGCGGGCTTACGTGACAACTCAGGTATAGCTTCTGAGGAAGAAGAAACCACGGGACAGTTGGCGGAAGTCGGAAATGATTCAACCACAGATCTTTCTGACTCCACGGGAAGCGTGGTCAAACAACACGACTCTCCCGAACAGATTGTCGACATTAGCGATTTCCTGGAAACCACATCTCTGGTAGCGCATCGCGAGGAGGTGTCCGAACCTGCCCAGGGCGCTGTGATCGCTCCGCGCCCAACAACAGAAGAAGTTGCTGAAGCCGACACGATGGTCGACGGCGAGGTGACACTCATGTGCGATGAGACAGATGCGAATTGGCCCGTTGCGACAACACCTTTCAAGATCACCACGGCCGAGGATGTCGAGGAAGAAGACGATGAGATGGGAGGAGACGACACCCTGATCATCGAAGAGCAGGAATCTTCTTCCAGCGCTCCCCGATCACCGATCAAATTGGTGACGGCAGAAGACAGCCTTGACGAGGAGGAATATGCCGGAATGGAGGGAGACAATACCCTGATCATCGAAGAGCTGACAAGCTCTTCCAGAACTGTCCGCTCACCGATAAAATTGGTCACGGCAGAGGACGGCCTTGAAGAGGATCGAGACACAGTTGATGGAGACATCACTCTATTGCTCGAGGAACCTAGCTGTCCACGCGCAATCACACACAGCCCGATCAAGCTCGCCACAATGGAAGACTTTCCCGAAGAACAGGAGGGCGTTGAAGGCGATCTTACACTAGCGCTATCCTCTCCCCTGCCGCAGCAACTAGGAACTCTGGCTTTGACCCTCGAAGGTGGTGGATCCGAAGACAAATTCCGCGATCTAGACAGGAGTGGCAATCCAGGCTCTGCAGACATAACACCCAAGAGCGCAAAAGCCGCAGAACAATCCTCGGGCTTTGCGATCGAAATGGATCACGATCTGCTGGGAAAGAGCAGCGAGAACAGGATGTCCCCACATGCACGTCTTTCCACGCCCTCTGGCACTGGAAAAGTCTTCCACGGCACCCCTCTTGTTCCTTCACACAATCACTCGCCGCAACAGTCTCCTGCCGAAGAGCAGGCAAAGCCGGCATATGTGCCTATGAAAACTGCTTCCTCGTTGAAGAGGAAGTCCCTGCATGACACGACAGACACAAGCCACTCAATGGCTACAACTCCCAAGCGAACACGTTCAAGCTGGTCCCCAGAGGTATCGTCCCGGAGCCCTCAGACAGTGAAGTCTGCCGTACTAGCGAGTCGATCGCTCACGCCTGCGAGACGATCGCCCAGCAAGCGACCTGCAACTGCACAAAAGCCCAATTCATTGCGCAAGATTGCACTCAAGGCAACTTCGACTCCGATGAGGACCATCTCCAAAGCGTCGACAAGTACCCCAGGTGAGGTGGCAATGACGCCGCATCCATCAGCACCTCTACGTGGCGTTGTGGCTCTGGTCGACGTGTATACCAACGACGGTGCTTGTGTGTCACAGTCTTTTGCCATGTTGCTAAGAAGGCTGGGAGCCAAGACGACAAAGACGTTCAACGACAACGTCACGCATGTAGTCTTCAAGGAGGGAAACCCGAAGCTGATTGAAGCTCTGACGAACTACAACGCGCAGGTCGCAAATGAAGGGACTGGTAAAGAAATCTACTGTGTGAACAGCAGATGGGTCAACGACTGTGATGCGCAGGGACGTCGCGTTGCAGAGAGCGACGAGGAGTACGTTGTCGAGGTAGACGAGTATCCACGCAGCACAAAACGACGTCGCAAGAGTATGGAGCCGTCAACTCTGTTGAAGACCAACGGGGGCAACATTATACGTGACCGCAGGACTAGCAACGGCCGGTTGTCGATCGGTCGCGCGAGCATGAAGGGCATTTTTGACCACTCTGACGACACGTCCTTGATTGGCACGCCCGACAAGGAGAACAGCGAGGACGGCTCGGAGCCTGCCACGCCGGCCTATCTCAAAGCCCCCAGTTCATTGGTACAGCAGACTATGCCGGCGAAGAGGGTGCGGAAGTTGAATCTCAGCGCTAAGGCAGACACGCAGAGGAGATTGACATTCGCTAATGGGCTGGAATTCTAGGGTGTTATGCACCAATTTGAGAGCAGTGTTGGGCTTCACAGGACACCTGGAGGCTTATTGTTGAAGGGAACTTTGATCCCATCGTGATCGGAATATTTCGTAGCTCAGCGAAGTCAATCGCTTGTACATTCACAAACGGCTGGCCCACGCTAGTGGACAGGCTTTCTTGCCAAATTACTTGTTCGCTGCGTAGCCTCGCTCGCGGCAGAGTCATGCCTTGAACATCCGGCCAGATTCCATTTCGAGTAGCTGAGACCTGTACGTGCCTGGAAAGATTCTGTTTGACGCACAGCGTGTGATCACAACATACTGCTTGATGTTTGCACGTTCAGGCGGTTGCAGTGACCCAGGCTTTGATCGCTTTCAAAACATCGGCATCGTGGGCTCGCAGCAATTCTGCAGCTTTCGTCTTATTCAAATCCAACTGCTCGACCTAGGTCGACGTTAACATCACGTTCCTGCCCAAGGAACCGATTACATAGTGCAAGTGCTCGTGTGAAACTTACCAGCAATGCCACGTCCGCAGCATCAACCTTGACAACCTTCTTTGGCGCTTCGTCTTTCTTGGTAGTCGATGAAGCAGTCTCCTTCGGCTTTGCGGCCGGCATCAGCGCCTTCATCGCTTCATTCAAGGCTTTCAGATCAGTCTCTTTCTTTGGCTTGACATCTTCAGACGGCGCATCAAGCGAAGACAATGCTGCGGCTGCCTTGCGGTCCTCCTTGCTTGCAGGCAGCACATCCGGCGCATCAGCGCCTTCCTGCACGTTAGGTGGTTGCGGTTCGGCCATGATGTGTGGTATCAGTGGCGCTACGAAGTGGCACGTTGGAAAGTCGAAGTGGCGTGAGTTTGCTATTCTTGGCGCTGCAATTCAATAGACTCATTTGTTGTCCTCTTGATAACTTAGTCACTGCATGAAATTTCGACCTGATCATTACGCACATAGTCAAGCTCGAAAAGAGGACTTAAGCTCTAAGTTAGTCGGTAAGGCTCTCTCGGTCATGGCATCGGGCGCGGGCGCATCACAAGGCGCCGCCGTGTCCTCCCCGCCAACGACGATCAATGGGGCCTTTTCGCCGTGGAGTCCGGACTCGTGGAGATCCAAGCCGATTGTGCAAGCGGTAGAGTATGAGGACCAACAAGCTGTCGAAGCTGCTCGAACCAAGCTCGAACATCTACCACCTTTGGTGACTCCACTCGAAATTTGGAAGCTGAGAAATGCTCTCCGCGACGTTGCCTTGGGCAAAGCCTTCCTGCTGCAAGGAGGGGACTGCGCGGAGCTCTTCGACTACTGTCACGATGATTCAATCGACTCCAAAATCAAGCTGTTGCTACAGATGTCGCTGGTCTTGATTTGGGGCGGCAACAAGCCGGTGGTGCGAATTGCGAGGATGGCAGGTAGGCATTATCTGGCATCGACATGCGGTCACATCATCATCTCTATGCTAACTCCAAATAGGACAATACGCAAAGCCAAGAAGCAAGCCAACAGAGATGCATGAAGGCCAGGAGATACCAAGCTATCGAGGCGACATTTTGAACAGCTTCCATCCCAATGACCGCAAGATCGACCCTGACAGACTGGTACAGGCCTACTTTCATTCTGCCGCTACACTAAACTATGTGCGCGCTCAACTCTCTTCTGGAATTGCAGACTTGCATCATCCCATGGACTGGAGTCTGGGACATGTCGGCGACAAGGATCTACTCGAGAAGTACAGCAGGATTGTGAACACAATTCGGGAGAGCTTACGCTTCATGAGTACGATCGGCGCAGATGCCGCGAGCGGATTGAGTAGCGTTGACCTATTCACTTCACACGAAGCACTACTGCTAGCGTATGAAGAAGCTCTCACCAGGAAGCTCAAGCGACCGAGCAACGCAAGTCGCTCCACGATGAGAAGACCATCCGCAGTCGATGCAAAAGCCTCTCAAAGCGAGCCTACAGGCTACTACAACACGAGTGCCCATCTCATCTGGATCGGTGACCGAACGCGCCAACCCGACCATGCGCACGTGGAATACGCACGCGGCGTAGAGAATCCTATTGGCATCAAGGTCGGCCCAACAACTAAACCTGAAGACCTTGCCCTCCTCTTGGACACTGTCAATCCCGGTCGCGAGATTGGAAAAGTGATGCTCATCACCAGGTACGGCAAGGACAAGATTGCCGACATGCTGCCAAAGCACATCGAAGCGGTTCAGAAGACTGGCCACTTGGTGGTCTGGCAATGCGATCCCATGCACGGTAACACGCGGTCAACGGCCGACGGTACCAAGACGCGCTCGTTCCAACATGTCTTCGACGAGCTGGCGTCCGCCATCCACATTCATCGTCAGCAGGGCACTTACCTAGGCGGCGTGCATCTCGAGCTGACAGGTGATGCCGTTACTGAGTGTACGGGAGGCAGTCAAGGCATAGACGACGCGGACTTGAGCAAGGCTTATCGCACATTCTGCGACCCAAGATTGAATGAGAAGCAAGCCCTCGAGCTGGCCTTCCTGGTTGCTGACAGTCTGAGGGACTCAGTTGCCCCTGCTGCAGGAGCTTGATCTATTGGCGTGTGAGGAAAGGTTCGTCATAAACATTGTATCAATAAAATGTACAACGTGATCCTGGTCTGGTCCAGGCAATGAAGCATCGCCTCTATCCACGCCTCAAAGCTGTTTCCAGCCACTAACGCAATCTATTCGTATATCCATGTCGTGCTACGGCGCCGTGCCGCTCCGCTATGCTGTAGAACCCCAATTCCGCCGCAAGTGGGCAGCCTGTACAATGCGATGCAGCAACACCAGCAGCAAGATCCACAGCGAAATACACAGCAGATCTTTGCAGACTCATCCAAATGGAGAAAAGCCTTGTCCACCTCCAGGGAATCCTCGTGGACCACCGCCGCCAGATGCAAAGCGGAAACCTCCACCTCCTCCGCCCCCGCCCATTCCACCGCCCATCATGTTGAACAGCACTTCTGGGTCAATTTGCACTCCGCCACCACCTCCAAATCCGCCCATACCGCCAGGGAAACCGCCACCCATGCCTCCATCCTCCATGAGATCGACTCCACTATCGTATCGTTGCCGCTTCTGTGGGTCGATCAAAGTTTCGTGAGCTTCCTGAATCTCTTTGAATCTGTTCTCCGCTTCCGGATCATCTGGATTCTTGTCCGGGTGGTGAACCACGGCGAGCTTGCGGTAAGCCTTCTTGATATCCGTATCGCTGCAGTCCTTTTCAATCCCCAGTATCTTGTAGTAATCCTTGCGCTTGCTTTTCTTCAACTCCAATTCTGCATCACGGACTTCCTTGGCGATGCCCGGTTCTTCTGGATGCTGCTCGGCAATGTTCTTGAACGCTCGCACAGCCTCCTCCCAATCGCCACTTGCACCGAGCGCTTTCGCTCTTGTCTTCGAGGCTTTGATGTAGCTTGGATCCAGCTTGAGCGCAGCATCGCAGTCATTGATCGCATCTTGCCACTTCTTCAATTTGGTGTAGCACATGGCCCGATTGTTCAGGAGCTTGGAATTCGTTCCTTTGTTTGAAGGGTCGATGTCGAGAGCGCTAGTGTACGTCTCCACGGCTTGAGGATACCGACCATACTTGAAATGCTCATTTCCCTCGGCCTTAGTTTTGTCCAACTTTTGCACTAATCGTAGCCACTTCACAGCATCTCTGAAATCAGGATCGCATGAAAGTGCCTGCCGAAAATGCTGGATAGCCTTGTCGTTCTCTCCTTGTCCGTATAATGCGCGTCCTCGTAAAACCAGAGCCTCGGGATCTGCATTGTTACCACGGAGCAGGGCCATGGCGACATTCTGCGCATCCCCCAGGCTGTTTACTGTGCCCATCTTCAAGTATGCCTCGCCTCGCATAAGCCGCCACTTTCGTGGAGGCTGCACCGTCGTTCCCAAAGACTTTTCGGCCTGATCCAGAGCAAAGAGCACCATTGACCCGCTTGCACTATTATTCAGATTGTCATGGGCTTCCGAGATGTACTTCTGCATCGCTTGAGCTTGCTGCCTGTCCTTGGCAGTTGCGGGAGGGTCTATCCGATCGTATACATCAAGAGCTGCTTGCGGCTCCCCTAAGGCAGTGAGGATCTTCGCTTGACGATGCAAGATCTTGGGATTACCCGGCTCCAGCTCATCGGCTCGCTTACAATCCTCCAACGCTTCGGTGTACTTTCCGGCGGCCATGTATGCTGCTGCACGATTCGAGAGATAGGTCGATGTAGGGTTCGCCTCGATTGCTGCAGCACTCACATCTCAGCACGAGCGCTCCCAATGGACTACGTGGTCACGACTTACCTTTGCCGTACTCCTCAATGGCTGCCGCATATTTTCCCGCCTTATAGTACTTGTTTCCCTCCGCTTTGAATGCTTCCGCCTCCTCGGGTCGTGGCTCTTGTCGCGGCGGCGAGCTGGGCTGTGACTTGTGAGGAGGTGGAGTCGGCCGTTGCTCTTGCTCATCGTCGCCGTGGTGCGTCTCGCCATTTGTGCCATTCGTCGTCTCAGTCGCATCGGTGGTGGGAAAGGCGCCAGGCGTCTCCGGCGCAGGCGTTGTTTCCATGGGGTCGGAAGGGACGGGCACGCCGCCTTCTCTGGAGTCTCGCGGGCTGCTGCTCATCTTCTGGGCGGAGCGTGCGCTGAGCCGCCGCAGCTCGTCGGGCGGCAGGTTCAACGGATGCTCGTCCGACCCGCGGCGGGACGTGGTGCGCGAGAAGGACTTGGAGGAGCGTTTGAGCCGGTCCTTGTCCCGCTCCTTCGCAAAGTAGCCGCGTTTCTCTTTCTCCGGTGACCGGGCGGGACTTTTGCTCGTGGTGGGTTCGACGGGCGGCGTCTGAGGATCGGTGGATTTCTTCTTGCTGAAAAACGAGGGCTATCCCGCAGATTGGTCAGAGCACGGCAGGGAGACGGCACGTGTGCAATGGGAGAGTAGTATGGGGAGGGCAGACGGGTGTTAGGTGGGGAGTGGACGGATTGGGTGGTGGCGGCGGAGGCAATGGGGTGGTAGTAGCGGTGGTGGCGGCGTCGGATGAGAAGAGCATTTACCATATGGAGCTGAAAACAGAGGAAGACGAGCGCGCGACTCAGTAACGGAGCAAAAAAAAGGTGCAAGTAGCAAAGTGTCGCACGTTGCGGGAGGCTGCCGCACTGCTGCAGCGACGAAAGATTGGTCTTCCGCCCTTCTGTCCCTCTCTTTCGTTAGCTTCCATGCCCGGTCCCACCGAAGCATCTCGAAGCCGAGGCGGGCCTCACGTGCTCTCCGTCCTTAGCGCTTTCGAGGTGAACAACAGACGTTCATGACGACGAGCAACAAAGATGATGATGTTGAGTTGCGTTCTGCACCATTCGGTGGTCTGTTCTACATATACACATATATACTACACGGCGTCCACTGCACCGACCAGCTCTGGGTGACTGTCCACCAGCACTTGGCGGCAGTCAGAGCATGGCACATCCTTCTCCTCCGCCACGTACTTCCAGCACCTCACGCACTTTTCGTGCTCTGGTGGCAGCACAGCAACCATGCCGGCCACCTTCTCTCCGTTGACGACGATCTCAAAAGGCTGCTCGAAACGCCAAGCACCGCTGTCGTCTTGTGGTATGGTGGCCATCGCTGCTTCCGAGTCCTTCCATTGAACCTCGCTGACCACGAGCATAGCCGGCAGCTCTCTCTGGAGCGCGGCAAACCCATCAGACCTCTTTAGCACCTCAGAGGGCGCAAAGATCTCAACTTGACACGCGAGTCCATTCCCGAGAACTTTGGCAGCTCTGGCCCGCTCTTGGCCAATCTTTACCGCTGGACTGATCTCCTTGAAGATACTTAGCAGTACCTCGCCTTGCGCTTGGTATGCCTCGAAATCTCTACTCACTTCGTGCGGCTGGAACGCTGCATTCCACGTTTGCGCCAACAGAGGGAGATCCGGTTGCATCTGTGGGGGAAGCCATGCTTGAACCTCTTCAATCAGATGGGGCGTGACTGCGCCCAGCATCTTCGTGAGCTCGCGGAGCACGTATACCAGTATCGTTTGAGTGTGCCTCCGGACCTGTATGCTGCCAGTATACAGCCTGTCCTTCACAATCTCGAAGTAGAACGCGCTGAGATCGTTATTGATGAATTTGTTGATCTCAGCTGTGCCTGCATGGAACTTGTACTGGCCGTAAGCATCGAAAACAGCCTGGCTCGTCTCGCTCAAGCGGGCAAGAACGACTTGATCCGAAAATCCCAACTCGGATTGCAGAAGTGCATTGTCGGGCGTGAGTGACGGGTAGTCGTGGAGCACGCCGAGCAGGAATTTGAAAGTGACGCGATATTTCTGCAATGCTTGCTGCACGCTTTGCAGCACCGTCTGCGATATGGCAACGTCTCTTGTAAAGTCTGAAGACGCCACCCACAGCCGCAGCATGTCTGGGCCCAGAGATGTCTTCTGGCTTTGCTGCGCTGAAGCCTGCTGCTGGCTCTTTCCATGCTTCTTTCCTCGTGTTGTCTGCACGAACGCGCCTGAGAGGACGTCTTCTGGCGCAACAACGTTGCCGAGACTCTTACTCATCTTCTTACCCTCGCCATCGAGGGTGAAACCGTGTGTAGCTAGCGTCTTGAACGGTGCAACCGGTTGCACATCTGAGTCTTGGAGAGCAACCGCGGTGAGCAGGCTGCTTTGGAACCAGCCGCGATGCTGATCAGATCCTTCGCTGTATACATCGCTCACTGGCGTGCCCGGTCCTCTATCAGCAAGCAGAGTCCAACTGGTGCCTGAGTCGAACCACACGTCCATCGTGTCTCTACCTCTGATCCACTTTCTTGGTTCGAGAGACGCATGGAGCCAAGCAGGGTCATCCAGCGGGTCCGAAAACCAAGCGTCAGAGCCTCGCTGGTCGATCGTAGAGATAATGTGGTTGATACTATCTTCGGTGATGCATGCTGCGCCAGTATCGACATGATACAATGCCGGGATCGGAACGCCCCAGGCACGCTGTCGCGAAATGCACCATTGGCTGCGGCCTTCCACGAAGCTGCGCAGCCGAGCTTTGCCGCTCTCCGGGATGAAACGCACGTTGTCCAGAGCAGCAAGTGCCCGGGCCTTGATGGCGGACGCATCTGCGAACCACTGAGCAGTGGCACGAGTCAGCACTGGTTGTTTTGTGCGCCAATCTATAGGGTTCTTGTGCGTAAAGCTATGCGACGCGAGCACAAGATTATCGCATTGACTCAGTCGACCCACAGGCAAATACGAAGTGCAGTCCCTCAGGACACCGAGCACAGCTTCTACGCCTTTTGAAGGTGCAAACAAGCCTTGAAGCAGCTCACGATCTCCGTTCGCTGCGGTCGGCCATACGTCGGCGGTAAACTTGCCTCCGTCGTCTATTGGGGCGAATGCGGGTCCTATATCGTGCTTCTGACACAACAGGTAATCGTCCATGCCATGCCCTGGGGCTATATGCACCAGTCCCGTGCCCGATGCTGCGGTCACGAAGTCGGCATGGAGGATTGGTGATTCTTGGCCGCTGAATATATTGAAGCAGGCTCCATTGCCGTTTGCAAGATCAGACCCCTTGATCGCGGTTTTGATCATGGTGATTTTCGTAACCGGCAAGAATCCTCGGAGGTGCTCCACGCGATCGCAGGCCACAAGCATCTGGTTCGAAGTTCCCTGCTGGTCGCCAATTTCGAGCACACAGTAGTCGATGTCATTCTTGACCGCGACCGCTTTGTTTGCAGGCATTGTCCATGGCGTAGTCGTCCAGATAAGCGCGCTCAGCCTCGTCGGCTCGACCGAACTATCATTTCTGAGCACATCGGGCACACGGACAATCGGCATCAAGATGAACGCCGCAGTCGTTCGGTGGCTGTCGTCGTACTCCAATTCAGCCTCAGCCAAGGCGGTTCGTGACGAAGGAGACCAGTGTACTGGTCTATGGTGTCGCGAGATTAGTCCTGCGCGAGGCTATCAGTGCGAGTCCCGACCTGCACTAGAAACGCACACTCGGACATTACCTTTTCGTGCCATCTCTCTGAAGACACTGAGCTGCCGCATCTCGAAGTCCTTACTCATCGTTTGATACGGCGTGTCCCACTCGCCCATGACGCCCCAGCTTTGAAAGCTTTTCTTCTGCACGTCGATGGTCTGACGCGCCAGCATAGATGCAGCACTGCGGATTTCGGATGCAGTCATTCGGCTCGCAGCTTCGCTGGCAGCCTGGGCCTCCTTCTTCGGTGCAATTTTGCTCTTCTGTGCCTTGCCCGCATCCGATGTGGGCTGCTGGAGGGCTTTGAGCTCGATGGGCAGGCCATGACAGTCCCAGCCCGGACGATAGTGCACCCGCTTGCCACGGAAGAGCTCAGTTCGCAGTATTAGGTCTTTCAAGATCTTGTTCAGCGCATGTCCCATATGGACCGCGCCATTGGCATACGGCGGACCATCATGGAGCACGAATTCGTTACCGACAACACTGTTGTCGTCGGAGCCATTTGTGCGCGTGACGGTAGCCGGCCGATGGGCACGTTGCCACGCATACAAATCATCAGAACTTCTCGCGCGATATACTTCCAATTGTGCAGGCGTCGGACGGGCTGGAAACTGAGACCGCGGCAGCGCAAGCGTTTTTGCCCAGTCCAGATTTTTTGGGAATCGAGCGACGTCCAGTATACGCGCGCCCGACGAAGGGGGCATTTCGCGCGTTTTAATGTTTGACGATGCTTGCTCCTGGAACTGTAGAAGTCGTGCATCGGAGTCGGAGTTTCTCCGAGCCGAGGCGCGCCTTCCTTCTTGCGCATCGCAGCACTGACGGATGCTTACCCTGCGGCAGTTTTTGCAGAACGATTTTTGCTGCAACCAACATCCACGCAGAATACAACGGTTCAAGTGCTTCGCACAATGGCCACAAAACGCCCCGCCCCCGACTCTGCGCCCGCATCTCGTCCATCATACAAGCGACATCGCACGAACAACTCACAAAGCCACAAACCGTTGCCCGCCAACCTGGGCAGTAAATCGTTCAAGAAAGCCCACACCGTCAACGACCTCAAATCCGGTATCCGCTCGCTGCGGCGCCTACTTACGGGTCCCAAATCTGCCGCGCTGCCTGCTACTGTGCGCGCAGAAAAGGAGCGAGCCTTGCGTACTGCCGAGCAAGACCTGGCCCGCGAGCAGTATGCGAAGAAGCGAAACGACGTCATTGCGAGATGGCACAAGATCAGATTTTTCGACCGGCAGAAAGCAGAGCGACGTCTGAAAAAGGCGCGCAAGGCATTGCGCGACGATGAGGACGACGAAGAACTGCGAGAAAAAGTCAAAGAGAGGGAAAATGAGGTGAATTACGCTATGTATTACCCACTGGATCAGGATTATGTGCCGCTCTTTCCCACGAGGCGGAAGAAGGACGAGGAGCAGGATGCGACTGCTGAGCAGCCTGGTGGAGAAATTGAACGTCAAGGCGACGAAGAGATGTGGGAGGTGGTGAAGAGATGCGCGGAGGCTGGAACGCTGAAAGACCTGCGTGAGGGGCGGCTGAAGAACGGCGAGACCGATCGATCAGGAGAGGACAAGAGGAGCGGACCTGAGCTGAGCCGCACTTCACATGGCACAAGCAAACCGAAAGAACAGACCGCCGAAGACATGGACGACGGAGAGACACCCGAGGAAGACAGTGACAACGAAAGCGGAGGAGACTTCTTCGAGTGATATTCGCAAGTAATGTTTCGAACACATTGAAGTGGATAAAAGGTTGCACTGGTCACAAGACAAGATCTGCTCAGGGGCACTTTCTCCGGGTCTACTTCCAACCAGTCGTGCTGCCAATGTCTGCATTCACCCAGCTCTCGATACGCGACGCTACGTCTCCTACCAGGCGCTCGTACCTTTCGTCCACAAAGAACAAACCGCAATGTGCTCCGACCTCGTCTACATTCTGCATGAATACTCGAACCCAACAAGGATCTCGCTCGCCGCTAGAGTCCTTGGGCGGCAGCGTGCAAAACATCCGGTCCTTCTTTGGCTTCTGCGACTCTGAGCGGCTCTCTATCGATGTTCGACTGTCCATCGGAGTGAGCGAGCTCTGATGGTATGCAGATGAGGTCTGGGAAACAAAGCTAGAGTTCGACGACTGAACGTCTGTAGGCGAGGTCATCTCGACGGTAGGAAGGGACGCCGTAGTGCTGATGGGCTCCGACAATGGTTCGGGCTCGCCACGTAGCCTACGGCCCTCTTTTTCCATTCGTTGTCGTTCTTTTTCAAGCCTCAACTGTTCGCGCTCGTTGTGTGTCATCTCCGCTTCTGACTTCCGGGCTGGCACCTGCGGAGTAGGCGATCTGCCTCGGGATGCATCGTCGACGGCGCTGCTTCCTTTGCGCTCTGCGTCCGCAATATGGAGGTTCTCAAGCTGTGCTCCTAATTGCACACTGCTCGAATTCCTAGAAGACATAGGCCGATCCGTAGCTTGCGAAGCACTTCGCGAGCCGTGCGGACTCCGAGACTCCTGGCGATGAGGCGACTTGGGCTTCTTCAGTCGACCAGTGCTAGCCGTATAGTAATTCACAAATCGCACTCGTGGAGGAATGCCTGTTTCGACGATCGACTTGCGAACCCTATCATCGGACTCTTCCAAAGCCCTGACCCTAGCATACCGCGACCGAAGCTCACTGTAGTTTGCCATGACACCGCCGAACTCGAGATGCGATGACACAAGCTTCTTCGTAGCTGTGGTAAGATCATCGGAATGCTTGCTGATAAAGTGCCACGCGTTCCGCCAGCCTTTTCGAACTGGCAATATGACATCGTTGGCGAACGATGGGTTGTAATTCGGATCCTGCTGGTCGGGCGACCACAAAGTATCCACCCGTGATGGACCTGGAGCTGGGGCCGTTGCGCCTTGACTCGACGTTTCAGGCATCGTGTCAGAGAGCTGCTGGTCTTGTGGCTCATCGGCGGGACTGAAGATGCTCGCCAGTCCGCTTTTGACCACACCCGGGTGCATGCCCAGGAAAGGGACGTCAAAGTTGATTGTTCCCAGTATGCGATTTCGAAGTGGGCTGCCTTGAGGAGGCGTACCTGTCGCAAGTACCACCTCAGCCGATAGCAGACCGCCCATACTGTGGCCTAAGAGTACCACATCGGTGGTGCTGTCCTGGTGAGGCTCAATCCAGCGGCCGAAATCGTCTCTGGCTCGAGTGATCTTGCCTCGTGAGGCATACCGAGGATAGATCTTCGTGTGGATGACATGAGTGTCGGACAGCAGCACGGTAAGTAGATTGTGAACATGAGCTGGAAAGCTGCGAAAGCTCGTCTCTGCGCCCATGAATCCATGTATGTAGATCAACAGCAGCCTTCGGCGTTGCTGCTGCGCATCAAACTGGGGTCCGAGCGATTCTTGCGAAGATGAACGCGGGTCATTGTGCGCCAGACCAGCGGCGGCCTTGTCCAAGCCCAGTTGTTGGTACTGGGCAATGCTGGGAGCGCCATATGGCGGTGGGTTCTCGCTGCGTGACATGGACGACTTTCGATCGACTGGAGTTTCGTAGCCACGTGCAGGCAACCAGGAATATCAAGTACCATCGTAGACCATGCACAGCACAGCATGAGACGTCACCCTCGGGAGCGGAAAAACGTTTGTGCGACACGCGACGATTCGTCCTCCACCACACCCACCGCGTCCTCCGCTATCAGTAAGAGGACTGTCGTTCGTAGGCCGCCTTTTGCTCCACTACGCAATGTGTAGCGAGACGGCGGGCAGAACGTCGCGCACATGGAAGCGGCAGTGAGATGGTCGCCGTTCGCGTCGCGCGAGCGGCCGCGCTTTCTGCTCGTCGACGTGATCGATCAGAGCGTGGCACTGCACGAGATCACGCACTGGAGACGAAGCGCCGCTGGCTACAGACAGCTGGCCCGCTATGGTCGACTGCCCAACTTCGGCGCATTTGACTGGTCCAAGACGGATGAGTCCATCGTCGCCCTCGGCCTCGTCTCGGGCAGCGCCTGCTTGGTGCAACTGAACCACGATGGACGTGAGTCGGCGACGCTTGCCACATTCAAGCTGCGCCAGCAGAGGAAGTGCAACTCCATCGCCCTTGGCCCGCAGAATTGGCTGGCCGTAGCGCTGGACCGCACGCGATCCGATGCCTGCCTCAACATTTTCGATGCGAAGGCGCCGCAGGAGAGCAGCAGCCAGGAACCCCTCCGCCGCCTCTGTCCAGCAGAAGTCGTGTCGAGCGTCCGCTTTTCACCTGCGCGTCCCGACGAGCTCATCGTCGCTGCGCAGCGCTCCTTCATTCGCCTGTACGACCTTCGCGATAGTGATTTTGGCAGCAACAGTAGTGTCCAGGTGGCGACCCGCAACGTCCACAACATCGCCATTGACCCGCTGGACGACAATTACTTCGCCTCCGCAGGCTCGACGGGCGACCCTTCGGTGACGGTCTGGGACAAGCGCTGGATTGCCCAGAGTAGTTCGGGCTCAGGAGCGACGGGTGCTGTGTTCGATTTTCATCCCGCCGTGGATGACACTTCACCAACAACGATATGGAGCCTGCGCTACTCGGGCCAGCAGCGCAGTCGACTAGCTATATGCTCCAGTCGAGGCGAACTGAGAGTGGTCGACATGACAGAAGGCCGCAGCTCCATCCTGCGCGGCTCCGAGTATTTGCCCAGCAATGCCCACGGCGGCCAGCCGTGGACGCACAATCGCTACGTATCCCATGTGAGGACTGTACGACGCGCAGCCCATGAGCACGCAGAGCCAAGCAGTACGCCGCCGCTCATCGCCTTCGATTGGGTATCGGCAGATCCTCATGCTGCCGCACAGAACGTGTTGCAGCTCCGGCCAGATCGCAAAGTGGACATTGTACGTGTTCCACGTGCAGTTGCTGAATCCTCCATGACTGCCCGAGACGATCTGAGTTTGGCCTATGATGACTTGGCGATTGTGGAACCGACGCCGGCCGTGGACTTCGGTGCAACACGGACAGCGAACCAGCACGAACGAACGGCGGAGGACTTTGGACCACAAGCCTACCAAGGCGAATCAACGCAGGGGCCCTCAGAAGAAGCAGGATTGACGTGCACCCCTGACTCTTCACAGCTCAAGGACATGCTATCGAGCGCATCGATTCAGCGCGAGCGATGTCGCCGAGGCTATTTGTTTGACTGCAGCAGGAATTTGAAGATTATCTCGGGGCATTGGCAGCTCGAGCGCATGTGGGAGTGTGTTGATCGCTTACGTCAGCAAGCCGCACGAAATGGAATGGTCGCGGAGCGCCAGCAGCTTGACCTTAGCTACATTGGAGTGGCTGCGATATGTGCAGAAAAGATGGGGCACCATCGGAATCGAAAGCTCTCCTTCGCCTGTGGAAAGCTTGAAGATGCTGTCGCTGATCTGGTGGCCGCTCGTGGCCTGCCACCCTTTGAGGGACAACGTACGGATCATCCGGAGATTCGCCAATTGTGCCTTGAGATGTGCGGCTGGAAGTTCCACCAGGAGGCACTTGAGCAGGAGTGCCGCGATCTTGCGGATCGTGGCCTGTATTATCAAGCTGTAGTGCAGGCAGTGCTGCACGGGCGCAAACATATTGCTCTCAATCTCCTCAGGTCGCTCATCAGATCTAAGACGATACCTAATATCGGCCTGGGCGCACTTCTTGCGGCAGATAGGGTTAACGAAGAGCAACGCGAGATGTGCCTTTGGATGACGGCTGATACCGATGACCCAGCACTCAAAGCTCTGCTGGCATTCCTCAAAGCGGGCGATTGGAGAGATGTTATGAAGACGAACTACCTTCATCTTGGCTACCGTGTTGCTCTTGGTCTCAAATATTTGAACGATACCGAGCTTCGTGGCTTCATACAGAGCGAGACGGCCAGAGCGATCAAGAATGGAGATCTCGAAGGCATCCTGCTCACCGGACTTGGCGAGCAATCCATGGATTTATTCCAAACCTGCATTACCAAGACTAATGATCTGCAAACGGCAGTGTTGGCTGCTGCGGTGACCAACCCTCGATATGTTGACGATGCGCGTTTCGACATGTGGAAGGAAACTTACTTCATGCAGATGCAAAGCTGGCGAGCATTCTCTGAAAGGAGCCGTTTCATTGTTCAATACGGACAGATGGCACAAGCGAAGGATGCACCCCACCTTCTAGATCCTCCGGCCGGAGGTATCACCCTTCGATGCAACCATTGTAATTTGTCACTTGCCAGGTATGACGGGCGCAGTACCACAAAACGGGACCCAAAGACGGAGGCCAAGACCTTGCCTTCTGTTGCTGCAGGAATAGTATGTCCGAAATGCGGGCGACACATGCCTCGTTGTGGGTAAGTGGTCACTAGAAGACTTTTCCTTTCTCCCAAAAACCCTATGGTGATTGCTGTCACAGGTGACATTGCTTTGCCAAGACCTACTCGAAATCTGTATGCATACTGACGAGTACTTCTAGGTTGTGTAAAATGTGGTTAGGGACGCCAGACCCTCACAGAAGAGGCGGAGGGAAGGATTTGTCTCAATTGAACAGTGTCATGTCGAAATTCTTGACCTTTTGCGTAAGCTGCGAGCATGGTTTCCATGCCGATCATGCGCGAAGCTGGTTCGAGAAGCATGATGTCTGTCCAGTGCCTGATTGCAGGTGTTTATGTACGGTGACATGAAACAAAAGCAAGTTTCAAGTCAAAGATAAGGCGCCTGCGCTTGAGCTTGAGTGTCCTCGAAAATTCCGAAATCATGGGCTCAAGCAGCTGCACGCAGCGATTCTTGTCTCAGGCCGACTGCAGGCCGACGTATCGAAAGATCTGAGAGTCTGTCGCAGTGAGACGTGAGTTATAGCCGTGGCAGTACACATTGGAGGTGAGGCGCTGTCACACTGCACGGCGAAAAATACCCATATCGCGGACTAGGTGGTACACATCACCCAAACGCAATTTTCTAGCAGATCAAGTCTTTCTCGTAGAATTTTTGCAGCGAGCAAGTCTATCATTTTCTACCATTTGCCCGCATCACAGCCTTCTCCATTTGTTCAAACCCCTTCACAGCTACGCCATATTGTTCAAACAATCCTTCCTTATATCCATCCGCAACTTTCTTGACAAAACTACTCTCATCCCACCTGTTACCAATCAAGTCCTCGAAGGTCTGGCCTTCGACTTTCTCGCACGCCCACACAGCCTTGTATGCTGCTCCGAGGGCACAAGCGTTTCCGCCAATGTCGAGCTTGTACACGCCCTCCACGGAACCGAGCACTTCGCCTGCGATCTTTGCGATTGCTGGGTTTGCGGAGCCGCCGCCGACGAGGTACACGCGGCGGGGTTGTGGTGGGAGAGTTTTCCCTGTAGCGGGGTCTTTTTCGGCGTGTACGAGTGCTTGAGAGCGGAGCCGGAGGGAGAGGAATTGGGATTCGATGATGTTTCGTGCATCGTCTGGAAGGAAGTCGGAGGACTCTTCCTCGAGGTTTTGCGTTTCGGGGTTGTATTTGAAACGCCATTGGCCTGAGGGGAGGTTGGGAACTATTTCGGGACGAGGAAAGTAGAGACCTAGACGGAGAGAATCCGATGGAGATCGCTGAGAGAGTGCTGGTGTAGACAAAGCTGTTGAGTTGAAGTTCTCCCAATCCGAAGACGTCGAGAGCTGATCGCGAATCTGTTCTCGAGCAAGACCACCGTTTTTGTAGCAGAGCATGAACATGTACAGACCGGGAGTCGTGGGATGGTTCATGAAGTGGTAGGCAGGATCAGGTTTGTACTCAGGTGTGCTCATCAAGAATGTTGTGCTCGTGCCCAGAGATACCATGGCGTCGGAGGCTCGCAAGGGGAGCGCAAGAATTGTCGAAGGGTTGTCTCCAGTTGCAGGGATGATCTGACAGTCCTTTGCAAAACCGTATTTGGTAACAAAGTAGGAGCTGATCGTGCCTAGCCATTGGCCCCCATCTTCCGAGACGACGCCCAATTTATTCCTGAGATCATCGGTGCCGGATGTACCACCTGCCGCAAGCTCTAGTAGGGCATCGTTCCACTTTTCGTCCTTGATGTTCCAGAGGTTCATGCCCGTTACATCGCTGATATCGATCGGAGCGAAACGACCAAGAAAAACGGAGGCAAGGAACGACGACACCAGAGAGATCCGAGCAGTCTTCTCATAGTGTGAAGACCATTTGGTCCTGTAACGCATAATTTGAGGTCCACTGAATCGGTGATGTGCTTTACTTCCAGTCACCAAAGCCAGCGTCTCCGCGTCTCCCAGTGCTGCGTCGAAAGCATCACATTGCTCCTGCGTGCTTGCATCCTGCCAGTTGGGGCTCATCTCGTGGGCAAATGCCGACTTGCCTCCCTCTCCAGATTGAAGTTGGTTCTCCAAAGAGTGTTCAGGATTCAGATTGGCCAGAAGGCTTTCGGCGTCATGGGACCAAAAGACAGTGCCATGCTGCATGCCAGCTCCGGACAACCCCTTGACATGACTGAAATCGAGTCCGGCAGTCCTCAGCCGATCGAGGACGAGGTCGATGGCTTCCAACCACATTGCCGGCGGGGCGAACACTTCGCCTTCGGCGGGATTGGTGAGTACGCCCTTTTGGATGCCATATTTCTTCAGTTCCGCATCGAAATCGACTTTGGCTTCGTAGATCAGCTTGAGATTGGAGTCAACGACAATGCCTACGATGCGTCAGCCACAAATGCTCAAGCTGTTCAGTTCAGGAATAATTTGCCTTTCAACTGTTGTGTGGACAAGTCAAAGCCCTAGGCGCTGTCAGCTCAGCCGTGTGCTGTAGCAGCTCGCATCGACGCAGATACCATGTATAGTGGGCCGTTGCCGCTCATGGTCGTTGTTGATTCTGGACGTCCACAGTTAGTCTGCAATAATGCTGTCCAACAGGATACGAGTGGTGAAGTCGCACATCAGTGCAAGGGTTGGGTCTGCTTAAAGTCGGACTTCGACGGCTCGTGACAAGCCGTGAGCTCACGCCCCACATTTGAGCTCGATTTAGCCTATTCTACGTGGCCCAACTCGTCCTCCTCCCGTGTTGAGGCGTGGATTAATTGCTGCGCGTGCTCTTGATACTCGTCGCTTTCTGGTTGCCTTCGGACGCCTGATCGAGGCCTCGCAGTGCCTCAGGTCCACCAAGTGCCCCTAACCGCTGCGTCATGCCTGTATTCTGCTTTTGCAGTTCAGCCACCTGGTCCCTGAGAAGCGCATTTTCCCTCCTGAGCAAATCTGCTTGACTTCTGAATTCGTCGCGCTCCCGTGTAACAAGTGACATCTTGTACTGTTCGTCCTTCTTGGTGCGCTTTTCTTCCACTTTGCGCTCTTCTTTCGCCTTCTTCTGCTCGAGCCGTTCAAGTTCCTTGCGATGTTTCTCCTCGGTCTTCTTCAACTCTCGTTCCATCTTCTCCCTAGCCTTTCCGCTCTCGCTCTGTTCCTTTTCTTGCGCCTCACGAAGTTTCTGCTCCTCCGCAAGGCGCTTCCTTGCCAGCTGCTGCTCCAGCTTCTCGCGTTTCTTGACGAGTTTGTGGACCTCTTTCTCATGCTGCGTCATGCCCTTTGTGGATTTTGCATCCTCCGAGTGGTCGCCACTCATTATACTAAAATTATCGGTCGATTGCGCTGGGTCTCCGACTTCTGGCACTGACGCCGCGCGGCGAAGCTCTTCCGCAGACATGAATGAGTCTACAGAAGACGTGTCGGATTCGTCGTCAGATAAGCTCTCTTCCGGGTTCACATGAGGCAGCACCGCATTCGACACTGCTGAGGGCGCATATGCCTCGATACCAGCACCCAGCGCATTAGTAATGCCCGAAAGATAGCCACCTTGCGCTTCCCCGGATGGTGCTGGGCCACTGGATGTCGATCCCGGAGACACCGTCGCGTGTAGGCTGGAAGCTGACTGTGACGGTGCGCGCTCAGGGGTGGTTTCCGCACCAGGCGTAGGAACCGCATCTTCTTCATTCACGTCATCGTCTGGATGTGGGATCTCGTCAAGCGAGCATGCCCAATCGAAGAATTTAGGTAGGTCACCAAGCATGGATTCTGGCGTGCCGCGCTCGACTAGGAACCGGGGAATTCCTCCACCTGGATCTGAGCGTGTCACCATAATCCATTCGACTGGGTTCAAGTCTGACTTCTCTAAGCCGTCTCTATCTTTCGTAATCTCACCGCTCCCTTGCGTTTTTAGTAACCTCGTTGTAGAGGTAGATTTTGTGGTTGAGAGGGGGATTTCGCGAATCAGCTCGATAGACTCGTATTGCCCACGAACCAAGCCAGCTCGCACTGGGGCATCAGGATGGACAACGGGTTTCGACAGGACCATGAAATGCTGAGGCACGTAGTTCTCCCCATCCACTGCGACTCCGCTTTTTTCTGTCAATGCATTGTCGCTGCTCATGATCATGGCGACGAAGTCTCTTGGCGTTACTGGGCCCGGGAACGCCGCGCTCAATTCGTACACTTCAAGCTTTGCTGAGAGTGCAGGGAGATCAAACCTCTCGAGGCGTCTGTCTGCCGCTATCCCGCGCACTGCGCCTGCTCCAGGACCACCAGAAATTTTGGACGAGTGCACTAGTTCACGCATCATTGCTTGTTTCATTCGTTCGAAGGACAGACCCTCGTGAACCTAAATGCAACCGAAGATAGGTAAGCGTGTTGTCCTGAAGGCGTGGCAATGATGGGCAGGTGTCTGGGTTTAGCTTGTTGCGAACAGCACTCTTTCTCAGGACTACGGGAGGGGGTGGTGCCGTGAGGTGGCTGCTTTACGTACGCTGCTACGCGCAAACCCTAGAATCTCGGTTAGAGAATGAACCGACTTCTGCCACAGCCTTCAACATTGGTGTCGCTGATGTCCTCGAGCTGCTACTCACATGCGCCATGGCGGTCATTGCCGGCCATCTTGAAGATGTTCACATTGTGTGGGTTCTGTTTGAACTTATACGGCTTGCCCCAACTCTTGTGCAGCTTCTCGTAGTCTTCGTGTGCCGGGTGAGGGAGGCATTTGGCAGGAACGATGTCCTTGTGCGACTTGGCGGTATTGGGCTCGCTCAACGACGGCGTAGCGGCGTGGAATGGCGTTCCTTCGGCGTTGGGTGGGACAGAGTTGACGATACACTCAGCCGAGGCGAAGCAGGACTTGACATAGTGCTCGAGGTCATCGGTAGGCACATCGCTCCATTCCACAGGTGAGAGGGTAGTAAGCGCGTCGTGGAGCTCCTTCATTGTGGAGGATGCGGAGGTGTCGGCGAGCAGGTGCGACGACAGCGATGGCCGCCTTGGACAAGGATCACGCGGTCAGATTGTGGAATGGTGCAGAGGCAGGCCATGGCGCTGTCGGCACTTGAAGGCTGCAACTATCACGGGTGCTGGTGGATGTGGAAACCAAGTTTCTGATGACGTTTCCAGCATCGGAGATCGGCTCCGAGCCTATCACAAGCGTGCTGCCATGTGCTTCCCGAATCCTATATGCATGCCCGAGCGATGTCTGATATTTGTCTCCGCCGTTGCCGTCCTCCAAACGTCGTGTACAATATGTCACCAGACTGACGAGCACAACACAGCGCAGTGTGGCATACAATCTTCGTAGCAATCCGCGTCGCTTCCCTCCCAACCCTTATCGTTCACCCTCCCGTGTCAGATAATGAACTTGCCTTGTTCCGCGCCGCCCTTTCGCGCCTTGACCACGACGCCATAGCTCAATAGCCCGATTGATTGCAATCTGTGGAGGTTTCTCATGGTCCAGTTTAACCAGTCCCCGTATTCGAAGTATCGCGAATCAGCCCTAGGCACAATGTGCTCTGTGCCGAACTCTGTCCCACTTCTCGATTGTTGTTGTTGCTCCTAGTGTCAACCTGTCTGGTAGCTGCTGCACATGCAGTGATGGCAGGATCTCACGTTGGAACCCATAGCTTGCGCTGCTGGCGTGGAGCTTCGGGACGCGAGAAACTGGCAGGATCGATCTGCCCGTTGGGCGCCGGAGGCACTACAGCAGTGCCGTTTTGGTCATTCACATCAGCAGAGCCTCCACGGCCAGAGAAGTTGCCACGGCCGCGAGGACTGAACTTGCTGCCGCGCATGTTGCCTCGACCACCCCGCATATTGCCGCGAGGGGCAAATGGGAGCGCGTGGCCGCCACGTGGCGAGCCTCTTTGAGCGGGCACGTTACTGAAGCGAGGTGATTGGGGAGTCTTAGGCTGGTCTGGCTTTGTCGTTGTCTGATGGGATGATGGGCCACGCTCGAACACGTTGGGATCCATGATGTTTGGCTGCGGCTTCTGCAGCATTGCAGCCGGTGCTCGCGGTGGCTTGAAGATAACTTCATCGTCTGCCTCATCCACTGCATCCTTTGGCGTAATCGGGCGGTCTTCCTTCTTCACTTGAGCCACCTCCGGAGAGATATGCTGCCCGATATCAACACTCTGGTTCTCGCGGCTGAGTAAAGCTTGTCGATTTTTGAAATCACGGTCTTCCCGACCTATCGCTTCGCGGAGTTGTTCGAGTCTCTTAGTCTTGATATCGAAGCCCTTCGCAAAGCCTGATTTGCGGCCATCGTTGCACAAGAAAATGAAAGACTCTAGTGCGGCTACGGGATCGAGCTCCTGATGAATGCGCCAAAGGATGTAGTTGAAAAGAGGCTGCAGGTCAGCAGGAACGCTGGCGCTGGATGAGTGCACCTTGCTCGCCGCCGCATTGAGAGACGCCACGCTCTTGGTCTGCGGTACTGCTGGTAACTCTGCCGGATCGGCCAGCGGTGAGACGGCGCTGGCACTCGAGCGTGGGCTGCGGAGAGACGCAGGCGAAAGCGATCGAGTAGCATCTGTAGCACCTGAGCTGGCAGGTGTCTTCACCTTGTCTTCGGCAGTGCTGGTCTTGTTCGCGGTGTCGTACGAGAGCTCGCTAGACTCGACTGCATCGAGTTCATGATCGTGATTGTCCTCGGAGAACAGGGTACGGGGCACCGCAAAACGCTCGACCAGAGACCATTTCTCATACGTTTCTTCTGGCCCTTGTACAGCCACGGCGTTGGGAAATTTGTCCGTAGCACTGTCCAGCCACTGAAGTGTTTCTCTGACATCCTCCGCGTGTTTCGTTGTCCCATTCTTCTGGCGATTCAACTCATCCAGAGCTTGAGTGAATCAGCCTCTGCATACCACCTTGCGAGCCTTTGCAAGACTTACCGTGCAAAGGAATGAACAAGCGGATCTGATTATTTCGCACAAATTGTGGTATGCCGTGTCTCGTGGCACGCTTCGTTCCTGCCACTAGCGCCTTATCGTCCACGATGCAGTTGAATACCTTGCGGGCGGGTCGTATTTGAGGGCTTGCGCCTTGCTGCGAGACGGGTCGAGGACGTGTGCGCATCGTAGCCACGGGAGGCGGAGTCTGCGAGGAATTCATGTGAGCGCAGGATGGACAAAATGGCGCCGGGGACGAAGAAAGCGTCGGTGTAGTTTGAGCGACAGTGACTCGGACGGCCCGTAGTGAATGTAGCAATAAAAGGTGGAGGATGGACGACACACCACAGTACCAGAATTCATATTACCCACACAGTATGTACATGCGTCGGGTTTCGAAGGCGCGCATGTGGCAGCGGTCGTCGGCTGGCAGGCGTGATCGCTTCGACACTATGGACTAGCAGGCGCATTGTTGCCTGCAACCGAGGCGCTCATGCTGCTCGTCGAAGGGGGAGCAGTACGTGTGTGTGGCGTGTCACGGTCAAAGTGAAGTGTGCTATGGCACGGGATTATGGAGGGACGGGTACAGTATCATCTGCGCTAAACCGCTTTGGCTTACAACATCCTCACCAAATATTGACATGCCGACCATCCTGGTGACTGGGGCTGCAAGTGGCATTGGCGCGGCCTTTGTTGAGGCGTATCAAGCGGATTCTGGCAACAACATCATAGCGGTGGACAGACAACAGATTGCCCACTCGCACAATGTCGAAGCAATTAGAGTGGATGTTGGGAACGAGGAGTCCGTACAAGCCCTCGCCCATCAGCTCAAGGACCGGCCGCTAGACCTCGTCATTCACAGCGCAGGCGTGCGTGGACTGGTGCCCGAAATGGAGATGAGCATGTCCGGCAATGTCGCTGCATGCGAAACAATGGACGTGATGACCGCTGAAACCCTCACGAAGACCCTCCATATCAACACGGTCGGGACCTTTCTCCTCCTGCGAGCAATCGTCCCAAACATTCGCCTGACGAAGGGCAAAGTTGTTGTCATGAGCTCGAGGATGGTAAGTGCCTAACGCGCAAGGGTATCGAGCTTTGTTGATTCTCGTGTGCCAGGGCAGTATTGGCAACAATCAGCATCCAAACAGAGCAGCTGGTTCTGCATATGCCTATGTGAGTGTGTAGCGCTCTGTGTGCGATCCTCAGGCACAGGCTGACATTGTTCTAACCGCATGCAGCGAGCTTCCAAAGCAGCACAGAACATGATCGTGAGATCGCTGGCGGCTGATGAGCCGGACATTACCTTTGTAATGTGTCACCCTGGCCGCGTCGAGACCAAGCTCGTGAAGTGGAGAGAGGACGATGCGATTAGCCCGCGTGAGAGCGTGGAAAGCATGCTTCCGATCATTCAGCAATGGACCAAACAGGACAGCGGAATGTTCTACGATCGATTTGGCGAACGCATCGAGTGGTAGAGGAGCAGAAGGCAACAATGCTGTCATGTATAGAGGTGTAGCTCGGAGATAGTATACAGTAGAAGTAGAACGTCAAAGCATAGGAGGTAGAATCACAGTGAATGCACGGCGCGGCACCTGCCACGGGCGCCGACGAGCGGGGCAGCCTCAGGAAGGAGCGTGCAACCCTCTGGTTCAAGTTTACCAAACGCAAACACTTGATGCACATCGGCAAACCGACACAACCTCGTCTGACGCTGCGCAGCGGCCGCGGAAGACTGGGGAAATCGCGCGAGCTGTCGCGCCAACATGGCGCCGCGTTCTCGCACGGGATGGTGAGTGACGAAGCGTCTCGAGCAAGCTGCCCGGATGCTCGCCAGACTTGCCTGTCCAACTGCATACACGCGGCATTGACCGCACTCGCCCAATGCGCCCTGTCCTGTCGCTGACCACGCCGTGCCAGTCTCACTTGTCGCTCGCGCAAACTGAAGTGCGATGAGACGCCGGGCCCATCATGCGCCAACTGCGCCAAGGCCCACCGCGAATGCATCAAATCACAAGGCATCACTTTCCGCCACCAGCAGAACCCATCGATGAATGGCAGCGAGCAGGATGGACTCAAGAGTTTCTACGGCTACAAGGAGACATTCGCCAAGAGCACGACCTGGGTGCAGGTGCCGCCCGACTTGACCTTTGTCCACACGAACAATCCCTACGAGGACGACGACGCCGATGACCAGGCCTCCTCGCTGCAGGACACGCATGATCTCGCAAGCAGCAGCGCTTTCGACGCTTATCCAGCATATGCCACTCATGGTCTGGAGGCGCTGAGTGCAGTCGCCACCGACCAGTACACGTACGCGCCCCATCCGCCCGCCATGGGTGGCCACGAGCGGGCATCATCGCACTCCTCGCAACCGCAACAGCAGCAGCAGCAACTCGCCACGAGCGGTCTGGGACTGGACTTCATCCTGAACCCGGCCTCACAGAACGTGTCTCCGGTAACAGCAGAAGGCCAGAACAACATTGACCCACAGCTGAACTCTCACTCTCCCACCACGCAGCTCCAATCTCCGACCCATGTACGTACCTCATCATTCGCATCGGTAGGCGGGCGGAGCAGCTTACATTCCTTCCAAGGAACTCCAGGACATAGAGCAAGAGCTCCGATCGAGGATCCAGAGCTAGCCTACTTACTGCGCCAAGCCAAGGAACATTCGCTATGCTGGATGGACCTCTACGATCTCGACCTATTCTTTGCAGCCAAAGTCCCCGTCTTGGCTGTGGACTGTCCGCTGCTATTGTACAGCTGTGCGAGCCTCTCCGCCAAGTCTTTGGCTCGCGTCAATGGACGAAGGCCAGTTATGGGCGGCGCGGTGTCTAAGCAGAGCAAAATGGAGAGTTGGCCCGGCCGACCCATGGATGCAGAACTGTGAGTTGTCCTGATCGCGGGAACGCAATCACATTTGTAACCTTTTCTGACCAACGATTGACTCACCAGGTGGATGCGCAAAGGAAGGGAGTGCTATGATATTGCTGTCTCGTTACTTCGACAGAGCCTAGCAGGGTGCACACGGCCGGGGACCTCCTCACTACCAGAACATTCCACCCCCGCCACGTTATCAGCCATCCAAGGCACGCCCTTGCCGACCACGGACTCGGACGAATTAGTAGCTGCTACTGCGATATTATGTGTATATGAGTTCTTGGATGCCTCTGGGCCAGAGTGGAGCAGGCATCTTGATGGAGCAAAAACATTATTTGATGTGGCTAGAGAACAGGCCATGCCGTTGACTCTTCCCCCTTCTCCTCAATCAATTTCCGAGCAAATATCGCAACAGGTCTCCGGGACATCGGGACATTCACCGCCGCGAGCGAAGTCTATTGGCAGAGGGTTGAGCTTGGGTAGACGTGCCGTATTCTGGTGAGTCAACCCGGTCTGTGTCCTTGTCCTTCACCGTACCAACAATTTCCTAGGAATTTCGCTAGACAGGACATGTTATCCGCCTTCATCAACAATACATGTACGCGTCTAGACACTACGGATCTATCAATGTGGCGAAGCGCAGGTCTTAGTAAGTCGCGTGGCGATGAGACAAGTCCCACTACCCCATGTCGTCTCATGACATAGCACAGTCTGTGTTGGTCAACTCATGGCTATGGCAAAGACCTTTCGCGGACACACGCTTACCTTGATTGATGTATGCAGATTTGACACTAGATGGCTTTGTGGTACCATCCCATCCTCGACACCAGGACTATGATGGTGATTTTGCTATGGGTGACGATGTTCGTTACACCCAGCGTTCCACTGTCGCAAGCATCTCTTCTAACAGAGTCACAGATGATCTCTAATGCATTGATATGGCTGCTCATGAAGCTCGTGAATTTCGTTGCCGCGGGTGATGAGGTGTCCGAGAGCATTCCGCCTCTCGAGCTCGGTGTACGGCAGCGGGAACTCTTCAACAACGTAAGTGCCATCGATAGTACCTGAGCAGCTTATACCTGCGCGCAATACGTGCTAACTGCCGGTCCCTTCCAGTGGCACGACCTGGACATGCAACTGGCGGTTTGGTCCAATGGTTTGCCGGACGGATTTCAGCCGACGGCAGTCCACGCCTGTGACGATGAGTGGGAGACTGAAAAGTGGTTCCCTCGTGCCATGTGCGCCAGTACAATGTAAGTTCCCTTGCCCGCGTCGTTGGACTCGGTCGCTAACGGCGTTTAGGCAATGGTACCACTTTGCTCGAATTCAACTGTTGCACAACAAGCCCCATGTATCTCCAGTGAATCCCGCCGCGCCTGTATGCCTCGGCGCAATCGCACCTGGCTCGAGCCTGAAAAGTCAACATGCAAGATACGCGACAATTCTTTCCCAGTCTCGCGATCACGCAAAGGAGATTGTGGCAATTGCTAATGGAAGAGCTGATGAAGGAACTCGCATACACAGTGTGCAGCCATTGTGGACCGCGGGACTTGTACTCGGTCGAAATGAGGATTCTGGACCGATCAGTGATCATTGCAAGGCCTGGAGAAGCACTGTCGTCGGCCTGTTGAGAGGAATCGAGCACGACATGGGATGGGCGGCAGAGTATCGGGTTCAAAGTCTGATCGATCTCTGGGATCTCAACCCTGATGAAACGCCGTGACGACACGCCGCACGTGGGAGCGAAACAGGAGCTCCGCGGATCGTTGTACATAATTGTAGATGCTGGCCACACAGTGCCAATGCTTGCAAATTGAATACTAGGAGCCCACGCTTTGCCATGCGGGTTTCCAGTTCTCTTTTCCCGAGCCGGATTTTGTACCAGAGACAAGTGTGCCGATATGAGAGTCGATGCGAGATTTGCCTTGCTGTAGGAGCTCTTTCTGTAGCTTTGCCATCATTTCGAGTTCTCGAACCATGCTGTCGGCGAGCGAGGCACAATTATCAATCAGCACGTGCAAGCTCGTGGCATCAGCAGGGGGGCTTGCGGGTGGTGGCAGTGGAGGTAGTGTGCTGAGGTCTCGCTGTATCGACCTCAGGTTCAGTGCGAGCGAAGTGTGCTGGGAACGCCAAGATTCGGGGAGAGCTTCGATGAAGGCCGCCAGGTTCGTGGTACCCATGAGAATAGATTCGGCTTGTACGACCCATTCTTCAAAAATACGCACAAGCTCCGAATACCTGCTCCCGCTCTCCGTGTGTGCTCGGAGGTCCGAGACAGCGCGGCTTACTATCTGGAGATGCTCGGCGAGGAGTGCCGGATCTGGACACCACATTTCCAGGGCATCAAGATTTGTTGCTCGTCGATTTTGTTGCTCTTGCTTTTGAATGGACTGGTATTCCTTCTGCAGCTTTGCGTGCATTTTACCTAACTTCTGCCTGGCACTCGCTTCATAAGCTCTGAGGGTAGTAAATGAGGTTTGATGCATCAGGGACAATTGCAACAGCTCAATTTGCTCGAGGGCCACATCAAACGGCAGTGTTTCGACATCTTCAGCACTGTTGGTCACCTTGTGCGTGGTCCTGGCACCTGGGACGCCTGGTTTCGGCAGTGTCGACTTTGCGGGACTATAGTGTTGCTGATATGTGTTGAAGGCGGGTTTGGAGGTTGCGGGCATGCGCGACTTAGTGCTTAATCGAGTGGGTGAAGTGGGCGAAGGTTGAGTCTGCGTGCTGGGGGCGAGGGCCGTGTTGAGGGCGGGCGGCTTGGAGAGTGATACCGATGCCCTCTTCGATGCAGTGGCTGGTGGAGATGATCGCTTCTGCACCACTCCCAGGTCGGCACTGCCGCTCCGTCCATTCGTAGCGGCGTGCTGGTTCGACGTTCGCGATACGGGTGATTGCGGCAGCTTGGTGGAATTTCCACGCCGCAGACCTGACTGCGCGGCGGTGCTGGCTGACGACGATGCCGGTTTGGCGATGGAGCTGTTCCTGGCTGGGGCGTTCAAGGCGTCCTTATCCTTCGAGGGCAATCGCGTATGGCCCGGCACGTCCTTGCGCGGTATGCTGTTGGGTGGGCGCATCATCGACGTCGGCCGCGGCTTGGGCGGTGGAGGCATGGCCGCTCTGTCCTCTGACCGCCGCCCCTCGTCGCTCCCAGACGCATCCTCCTTGATGGGCGCCGCCGTCGCCGCCGCCTCCCTGCCGTCGCTGGAGAACTTGCGCGTGAAGGACTGGGGCAGCAGGCTCCGCCGCTTGGACTGCTTCGATGAAGATGACGCCGGCTGCGTTGTGTCCTCGCCCTGTGACGGCGCACCCTCTGCGGGATTCTGTCTGCCCGCTCCGATCTGCTGTAGCCTCCTCATGTTTTCCGTGGACACCTCGAACATGGACGTGGGCCGGTCGCGCTCGAGCGCTGGTCGTCCTGGCGCAGGCAGCCTGCTGGTCGGCGGCGCCATGCTGCTGGTGCTAAGCCTCTGGAGCTGTGGATTGAGTTCAATGGGCCGTTGATGGCGCGCGTTGCGCAAGCAGTGCGCGGGAGTGATCGCTGGCGCACCACGGTACCAGCACTATGTTATGCTTTTATTGCCCCTTTCAGCAGCACGGATTTGTATATCTCCGATCCTGCCCCACTGCAGCAGCTTTCATCAATCTCGCTTCCCTGTGCTCGAGCGCGGCAAGACAAGACGCAAGAGCAGGTGCAAATCAATGAACACCCGAGCTAAACGTGCCATCGGGCACTTTTTCACAGTTCATGCAGATAGTATGGTCGTTCGAGGCGACGAGAGCCGTCAATACTCTGAAATATCTAATTCGCCTGCACCTGTGCAGTGGGTATATGATGCTCATCATGCCGATCGTCAACGTACAGGTATCATCTTGTCGTGTACAAACATTCGACCATCATCGTACATCATGTTAGTTGCGCACCACGCTGTTTTATGCTCTCCACTCTTTACCTCTCGTCTAGTTCGATGCGGCTCTTTCTGGGGCACTTTCGCTCGAACCATGCTGCGCGGACTCCATGCGATCCCCCATCTCGGCCATCTTGATTCTTTCCTTCAATGCAGAAAGACCACGTACGGCGAAATCCTTTCGACAGCGCCTGCACATGCGCAGCGCGCACCAGCTGCAACTGAAATGCTCACTATCATCGTCAGAGTGGCAAACCGCGCACTCGACTGGCGCCTGCTTGTTTCTACTTTGCAGTAGCGTGGCGTGAGCGCGGTAGCATTTGAGCTGTGCGAGAGTGAGAGGTCGGCTGTACGCAAAGCCGGATGACTTGAAGTTATGCCCCTTGCGACGCCCCTCGCCGTCTTCGTAAGCTTTCACGGGGTGCGATGATGGCAACGTTGATACAGCTCCAGGTTGATTGTTCGTGATATCACAGACAGAATCGTTCGCCGAATGTGTCAGCTCCGCGCCAGCTGCTGACTCTGCCCGTCGCCGAGCGGTACTCAGCCCATTGAGAAAGGACTGCGCGTGCTGCAGTGTCTGCGCTTCCTGTTTGATGGTCAGATACAGACGCGGCGCCACATGGGGAAAGTTTTGACTCACCTTGAAGATCTCCAAGCCACTGCTCTTGCGCTTGGCCCTGTGAGCCTGAGCATCGACGCTCTGATGTGGCACGGGCGGTGTGTCTGCGCTGTCTCTCAAGCCGTACTTGTGCGGGCTGTCTTCAGGTAAGGGTGACGGGGCCGGAATGGACGGAGAGAGGCTCTCTATTGCCTCTTCACATGTGTCTTCGGCTGGTTCCAGGCCGGGAAAGAATTCTGTCTTCGAATCTTTGCGGGCCTTCTCTGATATGTCAAAATCTCGAACAGTTGTTGAAGGGCTCAGACACGGCTTCGCTCGGCTCTCAGTCATAGTCACGGTCGATGTTGAGTGCAATGCGGTCATGGTGGGCGAGCGTTCGCGGTATTCAGGGCCGTACTCATCAATTCGGTCATCGAATGGGTCCATGCCGAATGAGCCAGCATCATTCTTGTTGCTGTCTCGGTGCAAGATGGACATGACGCTTGCGGTGACATCGCGAGGCAGTGGACTGCGACTGTCGATACGCTTGAATAGGTTGGACGAACTTTTCCGGGCCATCGGCCGGGACTGGCGCCGCACATGGACAACGCTTCGCAGCGATTTGTTGTCGTCCGTCACGCTGTCCGAAGCGGTCGAGTGCGCGTTCCCCATGACGAGACTGGCGAGCGGCGTCGTGGGCGTCGGTGGCAATTGCTCTCGACGGTCGGCAGCAGGGATCTGAACGATTGCAGAGAGGTCGTTGGGCGAGCGCGCATCACGCAGCAAACGCTTCAAGCGAGGCGTGGGCAGCGTGGAGTGGCCATTGGACGATGTGACGCTCAAGTCGAGCGTTTCTGGACGGTGCTTGGTGGATGGGCGTGGCTGGCTTGTGGAAGCGACGAGCGCTGGCTCTCGAGGCAACGGCTTCTGGCGCTGGAAGGCAGTGGCGGAGGGCGGCAGCGGAGGCAATGCTTGCTGGCTGCGATGCATGATGTCGGCGACAGCTGCCCGTTGCGTCAGTAGCAATCCTCGTCTCGTCTCTGGGAGCGTTGAAGTGAAGTTTGTTCGCGCATTGCACTCACCAGGCATCTCGTTCCGGCGGCCCAAGGGCACGACAGCAGATGGTGCGAGCATCATCCTCACCACTTCGAGGCGGCTGGTGGACTTGAGACGATCGTGCTTGCCAGGAACACTCACATATAAAGCCCATAAGCTTCCACTAACTAGGAAGGCTGACAGGAGTTTTATTATAGGTTACAACCTCAGCGCACGTACGCAGCAGATCCGTAGCCAACCAACACCACATCACGCCAGCGCACCTTGTAGGCGTCGCCGGCATGCCCGTCCCGCTGCCGATGGGGCCTGCAGAGGCATCGTCGTCGGTAACACCGCGGGCACGGCAGTGCTCCAGCAGGTGGTGGGGGCGAAAACCTGCTGTTCGACGGGCGAAGCGCGCACCAACGGTCAATAGCGCGATTTCGGAGGACCTGCAGGGAGAGGTTGATAGCACAGGAACCCTGGCATATCACAGCCCTGCGTGGCTCTCGAGCACAGCAAACCAGGGCGCTGCCGCAGCTCGCTTCGCCGGCATGATGAAGGACAACGTGGGAGTGGGAGGCTTGCGGTTGGACTGGGCCGTCGAGCTTTTGGTCAGGCTGGAGATTGTCGAGCGGCCCGGTGCCGCTCGCTTGGGATGAAAGTCGATGGATGGCGAACCACGCTCGGCTGATGCTGTGATTCCCAGGTGCGCCGTGTACAGGGACTTCCACTTGCACGCGCCGCCGCAAGATCAGTGTCCTGCCACAGCAGCGAAGGAAGCCTGGTTGTGTTTCCAGCAACCTGGGGATCGAAAGCCCTCTTGCTCGCTTGCATGCCAATGGCTGGCGGACACTACTATACTAAGTGCGAGGCGGCGCGGGAATCGTGACGACATTGGCGAAACGTCCTCCCTTCAATCTTTCGCCCTGCTGTACACGCGCTCTGCGCTTGTGCGTTTCAATCCCACGACCATGCGACGCCACGACGCTGGACCATGAGGCGTGAGTCGGCATGCCATTGATGCGCATTCCCTACACGCAGCCGCTGCCCAGTCCTACCATCGTGCCCGCCAGAGCAACCACAATCGGTGGCGCAGTCGACGCGCTGAAGAACTTCTTATCACACGACCACGAGCGCGGAAAGACGGTCATTTTGTCAGGTGCGGGAATCTCAGTATCCAGCGGACTCTCTGACTATCGAGGGAGCCAAGGGACGTACACCTTGAACAAGACGTGAGTTGCCCCCGGTCCATGCTGTGCGCGGGTCGTACACTTCCTTAAATTTGGTGACGGGACGATGCTTACGCCTCCTGCACAACAGGTATCGCCCGATCTATTTCCATGAATTCTCAGCAAGCCACGAAGCGCGGAAACGATACTGGGCACGATCTTACCTGGGATGGACCACTCTTAATCGTAGCAAGCCCAATCCTGCACATTATGCGGTGAAAGAGTTGGGGGATCTTGGGTTCATCTCCCAGGTCATCACCCAGAATGTAGACAGCTTTCACCCCCAGGCGCATCCTAACTTGGAGACACTGGAGCTGCATGGGTACTTGAGAAGCACGGTCTGTCTGACTTGCAGGAGCGAATATTCTCGCGCTGCCTTTCAGGATGATCTCAGTCGCATGAACCCTCAATGGTCAGATTTCCTCAAGGAGATGCTCGCTACAGGTGCTCTTGCCACGGAAGACCCTGCTGAGCGTCGAAGACGTGGACTGAAGACGAATCCTGACGGCGATGTCGACGTACCTGGCGTAGAGTACAGCACTTTTCGATACCCACCATGCCCCAATTGTCACAAAGACGCCCGTGATGGCAGCAAGATCATCCGGACCGACTCAGACGGGGCGTGGGCGACCGGATCAAATGCTGGTATCCTCAAACCCGCCGTGATCATGTTCGGTGAATCAATCCCTGGCCCGAGCAAATCAGCGGTTGAAGCTGCTGTAGATGGAGCGGATAGTATGTTGATCTTAGGATCCTCACTGGCGACATATTCGGCTTGGCGACTAGTGAAGAGGGCACGCGAGCAAGGGAAGAGAATCGCAGCGATAAACATGGGTGGTATTCGTGGAGAGGAAGCGTTCTTCCGGCATCTGTCGAGCGATGGCGATGGACGTGAAGGCGTCAGATGCAGTTTACCATTGGAGCAAGCTCTGCCCGCACTGGCGAGTGGACTGCGTGCAGATTCGGACAAAACTTCTTTTCGGCCTGCTCCATGGGCAGATCGATGATCTACGGTGCAAACACATGGCTGCGCTCGAATTGGGGTCGTTGAATCAGTATAAAGATGAAAGTCTAGCTATAGCAATGCAGCAGCAACCGCATGCTAAGTGTACAATATCCACTAAGAAGCTATGGCCATGGACTCACTAGCCGGTCAAATCTACCTTCGTACAATTCGCAAAAACAAGCCACATTCATACATTTACGTTGCAAACTCGTTCTTCGGTCATTCTCATCGCGCCGTCATGAAGTCTGTGAACCGCTCTGCTTCTGTTTCGTTACACGGCCGAGTAGCCTTGTCCGCACATCCCTGATCACCGACACTTGCCCAGCATGTGCGGCAAATCAAGGAGGACTACGATGCCATGGCTGCTTCAGCTTCGCTCATCGTGCCTCCTCCCCCGCCGCTGACACTAGCCATGAAGTCGCGGTAGCGGAATACTTCTCCCTTCGCTTGGCCGGCGTTGATCCCCTTGGTACCAAAGGCTCTGCGTCCCGTGAACTCACCAAGAATGCTACTGACTTCTCGCTCACTGAGTCGACTCTGATCTTCGCCAGGCTGAGGGGCAGTGTGTAATAGTGCATCGCGAAGCACATTGATGTCGATTTGGCCAATGTCATCGATGTCGAAAGCCTCAAAGGCAGCGCGAAGCTCGTCTGGTTCCGAGAGCTCATTCAAAGGCCCTGACAGAATGTCAAGATATCGTGCCAGATTGAGCTGGGCAGGCCCATGCGGTGGAAAGAAGTCTTTGAGAGCAGATGCGTTATTATCCAGTCCCAATTGAGCCAGCATGTCCGCAACGGAGGCGGAGTTGATGGCGCCGGTATTGTTGCTGTCGAGCACTTCAAAGGACTCGCGCATGCTGTGCAGAAGCGGTTGCGGCAAGTGGTTGTATGCACCACCACCGCCACCACCGAGACCATTCAGTTTCGGCGTCGCAAGTTTCTTTTGAGTAGAAAATACTGGAGGCTTGATGGTAGTCGTGGTGGAAGAAGTGATGTTGCGCTGCATCGCGGGTCGAAGGTTGTCTCGACTGAACACTTGCGCGGGAGATGGTGGCAAAGGCGAATCGCTTGACACTTGGTGGATAGTATCGTATCGAGACGGGGAGGCTTCCCTGTGAAGTGATGAACGCGACTCCGCGGTGCCAGCACTCGCCTGCCTCGGTGGACTCTGCTCGGGCTCTGGACTGGCAGTCTGTCGCGGCCGGGGTGAGAGTGGTAGATCTAAAGATGCACTTTGGAGGCTACTGTTGCTGAGCTTTCGTGGCAGCGGTGACGCAATACTGAGGCTGCTCGAGGGTCGCGCGAAAGGACTTGATGGCCGGTCTGCGGCGTGGTTGATCTGGCTCGGACGGCGTGTGAACGGATTTGTCTTCTCGGAAGATAGTGATCCGGTCTTGATGGGCGAGAGGTGTGCAGCTGGCTTCGTGGGCGAACCACCTGGCGTGCCCGCACGATTAGGTGGTGCTGGCGACTGGCTGTTTTGCCGTCGGAATGGCGACTGTCTGCCCTCGAAGGGCGAGAGCTGCGCGGAGAGTGGATTGGGAGCGGACGACGGCTGCCGATGTTAGCGAGAGTCAGAAAGCACCTTGCACGCTGTACTCACCATGTTTGCTGCGGTATGCGATGTAATGAGCTCGGTCGTATAGGTGAGGTGCACATGTAAACACGGGCGTGTCAACAGATCCGCCAGATAAGCTTCCGCTAGCTCGATCAGGGATGCACGCGACAGGGGTCTCACCTCTCCCCTCTGGTTCACAAGCATCACACCCCACACCCTGGACGATGACATTGAAGAGCACGAAATCGAGGGGGGCCACTCCGCACCACCATGGCGACGGTACTTCCGCTCCGCTCCGCCACTGAAAGCACATCTTCTTCACGCAGTCAGCGGCATGCCTCGCTGCACTCTTTCCCCGCCGCGAGCAGCACGACGACCACCAACAATGGCCTTGCAGTGCAGAGACATAGCCGATCCAGCAACTCCACCTCCTCCGCCGCAGTATCGCGACACTCCGCCCAGCCCTCGCACTCGTCGCGTCCCAAAGGAGCGCCGCGCGCGGTGAAGCATGTAAAATCGCAGTACCCGCCCGACAGCACTGAGAAGCATGTCGAATATATATTGGTCGCCTCGTTCGACATCGACCGGGGCAGCATCATGGAGCAGCAGTATCCCGCCCCAGTGGGCGGCGATGAGCATATGCTGGCCGAGCTGATGTTGCCGGACCAGGTCGACAAGCGATCTCAGGATTGGACCACCTTCTTTCTCCACAAAGATGCCGGTCAAGAAGAGGAGGAGAGAGAGTTGAGACGACGACATCGAAGACGCCACCGACGCCAACGGCAACGGCAACGGCAACAAGAAGCAGACGGCCACGCCGATGTCGGCACGGAGCGCGGTGACAGTCCGGACGGTGACGAGGGAGACGAGCTTGGCGACGACGACGATGATCATGATGACCTCGAAGACATTGAGGACGACGAGCACGACGAGGAAGAAGCTCAAGACGATGAATCTGAAGACATCAATCTTGACGGGCCACCCCTGGTGTACGTTCTCAATCTCGTCAACACCAAACTCGATCCTTCAGTGCCTCGAGGCGCCATAGTCAAGGCCATGGCCGTATGCACTCGGCATTCTTTCATGCATATCTACAAGCCTTTACTTCTGCTGGCGCTGGAGCAGTATTTCGCCCACCCATATCCCGAGACATTGGCGACGCTATATGAAGCCCTGAACAGCATGGACCTGTCGTTGCTGCCGAAACTGAACTTCCTGGAGAAATACATTTTGCAGGCTTCTGATGCCAAGGACATGTTCATGGAAAAGTTCGAAGCTATCATCGCTCAGCGCATGTCGTCCAGCAAAGACCAGGATGCGATGCTTTCTCCAATCGACCTATCAAGTACAAACCAATTTCCGTCTCGGACCCGCTATGGCCTTCCACGAGACACGCACGAGTTCGAAAGTATCGTGAATTACGCAAATGTGCCAGTGCCTGTCAAGATCCCGACGGCCGTCAGTCCGGAGACCGTGGGCGATTTCAGTCTGGTCAAGTTGATCACCACCTTCAGTACACCACATGCCGCGCAAGTGGTGCCGTTCAATCCCACTCACCCTCATCTCACCACTTCGGGCCCTACCACGCACCCCATCATAGTGCTTCTCAATGCTCTCTTGACACAAAAGCGTGTCATCTTCCTTGGCGACAAATTGCCCAGCTCTGATGTTGCGGAGGCAGTCCTGGCAGCATGTGCTCTTGCTTCCGGAGGTATACTCCGTGGCTTCACACGGCATGCGTTTCCTTACACCGATTTGACCAAGATTGAAGACCTACTCAGGGTACCCGGTTTCATTGCTGGCGTTACGAACCCAATGTTCACTCACCACGCCGAATGGTGGGATCTGATGTGCGATCTCGGCACAGGGCGAATGAAGATCTCCAATCGCATCGACCAAGCTCCGCTGACGGAGGGCGTGGCTTTCTTTCACCAGAACACACATCAACCGGGCACAGTCGCCTCGAGTGGTAGTGGAGGTGGTATTGCCTCGTTCATGACCGCCGGCGCAAGCTTATCGGCAGGTCTGGGTGGTAATACCGCTTTGAACAACAGTATGAGCAGCGATGCAACTGGTGATGGGGCATTCATGCAGAGTGTGCTCCTTGCAATCAACGAGAGACATGGCGAGCATGCAGTACGAGCCAAGTTCAGAAAATGGATTGTCAAATTCACCAGGCTTGCAGCTAGCTTCGAAGAGACGGTCTACGGCGCCAGCGCTCTCTCTATCCACAATCCGGACAGTCCACAGACATCACTCCCTCCCGAGGAATCGCCAATAAGTCCGACTGATGGAAGAGCTGACAAGATGCCACCTGAGGTTACGGGGCATGGGTATGTGTGGCCAACTGCGTTGAGTAAGACCAACGAGTTGGCAGCCAACTCGACACGGATCGAAGGATGGCGTAATACACGCAGCTACTACAATTTTGTGCAAGATCTGGCAGCACTCTACGTGCACCGGCCAATTAAGCACTTGGATTTGCAACACCTGCACGACAAGCTGGCCAAGTTACGACTTGGGAATGAGCAAAGCGCAAACATCTACCTCGCAATATGTGCCGCGACACGCACGGAACAAGAGATCAGCCAGTTACTCTCAATCGTCGTCAATGGTGTCTGGGAGAGCAAACCCACTGCTTCGGGAAGTGGGCAGAACTCGGGCCTGCTGTACATAGGCATGGGACTGTTCCATCCGAAACTTGAGGTCAGGGAAGAAGTCGCCGAGTTGCTCGGAAGAATCAAAGAGCACGAGGCTGGTCGGCATTTCTGCCAGTCTTTGGGAAGATTTGTTCGAATCGCCTGGGACAGAGTAATGACTTCGCGAGTGGAGAGACTGGGAGCTACGTTTGAAGGGTGAATGCCCACAGTGATTTGGCTTAGATGATACCCATGTTCATATACAATCAGTAATTCATGATTTACGAAGTCTGAAGTTGCGCCAATGAGTTGCAGCGGGGCTAATGAGAGATGGAACAGAGATGAGATTAACATACTTGACCTCAATTAATCGAAACTTATCTTCTTCCCTTGGAATGCTACCGGTACGCTCTTCTTCTCCTTTGCTCGCTTTGCAGCCTCCCAACTGGGGTGCAGAGGGCCCGTATCGTCTCGTTGAGGTTTCTTGCTCGCCACAGTGGTCTTCGTCGTCGAGCCCGGCAATCTTCGCTTACCCAGTGGAAGCTTATTGGCATCCTTTGCGAATTTGCTGCTGCTCACCGCGCCACGTTTTGCGTCCCAGTCTTGATTCGCGGCTTGCTCTTGAACATGCTTGGCCTGCTTGCCATATTTCTTTTCCCAAATCGCCTGGCGAGCTCGTTGCCCACGCCGGTTCTTTTTGGGCTTCGTAGCTTCCACGTCGTCTTCCACGTCGGATCCGCTGCCAGATAGGTAGCCGGCCATTGTCAGCTTTGGCAAGAAGAGTTTTTGGGGCGCAGTCCTGTTGTCGTGGTAGGCGGGCTCTGACTCGGCGTCGGAAGCAGCATCTGATTCCGAGTCACTGAAGACATCGTTGTCCCGCCGTCGGTTTCGCGCAGTCGAAGAGGTACGTGTCACCCCTTCTTGCTCCAACTGCCGCTCCAAATCGTCCACGTCCACGTCTGAATCTATTGAGATCGATCCATCTGCCTCGCTACTGACAGAAGCATCATCGTCGTCATCGCGGTCGGGTTCGTCGTCCAAAGGCTTGTGGTTCGTCTTTCGCTGCCCCGCTTCCTCTACGCCCATCTCATGCTTCATGGCGGCGGTAGCGCTGGGCAGCGCTGCTTTGACCGGATTCGAGCTGCACAGTCGAGCGTATACGTTGAGAGTGGGCGCTTCGGCGGACACAGGTGCCGGAGTTCGAATGGGAGCAGGCAAGTGAGGAGCTTCACGCACCGCCTTGATCTTCAAAAGCGCCTTCGCCAGCACATTTTGCGCACACCGTGCCAGGTCGAGCTTTTTCAGTGCAGCGACTTCAGTATCTATGCGTGCCGCTGTATCCTGATCTCCTCGTGCAGTCTTTTTCCGCCGGCCCAGCTTTTGACGTTCGAACCCGCGCGCAAGTTTCAGTGCCTGCTCCAGTGGCTGCGCACTTTGCGCAAAAGTCGCCATGATCTGTCGCTGTCGCCGGAAGTCTCGCGACACGGACCCTTCGATGTCTGCATCCTCCTCTTCGTCCGCTTCCCGTTTGCGTTTCGACATCGTGGAATGGCTGTGCTGATCGTGGTGATGTGCGGCATGCCAGCGAAAGAAGTGCAGTCGCATCGGCTTTAAATTTGTCCCTCGCCGACGCCGATGCCGGTGCTGTACGGCTCGCCGACATCAATAGAACATAGAACATGAATTGCGCAGATTTTCAGGTCAAGAACATATTCTCGAAGAGACGCGACGCATCATTGCAACAGTCGATTGCCACTCTATGTCAATTGCTATGTTCATTACAGGAAATCGCTCCAAACTTTTGCGTTTATTCCTTTCCGTACCCCAAATGCCGCTGTATCAATGTCACGCCATCCTGCTTATGCGTGGTTCTGAACCACTTCCAGTATGCTGTCTTTGGCTTGTTCCACGCCCTCCTGAGAGCCCTGAATCTCAATGGCTTCGCCTTTACTCTGGTCGCGAGGCACCTGAATCTTGGTCTTGGTCTTGGATCGGATGCGGTTGATCTCACTGCCACCAGGTCCGATGACATGTCGGTACGCACGAGGGTCGGGCAGGATCAAGAATCCAATCGTGTCTAGCTTGCTGGCCTCTGCAATGGCAGCATCAAGCTTGGCTCGTGCTGCTTGTACAGCTTCTGTGGAAGGTCCACTCAAGATCCACGGGATCTCACCTTCCTCACCACTCCCATGCAACTCGTGCACTTCCCACGAATGGCTGCTACTCGAGTCGGTGGGTTCATCTGTGATCAGAGGCATTGCGCCGCTGCCATTGGACCGGCTAGGCACAGGCGTGGACTGTTTCGGCGGAGGACGCTGGCCATCGTGATCTACCGTCACCTTGTGATCGTTCCTCAAGCGCCGGAAGAACTGCCCGTTGTCGGCAATAATGTGATGGAGCTTGCGCGGAACTGCGACAGTCTCGCCTTGTTGGTCCTTGGTAATCTCGAGGATATGTGCCTTGGCCTTGTCGACCTCGTTCGGCTGACCAGTCACGCGCACTTGAGAGCGTTGCGGGCCAGTCTCGCTCTGTCGCGGCACGTTAATCGAGACGTTGAACTGTTGTTCCAATTGGCGTCGAGTTTCACCGCCACGTCCAATGAGCAAGCGGTGCTTCTCTGGCTTGACCTCCAGAATCTCCGTGGTCTGGGACTCTTGTTCGGCGACCATAGCCTCGATAGCGGCACAAATCTTGTCCACAACAGCCTTCTGACCCTCGATTCGAACCTCGTTGCCTTCGCTGTCGTTTTTGGGTACGCGGATCATGCGGTTGTGGAGACGAGTATCCTCCGGACCTCCAGCCTGCAGAATCATAGCGCGAAGGTTGCTGCCCTGGGGCCCGATAATGCGGCCGTGATGTTTCCGGTCCACATTAAGAGTGCGAGTAACGGTGTTGTCGAAGACTTTCGCCTTTTCTTGAATCAGCTTCTTCGCTTCCTCCACTGATTTCTTGGAGCCTCTGATCTTGATCTCGACTCGGCCTTCCGCTCCGGCTGCATCTTTTGCGCCGGGTACATCGACCTGAGCCCCGGTCTGGACGCGGAGAGCATCCATTTCCTTACCACCAGCACCGATCAAAGATGGCAATTGACTCTGTGCAACTGACACCACTGCGCTGTGGGAGTTGTCCTTGACGTATTCTAACAGGCTCAACAACTCATCCCGGCAGGCATCCGCACCTTTGCTAGGGCCTTTGACAACAACCTCGTATGCCTTCTGGGTTTCACGGCGAGAGGCACCCTCAGCTGTGTCATCCTCGCCTCCTTGTTTGTTACGCGGGAATTGTACGCGCACGCCGTATCGTTCTTGCAAGCGATTGACTTGACTTCCCTGGGCCCCGATGAGGTCTTTGTGGAACTCTTGGGGAATGTTCAGGTGATGGGTCTTCTCGTCATCAAGCTTCTTCACCAAACTGAGAATATGGGCTTTGCATGATTCCGCTTTGGCCTCGGGCCCCTTGATCTCACATTTGCCCTCATTGAGCTGGATATCGACGTCAAACTTCTCGCGAAGGCTGTTGATGTGCTCGCCTTTGCGTCCAATCAGGTGATTGGCATGCTGCTGTGGGAAGTCGAAACTCAGCTTGAAGTCGCGTTCCAGCTCGTCCTTATGCTCTTGCTCAATGAACGCAACGAGGCTTGCCAACAGAGCCTCGACCGAGTCTTGCGGTCCACGGAGGTCCACGCGAGGTTCCTGCTCACGACGTGGCGCTGCCTGACGCTGACCACCATACGAAACTTGAACGGGAAGTTGATCTTCCGCCAATCCTCGGTGGTGGCTGTCGACGTGTCGACGGATCTTGTCATGGAACTTAGCAGGAGCATCGACCTGCCTCGACACGATTTCAGGTCTGCCTTGCAACAGAGTGTTGATCTCTCGCTGAGCCTGCTGCAATGCTTGCTCGAAGGACTTGATCTGCGCGGCCTGTGGGGCACCCCGAGGCAGACTGTATTCGGGTGAAGGAGCACGATCCTCAAAGACCAAAAGAAGAGGCTCATCGCTGGGTCCCTCTGGAACCACGACGCGGACGCCGTGTGTCTCGCGGATGCGTTGGGCCTCCTTTTCGCGGATGTGTTGGTGGTAGAAAGGATCGACCTGTACCGGTTGGAATCGACTGGGTGGATGCCCGGCAACCAGATTCATGATATCAGCGCGGGCTTTGATTGCATTCTTGCCATCACGCGCGTAGATTTGCCAGGCGCCTGCACTGTCAGGGACAATACGTGCATCGTGTGCCCGCTCCAGTTCCTGGAGAGCTTGGCGCTGCTGCAAGTATCTCGTGATGTCACGCGCATGGACCTGAGCTCCTCGAGGTGCGCTCGAGTGCGCCCGTGCGATGTCTGCACTAGCCATGGCCATGCTAGATGCGAGTTCCATGACTTTGTTGGTCGCCTCGTCGATTTTGTCCGCTGGACCAATGACAGCAAGCACCTCGCTGTCGTCCCCGTCAGGAGGAAGTATGACGGAGCAGCCAGTCTCTTGCAGGAAATCATGCAATGCCTTGCCCTTCTCCCCCACAATGAACTGGTGTCTGCCCCTCTCCACAGGCACATGCTCGAGAGTAAGCTGTCGCTCCAATTCCTGCACCTGGCGTTCAATCTCAGCCTTGGCCTCAGCAACAGCCTGTCTGTCTCCGGCAAGCTGGATCGGGAGGTTCGACTGGGCCTTGAAAGTTGCAGGCTGACGACCATCCGGCAAGGTTGGTGGGAACTGATTGCTCCATGTATGGTACTGGGGAATGTTGATCTTCAAATCGCGGCCTTCTCTAAGGCCGTGGAGGCGCTGGTTGTGGGGCGCTGCCAAGAAGGGATAGTACTCGGGCGGGATGTTCTTCAGGCGCGAGGTCCCGGACGACGTGTGTTCGTTGACAATTCTCTCGATATCCTCCTTTGCCATTTGAACCGCAAATGGATCGCCCTCGATGGTAACGTCAATTGTGGCGTCCATGTCATCGTCCTCGAGTATTTCGGCAGCCTCTTGCTTCGAGATATTGATTCGCGCGCCAGTCTTCTTCGAGATGGCTTGAATTGTAGCTCCTTGCTTTCCGACGATCCTGCCACGCACGCTCATGGGCACCGGAACTTTGGCGGTTTGCTGTTGTCTGTTAGCTAGCTTTCTAGTCTTCGAACCATGCATCACGTATTTACCTTTGAGCATAGCTGACTGGCAACTTCCTTCAAAGCCAGACGCACCGCATCAGTTGGACCTGTACCTTCAATGATGTAGTTTCCTCCTGGACCGGACTTCATCTCGACGGTAGCCTTGCTACGCTTGTTGATGTCTCGCAGAATGTCGGCGACAGGCTTTTTGAGCTGGGCGCGCGGCGTCATCAGATGAGTGGGGATCAAGACCTGTTCGCTGTTACGACCGGGCAAATTGACCTGTGCCGGCCCTCGGCCTGCGCCTGCATTGACGATACCAGGGGTCGCATTCATAGTGCGGACAGGCACATTGGCTGCCCGACCGTAACCTGTGCCGTTCGAAGTTCCGTTTGCCTTGCCGACAGCTGCAGGTTTGTTGGACCACATGCTGGTTCCCGCGCTGGGCCCCTTGGGGGCACCGAGGGACGGGAATAGCTCCTCAGACTGTGTATCCAGGGTGGGTGCCCGTGAGGTATTGGCAGCAGGCGCCTCGCGCACCGGCTGCTTACCTGCAGACTTGCCGCCATTGCCGCTCGAGACAGTGCCATCGTGCGAAGCACTCGAGGCGCCAGTGGCTGGAGTTGCAGCAGCGGTGGAAGCGGTGGATGGCAAATCCTCATCGGCTGCATCTTCGATTGTCACTTTGTGCGCGTGCATCAGACGCTCAGCAGCACTCATGCCATCCTGAGCAGTGCTACCACTAGCGCTGCCGTTGGCGGTGGAGGCCATTTGATCGGGAGGAAAACCGAGGGTGTATAGACGGGTGCGAGTTGCGTGTAGACCGAGGTAGGATGAGGTTCGATATTGCTACATGCGGCTGCACGATGAGCGGGCGATATTGTTGTGATGGAAGTGGTTGTGCGGCGGTGGTGGATAAATCAAAAGCTGTGCAAGCTGTCGTCCGCAGGAAAGCTTAAATGGTCCGTGCTCGAGTTGAATTCAAGGGTCTCGCCCGTGCACTTCAGACTTCACACGCACTCCGACATTCACCTGTGACATGTGACGCTACCTCCTATGGAATGCACAGCGCTCATCGGGCAATTTTGCCGTGTTCTCATGTTCTCATTCGCAGCCTATGATGCATGGTGGCCGCTCAATCTATGGAAAGTCACATGCTGTGCAACCATGCACCGAGCACTTGGGTGCAATTGAATTTGAGCCCCAACGCCTCGCCCTAGTGAATAGACATGAGATCTCGTCATCGGTATTTGTCCATGAACTTTTGGTGGAAGCTCGTGATGCGAGACACCCACTCCGTTCCAGGAGCCAAGAACGTGGTGCGGAAGTGCAGCGTGCCCTCCTTCTGTCCAAAGCCAGAGCCGGGCACAATACAAATGCCCGTCGCATCCAAGAGCTCCAGGCAGTAAAAATCGTCAGGATTCTTTCCTGCCTTTTGTGCCGCTTCAATGGCCTTGGCAGGGAGATTGATGGTGGGATACAGGTACATGCTACCTTGTGGCGGCTGGCATTCCACCCCGTCCATCTCCCCGAACGCTTTGTAGAGAGCCTGCGCTCGGTCGTGCAAGTTGTTGAAGATGCCATCGTATTCGTGTCGATAGAGTTCGTACGAGGGCTCGCCCTGCTTTGGTGGATTCACCATAAGCTCTACGATGCATTGCCCGACAACAGGCGGGCACAGCATGATGCTGACGAATTTGTAAATTTGGGCAACGACCTGTTTAGCACGTTAGAACCGAGGGCAGTGTTTCTGATCCAAACCAATTAACCTCACCTCGGGGTCAAATCCAACCATTTCATAGTATCCGCCACGGTGTCCACACTCTCCCACCATACCCTTGCTAATGCTGTGTAAGCTGGCCAATTCCAGGTAGTCAAATTTGCCCTCGTGGTTGTGCTCGCTCGCTTGCAGTTCCCGCAGACATTTCTTGAAGCTCGTGAAAGTGCCCTCGAAGACGTTGGTCTGATATACCTCGTCGGCGAGCACTACCAGCTTTTCTTCGGCTGCCAATTGCAGCACTGCGCGAATGTGCTCAGCGTCCAAGGAGCCACCCGTAGGATTTCCTGGGTTGATCACAACCACCGCCCGCACGTCGGTACCCTTGTCCCGTGCAGTCTTGAGAGCTGAGCGCATAGCCTCCACATCTGTACTCCACCGTGATTCTTCGTCCAGGTAATATGGTACGGCTTGTGAATTGAGTAGACTAAGAGTCGCGGTGTAGAGGGGATACTGAGGGATAGGGACCAACACGCCGGTCGAAGGGCCGTCACAGATGACGTTCATGAGTGCGTTGACACCGGCGCTGGCGCCCGCGCACAGATAGATGTTCTCCGGGTCGGCAGGGTAGCCATCTCTTCTCTCGATGAACTGTGCCACGCTCTTGCGAATGCCTGGTGCACCTTGAGACTGCGAGTATGCGCCCACGCTCTTGACGTCCTTGAGCAGCGTCTTGGCACGCTCAATGGCATCGCTCTTGTAACCCAGGCTCTTTTGAAGTACATCGCCGTGCTCGAGCAGCTCCGGGTTCTCCACCAAGCTGGCGACCTGGCGGAAGAAGGTAATCGGCTTTTGATCCAGCTGCTGGGGGTTGCCGATGTTGGCGCTGATGACCGAATCGAAAGGTAGGTGCTGGCCCTCGCCCTTGGCAAGTTGTGCCCGATACTGTTCGCTCTTGATGGCCAATTCGCCACGCACGGCGTACTTGGCCTCTTTGACGTGGGGATTGATGTTGTTGATGTTCAAGCTGCGCTGGGCGGCCGAGGCGCCAAAGCTGCGGTGCTGTTGCGAGGCGGTCATGCTTGCAGGTCTGGGTTGCAGGCGCGATGGAGGCCAGGCGGCGAATGCAGAATATGAAAAAGAACGGCGGGCAGCATGACGGAGGCTATTTTCTCCAAATCTGGCGGGGCGTTCACGGGTCCACACGCAAAGGCCGTCATCGGCCAATCTCGCGTGCCTAGTGACAGCGCGCATGATAGACGATGCGCTGGCGTGTCGACCTGTTGCGTGGGATGGGATGACCCGATGTGATGGCACCACCGAGAAGGCACAAACTCTCGCGAGCAAGATAGCAGCAGGGCGAAGGAGCGCGACGGAGTCACAGAGCGGTCGCTTATCGCTGCAGGGAGCGCGCATATGTGCACGCCCCGGATCTCGGCGGGCCTCTCCACTGAACGTGCATCTTCACTTCACACATTGGGCTTGTGGGCGTGCAGCTCTGCTCTGCTTCTGCTTGGGAAGTGCGGTGATCGAGGGTCCCTCAGTCGGCGTCGGCGTGGGTGACCCTGATCCGGCAAGTGCTCATCAGCATCATCGGGCACTACATACTCCACCGCAACCCAGTCCAGCAGCACCAGTGGCCAAGTGGGATCCGGTCTTTCGCTGTGGCTCAGAAGCTTTTCAAGCCACATACAGCAGATCTGCAGCTGTGCCTGGTAGCAAGTTCTAGTCCGTCTGACGTCACGTCCACCGCCTCGAGCGAAGCTTTCTTGAGCGGTGCCCAGAAAAGGTCCAATAAATACCGCCAGCTTGCGCATCGTCCCATCCTAATACCCAGAGTTGTTCCGCAAGACCGTTCTCGCACCACCGACCGACAGTAGCACCCACATCCCCACCAAGAAACATCCACAGCCCCGGCCATGGTTTCGCCAACCTCCACACTCCCAACCCGGTCCGCGACCACCCGCACCAGCAGCACCCTCGACGACGATGCTATCCCCGACGAAGATTCAAGCGAGACCTCCCAGCTCTTTCACGAGCGCTTGCAGGCCTGGAAACATGCCGTCAAGGTACGTCTCGCCCGCCTGGGCCGCACCGTGCTCCCGCTGAAATAGTACAGTATGTCGAGGACTACATTCAGGCCACGGAGAAGATGCACCACGACAATGCCAAGGATTACAATAAAGTGCTCAAGACCGTGAGCAGTCCTCTGAAGGAAGGTCACCACTTTGACCAAAACCTTGGCGGTGTAGCCGGGCTCTTCGACAACGTGCGCTCGAACACTCAAGCTCTGGTCAACAGCCACAATGAAACGGCTTCGACCCTCAAGGGCACCGTCTTGCCCATCTTCGAGCGTCTGCACTCAGAAATCAAGAACAAGACCAAGGAGCTGACCAAGGGTGCCGGAAAGGGCTCCAAAGCCGTGGACAAGGCGCGAGGCGTATCGCAAAAGCACATTGAGCTCTTGGGTCAGCACACCGCCGCATACGATTCCTCCGGCGGTAGTGTCAAGGCGGCCGATGACCCGTACATCTTGCAGCGCCAGGTCTACCACCGTTTGAACAGACAGGTGAGTCCTGGTGCTCCACGTGAGGTACTAGCACGAGCTGATCGCATGTCTACCAGGTACTCGAAGAGAACAACAACAGAGACGACATGCTCTCCGTGCAGAACAGCTTTGCACAATTCGAAGCGCACATCATCGCGACGCTGCAGCATGGCTGGCAACAATTCAACCAAGTGGTGTCCACACAGGCGGACAACACGCGCTCGCTGTATGGCGACATGACAGGCACGGTACGTTGCACTTCATCCGACGATGAGAGCTGGACGCACTGACGCTTTGTAGATTCAGCGTATACCTGCCGACTTTGAGTGGAACGGTTTTGTGAAGCGTAATGTTGGTGTTTTGATCGATCCCAATGGCGGCAAGCGTGCAGTTGAACAGATCAAGGTAAGCACATGAAGGTAGCCCGTGATCATGCGGGCCAAGGTGGACTGACAGCGTGCAAGTTCCCCAACCAGGATCACTCCGCCACTCGTCCGCTCATAGCTGGCTCACTGGAGCGCAAGAAGATGCTCAAGCGCTACGATGCTGGCTTTTATGTCGTCACACCATCAAAGTATTTGCACGAGTTCAAGACGGATGACGACTTCGCCAAAGATCCAAGTCCTGAGAACTCCCTGTACCTGCCCGATTGCATGATCGGTGCTGTGGACGGCGTCAAATTCAACGTCCGAGGAAAGGATACGAGCGGCAACGCCATGATGAACAAGATGGCTCGAGCGCACGAGTTCGCCTTCAAGGCCCACACGCCCGATGATGCAAGAAAATGGCACAGCGTCATTGCGAGTGTTGCTGGACAGACATCCAACGAAATGCCCGGCAACGACGAGAGCCCCATCTCCAGCCCTGTAACCAAGAGTGAGGAAGCAGCTGCTCCTCCAGTCGCGACAGCTGCAGAGCCAGTGCCGACGACAACAGTCGCACCAGGGTCTGCAGTGTAGCTCGACTCAACGTCCAATCCATGACGGCACGTGCCCATCGGAGACGGTGCAGAAACACAATTCCTATAGTAATACCCTCGTAGCAATGCAAATAGTAATACCTAGTCTGCAATGTTCTACGTCGCAAAGTCGAGTGCTAGTGTTAGTGAGCTTTATGAGGGACGATAAGAGCATCCCGCGGATGTGCATGTCTGTACAGGAGGAAGGTTTGGAAGTGGGAAGGGAACGGCATCTGTGATTACTCCGATCCGACCAACACGAGACGACTTCCAACTGTATCACGTCCGCTTGGTCCGCTGGCGGCCGCCGGTTCACGCGCAGCAGCACTGGAGACGCCAGCATTGCATTATCTCAGGCGGGCTTTGTCATTGCTACGCACCTGCACAGTTACCATGCTGGAATTCGCGCTCGCCTAAACGCGCACGCTCGGCGTCCCTGCGACACCCCCGCCCGCACTTCCGCGCAACAACACCCGACCAAACAACATGGCAGCACCCGACGACGAGCAGAACGCACAGCCCGAGACGTCTGCTTCCACTCCCAACTCGACCCCCGCCCCACACAGCGCATCCAAGGCCGCTCATGCGCCCAAAGACCGCGCCTGTCCTTTCTGCGGACAGGCCTTCACTTCGTCAAGTCTAGGCCGCCATTTGGATCTGTATATTCGACCCAAAAATCCCAAGCCTCCCGATGGCGTGCACGACGTTGATGAGATCAGGAAGCTACGCGGGGGTATAACGCGCCGGCAGCCACGCACGAGCGGCAGAGCGGAGGGTGGTGCTGCGAGCGGCAGCAATGCGCGCAACAGCGTCGACCACAGCGCAACGCGCCAAGGTGGTCGTGGTGATGGCGACGACGAGGAGGAGCATGCGGCGTCCACCGCGCATGCCGGCCAGGAAACGCCAATCCAATCACCCGTGAATCCTAAAGACGTGCAAGAGCCTACCTCTTTCTTCAACAAGGCCAATTGGCAGGCCACAGGCGTAATAAACAATTTACCGCCGCGAGCGCCCTCGCGAAGTGCCTCTGACCATCCACCAGCACCTTCAGGCCAAGCGCAACGTATTCAAGACATGCGTCGCGACGCCGGCGGCTCCAGAGTTCAGCGTCCCGAGTACGAAGGCGGCGACAGCATGTGGAGACTGCAGGAGGCTGCTGAAATGGGTCGCGCTGCGGAAATGGCTTTACGCGAAGTTCTGGGTAGCCTGGAGGCCGCCGCGAAGAAGGTCGAACCCAAATTGCTCTACAACGATTTTGATTTCTTCTCGTTGTCATTTCCAGGCCTCTGTCTAGCTATTCTCCCATCGCCCACCACTCTGTTCAGCCCAGCTCCCTTTGCGTCTGCTGAATCGTGGACCATTGGCGCTCCTGGCTTACGGCAGTACGAGGCCATGATTCGTCTCATGAACGAGCGCATCAATCGGCGACAACAGAATGATCCCGTCCCTGACTCAGTATTGTTCAAACACCATACGCACCTTTCGGGTGCTTGGGAGCATTGGGAAAGAATGCCGGAATCAGATCGTACTTCAGCATGGCAGCTCGAAATTTTGCGCTCCTTCACACGCTCCCAGGAGCGGAATGAGCAGCTTCAGACTGAAATAGATCGACTGCACCAGCATAATCAGCACCTCGAAGCCGAGTACGACCGCTTATCACGCTGTCAGCTTCCTCGGGAGTATCTAACGCATCCTCCTAACACAATCCCCGTGCCGCCCGCGGTAATGAAGGAGGTCAACCGCTCGGGTGCAAGCATGTTGGCGGCCCAAGCGAATTACAACGTAGAAACAGTCATTTCCAAATGGCGATCCACCATTCGCGCAAATACACGCTCTTCGCGCACGACAGCGCCTTCAGCCGCTTCTCGACCACAAATTTACAACGAGTCGGGTGCTAAGGCCCTTCAAGAGGACATGGTCATGAATGGCTCTGTATGGCGAGTCCAAGGACCGATGCCTCGTGCATCCAATATGGATTGGCAGCATGAGAAAGAAAGGATGTCGTACGAAACGCCACCTAATCCGGGGGCCGTGGTCGGCAGTGCTGACGACGAAGCTACACCCAACAACGATGCCGATGCAGACGGTGAGACGGAAGAATTGGATGCGAATGATCGGGCAAATTCTCTGGCCAAACGGCGCAGGCTGGAAGGAGCGAGCGCATGCGGCTCACCAGAATCGAGTGCACTCAATGGAAATGGGAAGCGTCCGCTCAATGGACGGGGTGGTGGGCCCAGGATACTCAAAGAAAATACCCGATAGAACGAATGACAACATTCAAGTTGAACCAATGCTCTCATTCGTAATCATCCGTGAATGTCTCATGCAAGCCCAATCAGCAACGACTTATCGCGCTTTGTTCAACGGATTCGGGGTATCTCTCTCTCTCTCTCTCTATTTATGCTACGCTTTTTTTGCTAACATTCATCAATCGCAAGTTGAGAAGTGTATTCAACCACGAAGATAACTCGTCAATTGTGTCAATTTACCGCGAATTTCATCGCTGATCTGGTCCTCCGGTGGCTGCTGGACCTGTTCGAAGATTGGCAGCAACTTGCTTGTGAGGCCCTGGATCACAGGGTTCTGAGCTTGATAGAGGCTGATGATCATGTCGAACACGGGCTCATTCTCCCGGAAGTCCTCCTTCAGTGGCAGAAGATCGACGAGATGCGGTAGAACTTGATCAAGCGGTACGCTGTTTGGCGATTTCTTGATCATACGGGAGACACAGCCTGCGGCATTATCGAGCAGACGTGCTTCGGACTCGTTGGCACCGTTGTTCTTGCGCAAGAGAGGCTCAAGCAGTCCCAAGATGGTGTTGTAGTTTGGCAGGGTTTCCTTCTCGTCTGTGCTGTGGAGACAAAGCAGACCCATGCCGTAGGCGGCATTGCTCTTCGCTTCAGGGTCCTCATCGCTGAGACGCTTCAGGAGCAACTTGAACATACGTGGTGTGTATGGTGTGCATGCGGCTCCCATAGATTCGATGCACTCACCCATAGTGCCGACTGCAGCGGAGCGCTCGAAGCGTTCCTGCGAGGAGCAGTACTTGACGATGGGAGATTCGAAGATTTTCCAAAGCTCTGCGAACTGAGGACCAAGAGCTGTGGCGAGCGCAGTTACGACTTCCATTGCGGTCTCGATCACCAGCCAGTCATATTCAGCCGTCTCACCCTCCATCGGTGCTGGCTCGTCAAAGTCATCCTCATCCTTCTGACAGGGGTGGCTACGCTGCAGCATCAGCATAACAGCGCTGGTGACCTGTTCGAGGGGAGTGGATTGGTTTGAGCTAGATGCAGGCACCAGAGACGCGGGCCCGCATAATTTGAGGGTAGCAGCGAGGTTGCGGTTGATCTCGGTGACGGTAGCACTGTGTCGCAAGTCAGCATTGAACATGTCTAGTGATCAAGTCTCAACAAGAGCAGCGCGAAAGGATGACTTACCGATCCATCTCCTCTTCCCACAAGGCCAGTGTGCCTCTCATCACAAGATCACCCAACTTCTCCAGGTCGGCCGTAGGCTTGGCCTTCAATGGCAGACCGGGCTGCCACTTCTGCATACCGTCATCCTCCGCTAGGCCCCACAGGCAAGCATAGGCGCGCCACAGCGTGCTGATGGCACTCTTGCGAACGCCCTCGAAGGTGTGCTCAAGAAGAGGAATGGTGGTCTCGATCGTCTTTTGCATGTACGGCAGGAACTTGCCCTTGGTGTGAGTGAGCACGTCGCCCAAGACTTCGACGGCGATTTCCTTCTCCATGGCAACAGCAGTAACAGCGCCCAGATCATCCCAGTCATCGTCGTCATCGTCTTCCGTCTCCATCATAGCTTTGATGACCTCTTCTTCGTCGATCTCGTCGTCCTCGTTGTGGCCATTGGCACCTGCGACCTTGATCTTCTTGCCTGCGATGGTGATTTCTTGCCCGATGAGGTCAGATGCTTCGGCACCCAGCTGGACTTCAGAGTCGACCTCTTCTTGGTCAAGGCAAGCGAACAAAGCCTTGACGACACCTTCGAGGAATGACTCAAAGTTCTCCTCGTATACTCTTGCCAAGGTGCTCCAGAGGATGAAGCTGGTCTCCTTGAGCCGCTGGTTGTCCAAGTGCAATCCCTCCTCGCTGGCGTGCATCAATGGCTGGACGAACTGCTTGAATGCTTCTGGTCCCACAGCGCTGGCGATCTTGCCCAAAGAGTCGATCACCATGCTGCGCAGCTCCAACTCATCGTTGCTGCCCTTGATGTCAATGTACTTGCCAAGCGTCTGCATGGTCTTTTCAAAGTAAGGCTCGAAGGCACTCTCAGACGCGCTGGCGATACTACCGATTGCGCTGACTGCAGCCATCTGCACCTTGTGGTCGTCATGTTCAAGAAGCATGGCAAATCGTGGCATGAGCTCGCTAACATATTTGGCCGCATCCTCGGCCTCCAGACCCTCAATCAAAGAGTCAACGGCCATCGCGCTGGCCTTGACGATATGTGTGTTGAGATCGTGCTCCGAGCTATCCTTCTGAGTGTTTCGCATACCCTGGAGAGCCATGTCGAAATTTCGGACGAGAGCAGGAATGAGCTTGGCGTGCTCCTTGCCCATGTCCTCAGCCAGGTCATCGGCCAAGCGCGAGACGCCGTTGAGCGCGGCACTACGAACGGTAGTCGCCGGGTCTTCAAGCAAGTGAAGGACAAGAGGAAGGATTTCCTTCAATTGAGTGGCGATGAAGTCAGGTGCGCCTTCGACGCACATTCCAAGGGCGAGAATACCAGCCCGTCGATATTCTGGGCGACTGTCCTGCACGAAAGGTCCAATGGCCTTGAGAAGAGGTACAGCAACTTGGCTTGGGGGCAGGCTCTCGCTCAGGATGTCGAGAAGCCCAAGAGCCGAGCGTGCTGGAGAGATGTCGTCCTCCTCTTCTGGGAGCTCATCGAGCTCCGTCGCGATTTGCAAGCACATTTTCGTCAAGTGTTCGCCGACCTTGAGGCTCTGCACCTTCAGCTTGCGGTATCTCACAGCCTGCATGAGGAATGAAATGGCTTGTGATCTGACTTCATCATCCACCTCCGTCTTTGCCGATACTTGCATGAAGAATTGAATCAGATCCCCAAAATGAGCGTTCAAGAAGGCACTCTCATAGCTGAGCAGCTTGTTGAAGACGTCGAACGCCTGCATTGTGTGCTCCTCATCATCGTTCTCGATGGTACTCTGCAGAACCTTGACCATGTGCGGGATGGTATCTTGAAACTGCTTCAGGCTGTTGGCGTCCTCTTCGGTGTCGAGCACCATGGCAAGCTCGGAGAGTGCCAACATTGTGTTGACGCGCACATCGACGGACTCGGGGTCTTGAATGGTACGGTTGAAAAGGGTCAGCATTGTGGACATGTTCTCCTGGAAAACATCTGGCATGGTCTCCAGAAGTGTGTAGATGATGTAGACGCCAACCTCGCGATGGCGGGCGGTGTCGCTGGTGGCAGCCCGTTGCAAAAGGCCAGGCAACTCGGTCCACTGGCCATCTTCGAGGTCGACCTTGGCAATTGCAGCAATGACGCGGGCTTTGCTGTGACGAGCCAGCTGCTGCTGCTCATCGGTGGTGCTCTGGAGGAGCTGCTGGCGAAGTTGTGGCTTCTGCTCTTCAGACAACGTCGCCCAGTGCTTGCCCACTAGCTTGCGGACTTCCACTGAGGCGAGCTGGCGGAGCTCAGGTTGTGGGTGGTTGACAACGACATTCAGTAGCGCCACAACCGATTCGGGCTGCTTGTAGAAGTGCTGGTTGAGCTGGGACGTGGCGCTCTTCACCTTGTTGGTGTCAGGCTCGAGCAGCGCCTGCAGCAGCGACACGAACTGCTGCTCATCCATGATGGGCGGCGGCGTCGATGCGAGTGGCGGTGGTGTGGTGGGTGCTGGTGGTGAGCAGCCAGCAGAGAGTGTTTGCAGCAGCGGGCAAGAAAATAATTTCTTGACCCGCAAGCTGTCGATGTGGGGGTTCAGCGGCATCCAGGGTCCAAGCAAGGAAAGGCACGTCCCGCGCGCCTGCCATCCTTGATCCTCCGCCGTCCACCCGTGTTCTTCTCCTCTCCGCTATCATCATTGATGCCCGCCCCAAGCGTCCGTCTTCTCTTGCTCGGCGTCACCCTTTCTCGAGACATGGCTGCCGCGAGCCGAACTCAGCATGGCAAGTGTAATCAGACGAAACCGCCCAGTGAACCTACAACTTGGCATCCGCGGGCGCTGGGCTGCGTCCTCCATTGGTTGTCTGTTTGCCGGGCACACGGGACTCTTTCAGGTTTTGCTGCAGCTGAAAAGGGCCAGAGAAGTCTCCATCTGCCACTGCCACGGGCGATGTGGCTGTGTACAGTCCCAGCACGCAATGGAGCAAGGCTGGCACATGTCATCAACCCATGCCGGCATGCGTCAGATTGCTCCCTTGTCTTGTGCCAACGTCACCTTGTCCTCAAAGGTACCTGTACTTACGATTGACCTTTTGTGCTTCCATCGATGTGACACGTTACACCCTGCTCTGCTCGCGCCACGGCATCCTTGGCCGCTCTCTCGGAACCGAAAGCAGTTGGGCGGGAAGCAATAACCGATGATCGGTGTCACAACAGCAGCGACAGCATGCCATAGGACGGCTGGCTGCATCACATCGACAAATGACATATCCATTCGCCGCACCGGATCCACCGCACCGACATGCAGAAGAGAACACACGCGGTGCAAATCCTCGCTTAAATAGACAGCTGTGGATAAAAAGGATTCGATTCCAGGATATGTCAATCTTCGCCTCTCCTAAGCTGTGCGACAGTTCGCATCCATCTGCTCCACATTTGCAGACACCCGAGAACCCGGCTGTGATGTACAAGTGCCGGACCAGGTCTTTGATATTGTGCAACCTGTCACATATTACGGTGCCCTGGCTTTTGTGAAACCCGACGGCACCTTGCCTCGACGTGTCTGATGAACTCATCAATTGACATCGTCACAGGACGTCAACCGAACGACGGAGATCGAGGATCATCCACGGACACATGTTGCTGGGCTAATAACATTATTGTTCTGTACAAAGTAAATGCTTACGCCATGTGTGGCGTATCACTCATCTCACTCCATATGAACAATTGATGGTCAAGACGTCTCTCCACCGCCTGTGGTATCGTAAAATTCAAATGACAACCACCCCAGAAACGCCGTGCTGCTGAGATTTCCAATGAGGTCCTGTAGATTCCTCATCTCAGTACCGCCCCACGCCGTAATAGCACGTTTTAGTCCCCTGTCGATGTCGGTTTTGTACAATTCAGCTGTGATAGCTGTCCAGTGAAGTCGAGCTATGCTCCTCGCGGAGCATGTCCAACGAGCGCCAGCTCAGCGCGGGTAGGATTGCTCGGGTCGTGGTTCCTGAGCGTGGCTTTTCGTTCGGAGCAAATTCACAACGCTGCGGCCAAATTTCCTCGCCTTTACGCTTGGTGTAGGATTTCGTGAGAACATGCTGTTGTCTTCCAGTTCGCGCACCTTGATTTCCATGGCCGCATAGTTCGGAGTCTGCTTCCGCATCTCTTCTTCCCACGGCTTACGTAATTTCACGTAGTCTGCCGGAATGAATGGGGGCGCTCGAGGACGATCGGTGTTCGGTGTCGGCGGGATGACTGCGCCTGTCTGTTCCCAGCCCTTCTCACTGCCTATGCTGCTGGCCGCGGTACTTGACCTGGAGGGAGAGGGCCCAAATCCATGAGGGATGCTGAGGCCCGATAGTTGGTCCAGTTGACATGCAGCCGCCGAACGAGGCGACTCTAGCCCCGTCAAAGAACCTCCAGCGTTGGCATTTATGCGCTCGTCTGCTTTGTGCGAGACATAGACTTCCTCGATAAAGCGTAGCAAGACGTTCACATCAGAAGCCGTGCTCATCGCACCCAGACTAACACGGACAACACCGGTAGGCTTGCCTAGCATGACTTGGGTGGGGTTCGAGCAACGATGTCCTGCGGCAAATGCAGCCTTCATTTCAGCGGGACTCCAATTGAGATAGGTCGCAACGCCTCCCGGGTTGCACAAGGATCCGCTGCGGATGTATATGTTGCGCTCATCGGCCGCCTCCTCGACGTCCTCGAAACCCACCAAGCTGCCATCGGCATGCTGAACGTTGAAAGCTACCGTCGAACCTTGCACACTTGGATCCCCGTAGACTGCGTTTTCATCTTTGTAGATCCGGCAAACTGGAAGTCCATTGCCATGTTTCATGTGTGCAAGACCATCATATAACCGCCGTCCAAGCTGTGCTGTGTGATGTGAGATGAACTTCATAGGATTCGGGCCATACAGGCGCTCGTGAACGTTCATGGCGTGATCCAGGGCGAAGATTGAGTGGAAGGGCAGCGTTCCATCCTCTAATCGGTCGTGGATAGAAGTGTCCTTCTTTGCATGCCATGTATCGTTGATGGAGACGATCATCTCTACCGTGCCACCACCAAAATACTTGCGGTTCTCCAGCACATGAGCCGAATCCTTTCGCACGATGAGGGCGCCAATGTTCGGAAATCCGAAGATCTTGTAGAACGAGAGCGCAACGAAGTCGGGCGCTGTTGCAGGATCGGCAAGATCCAAAGGAGCCGTGCTGGCAAGCGCGGCTGCGTCCAGTAGTGTGTAAGTCACAGCCTTGTGGAATGATTTGCGGATGCGCCCGGGCCTAACATCACGTGAGCGAACACCGCACGAAGATGAACGAAGAGACTCTTCAACTCACCAACTCAGAGGAAGACGACGGCCAGTCATATTGGACTGCCCAGGGTAGGCGAACAAGCCGAGCTGTCTCGCCCGTGGACCACCCAGACCTCCGCTGTTGATCCAAATGTCCACTTCTTCATCGCTTGTGAAGCAGCGATGCATCTTTGTGGACTCGCGAACTCCGACCAGCGATGTGTGCGAGTCGCGATGATAGCCATACCAGACTGGAGTATTGCTTGCTGCGGCATGGTCTCGAAAGCAATCGATCACAAGCTTGATCGCAGCCGTGGCATTAGCAACAAAGACCAGATCGAATTCGTCGGGGTCGGCGTTGAAGAAGCGAAGGGCGCGCTCCCGGATGGTGTCGACTCGGTGACCAGCAATGGCGGAAGGAGTCGAGGCGGAGTGAGGGTTGCCGTACAGATTTGATATCAGATCGGCGGCGAAGTCGTCAATGAGAGACTTGGCGTACAGCTGTGAGGGGATTAGTGTCTACGTTCTGGTAGAAGTCATTGGGGCCACATACGGTGGTCCCTCCATGATCAAGATAGGTCTTGCCCTTGAGCTGCGGGTACTCGCGATCTCGAAAGTCCTCGACATCGTCCGGCTGCATGTCTTCCACACACGATTCGGACGATTCGGGCGTCGTGAAGTCGGTCTGGTAGTCTCGCTCATTGCCAGAATCGCTGGTCGTTGACACGTCCTCTGCCGACGAGTTGGCGTGGAGCTGCCCGGGGGCAAAATGGGACATGAGCGGCGACTTCTGAGGAGACTTGGTGCTGGAGGCATCCAGGTAGCGCTGTGAGGCCGTGTCGGAGGCCGTCGACACGGCGTCCAAGATGTGCCGTTCGATGTCCATGACCGGGTGCAATCAAGGGCGAGGCGTGTGCTGGGCCAGCTTCATGTCCAGCGCGACGAGTGCTGCGGGGCCAGGAGCAAAAGTGGGTGGCGTTGATGTTCTCGCGGTCCAATCCAGTGTGCACCGCAGGTCTGGAGGGGCCGGGAGTTGACTGTCTCAGACCCAGCGGCGGCGGTGACGACGATGGTAACGAGAGTGATGACTCCGGCGGTGGTGGTGAGGGAAGAAGCCTCACTGGCAAGCAGGCGGACAGACGTGCAGTCAGCAGGGAAGAGAGTGTGGTGTCTGCGGTGTGGTGTAGCAAGCGGACAGGTGCCGACGGCGTTGCAGCAGCAGCAGCAGCAGCAGCAGCGAGCAAGCAGGCGGAGGTGTGGACGGCAGGCCGCACGTATGTGACAGACGGTGGCACAGCGCGTTTCTGGGATCTGCTCTCGCGAGCAAACGGTCGCCCGCCGCGTTCTTGCCTCTTCAGGCGCGGCGGCGGGTGCTCAGCATGTCATTAGACTCCGTGCCTCCTGAGTGACTGATCGCATTCGTCGCTGACCGCTCGCCCAGGCTCGCCAGACCACCCCCTGGGGCCGCATCGCTGCACATCGACGCCGTCTGCTTCGTTTCGAAACCACCATCGGCGGCCAGCCAGGGCCAGCGTGCGATTCACGCGCCACACCCATCCCCTGCCGCGGCCGTGCTGCAGGAACCGGGGCGAGAGGAGATCGATCGAAACCTTGCCGCACGGGCCCCGCCGCTGACTGACTGACTGGCCTGCGGTATCCCGGGTGTCGGCAGCACACGATGCGCACATGAATCTGTCTCGCTGCAACCAGCCAGATCATTCCTGACCACGGCCACACATGGCAATCCGCCCGCGGCAGTTGATCGAAAGCGGCGCCCTCGGCGTGGCAAGACGTTGGACGTTGACGTCTGCTTGCCGCAACATGCAGCATGGCCGGCGGTCGGCGGTGGGGGAAAGCGTGCTGCCGACGCCCACCAGCGTTCCATCACACATGGACTACTGTGTGCGCAGAGTCGGGGGCTTTAGCAGCATGCAGCGCGCGGGAGAGGTGCATGTCGTGTCACGTGTGTGGCGGCAGCGGCATTCATCATTGTACTATAGCAGCAGCAGCAGGCGGACGACTCCGCGGCAACAGGTCGATGCCCGACGAGCAGGTGTTTCTGGGTGTCTGTGCCTTGCTGCATCGGGAATGGCGCGATGCTCCGATCGAATAAGCTTCGCTCGCGACACGTCGAACCTAAAATGCGTCAGGTACCGTGCTCCTCTCGCTGCTGCTGCTGCTGCTCTTCCACTGGTCAGTCCATTATTCCAATTCATCTCGCAAGACTCAAGAATCATGCTGCTAGCCTGCCAGGGCTTGCAGCAAGCGACGGCGTGGCTGACAGCCGGACCTCGTCCCCGCCTGGCCAGGCCACGACGGCGCGTCAGCTAGAGCACTGGCAGCGACGGGGTGTCTTGCTTCTGGCGCAATCAGCTTCGCACGGCCATCCGGGGCCATGCGGTCCCGTGCGTGCTGCTGTCACCATCAGTCATCAGACTTCCGGACGTGGCTAACGGGGGGAGCGTCGATTTGCTCCCAACACCGTTGGCGGCGGGCAATTTCACGGGTCAGTCGCTGGGCACAACGGCGAGCAGGGTGGGCGTGAAGCACCGGCGGAGGCTGCGTGCTGTGCCTGCAGAGTTTTGTCTGGAGGACGTCGGGTCACACGGCGGCGTGCGCTACTGCACGCCCGCCGGCAGACTTGGCAGGCACGCCAGGGTCGTGATTCGCGCGGTAGGCGTGAAACAGTAGCGGCTCGGGGTGCGCTTCACGCACGCAGGGATGGAGACGCGGCGAGTCTGGCGAGGCGATGGGCGACGGGCCCCCTGGCCGCTGCTGCTGCTGCTGCTGTTGGGCGTGCGACGAGCGGTGCAGCCAGCGCTCTTTCTGCTGTGCGCTGCATCGCTCGCCTGGTGTGCCCTCCCGTCGTATCAGTCTCCGGCGTCCACTCCCGGCCGCGACCCTTGGCTCGTCGATCCATCATATTCTGCCCGCCTCACCCTACTACTCCCACGTCCTCCCCCCTCTCTCTCATCCTTCTGCTCTCCATCCCCGCCCAACGCTCTCTAATCACCACCCTCCCCGTGCTCTGCGGTGTCTGGGCAGCTGGCCTCTCCAACTCTCCATCGCTGACGTCCTGGCCGAGGGTCTGTTCCGCCCCGTCACCACCACCCTGGCCCCTTCTTTCGACGCTGCGGCTCGCCGAGATCGCAGCAGCTACTCCAAAATGTCCGACATTGAGAAGATGATCGGTGGCGACTACGCCCAGCTCACCAACACCAACATCCGCAGTTTTGGCTGGAAGGGCGTCAGCGTGACGGTCAAGGATCGCCAGTCGCAGCAGCCAAAGACCATTCTGTCCGACATCAATGGCATGGTCAAGGCTGGCGAGCTGCTCGCTCTCATGGGACCTTCGTAAGTGACTGCAGCGCTGCTCTTGCAGCATCTGTGCTGACGCGGTGCCGCAGTGGTTCTGGCAAGTCGACCCTCTTGAACGTGCTGGCCCACCGAACGCACTCGCTCGCTGCCAATGTCAAGGCCGCCATTTATATCAACGGCTCCCCTGCCAACCCAAAGACCTTTCGCCGTATCTCCGCCTACGTCGAGCAGGAAGATGCGCTTGTCGGTTCGCTCACCGTGCGAGAGACGCTCAACTTCGCCGCCCGCCTGTCGCTGCCCAGATCGGTGAGCAAGTTGGAGCGCATTCAGCGAATCGAGGCCCTTCTCACCGCCTTCGGTCTCCAAGGCCAGGCGAACAATCTCATTGGAACACCGATCAGGAAGGGTATCTCTGGCGGTCAGAAACGCCGTGTTTCTGTCGCAGCTCAGCTCATCACCAGCCCGAAGTTACTGTTCCTGGACGAGCCCACATCGGGTTTGGATTCCGCTGCCTCGTTCGAAGTCGTTTCGTTTGTCAAAGACATTGCGAAGAAGCACAACGTATGTTGGAAAGCCTTCATATCGCACCACCACACCACTGACTAGAACATAACAGTTGATCGTGATCGCATCCATACATCAACCGTCGACTTCGACCTTTGCCATGTTCGACAAGCTTCTTCTGCTCTCACAGGGAGGAACCGCATACAGTGGACCCGTTTCCGAGGTGCAACCCTACTTCGACGCCTGTGGATTTCCGATTCCCTTGTACATGAATCCGGCAGAATTCATCATCGACTTTGTCAACACCGATTTTGCCCGCGACCGAAGCGAAGTTGATCAGCAGCTGAACATGGTCCATTCGTCATGGCACAAGTCGCGTCTTGCCACTGCCACTGTAAACGAGCTCACGGACGAAATGGCGCGCAACTCGATGGACACCGATGTCAATGCCGAGACCAAGGACGAGTCTGCCGGTCGATTTGCCATTCCCATGGCACTGATCCACCGCTCCTTTATCAAGTCATACCGCGACATCATCGCATACGGCATTCGAATTGCCATGTACATGGGCTTGGCAGTCATGATGGGTACTGTGTGGCTGCGACTAAATCCCGATCAAAGCAATATCCAGTCCTTCATCAACGCCATCTTCTTCGGCGGCGCTTTCATGTCATTCATGGCCGTCGCTTATATTCCTGCCTTCCTCGAGGATCGCGCCCTATTCATCAAGGAGCGCGCCAACGGTCTCTATGGTCCCAGTTCGTTCATCTTGGCCAACTTCCTCACTGGCATTCCTTACTTGTTCTTGATCGCCATGCTCTTCTCGATTGTCGCCTACTGGCTGTCAAATTTCCGACCTACTGCTCAAGCATTCTTCACCTGGGTCATGTGGCTGTTTCTGGATCTCATCGCTGCCGAATCTCTGGTCGTTCTCATCAGTTCCCTGATCCCCATTTTCGTCGTCGCTCTTGCCGGAACCGCATTCGCGAACGGCCTCTGGATGTGTACTGGCGGTTTCCTCGTCCCAGCAAAGACGCTCAACCCATTTTGGCGCTACGTTTTCCACTACATTGACTACCAATCCTACGTCTTCCAAGGCATGATGGTCAACGAGTTCGGACAGAGAAATTTCACATGCGGCACCAACGCGCGCGGCGAATGTTCCTGCATGTACGAGACAGAACTTGCACACCAATGCATGATCGCTGGCACCGGAGTCCTCCGAAATTACGGTTACAAGACAGGGGAGACTGGCAAATGGGTCGGGATCATGATTGGCATCATCTGCGGTTACCGATTACTCGGATGGTTGACACTCTTCCTCCGCAAGAGCTAAACATGTCACGACAATGTGTGCAAAAGATATGTATGAAGATTTGCAAGATCCGCGACAGATGTTTTCGCGATGCTGCGCAGTTTGTGTATAATTGGCATACGACGCCACACCAAGATGTCTTATAGCTGTTATTTTTAACGTGGAATTATGAAAAGGGATTGGACAAGGTACAGCAGCCTTGCGGAGTTCGTACGAGGCGTTTGATCGAATTTTCTAGATACCAGCTCTGGGGGAAAATTTACTAGATTTTTATGCCATCTACAGTTGCAATTTTCGAGATTGAACTCTATCTTGTCTACCGTCCACTCGGGCCAATGTGGCGCTCGAGGTCGAAACATGGTCATTGTGTCATGAGATGCAGAATACCCAGGAACACGAGCCATACTGCAAGCATGCTCGGATGTCGAGATGTGCTGTCAATCAAACCGTCGGCAGTGTGCAATGTATTCATTCTACGGACAAGTTCAGCTGTCGTTCCTGCACAGCCGTTCCATGTCTTTCGCACATGAACTTCGTTTGCGCATGACTTGCATTCATAAAATACGACAACCCAGTTCCGGGGTATACTCGTCCTAGCCTATAACAACAACTTCGACGGAAAGAGATTCGCCACAAAGCGCACTACCCCACAGCTATAACAAGAACTGACACGAAAAAATAGCCACTTGCTAGCAGAAACCTTGAAGACTTCCTCGGAAGACTGATTCGAACTTTCAAAGCAATAGTTGATAAAATGACGATCGTGATCTCAGGGTTGTAATATCAAATTTATATAGATTGAGTTACAATATCCGTCAAACGTTCTAGTAGTCATCACTGTCATACTCTTCATCAGGAAGCAGAGCTCGATATCTTCGACTCGCAAGGTCCTGTTCCAGCCCTCCGAAATCATCCGGATCAATGTAACCTTGAAAAAAATAACGAATTAGCCGTTGATCTCTGCATGTGTAAAAGTCTAAGAGTCAGTAATAGAAAGAGTCTAAACGTACCTTTGCCACCGAAAAGACTCAGAGCAACAGGCAGGAACACGAGCGCGTGCAAAGCAGCCCAGATTACGAGTGAAAGCCAGACTCGGAAGTAGTAGATCTCAAAGATCTTACTTCGGGTGAATGCTAGCACGAAAACGCCCAGTAGCTTGGTGATTGTGATTCCACTGAAGACGCTGCCTCCAACGTTGACCAGTGCTGCCCACGCGCGTGCCTCTTTGCCGCGGAATCTGCTGTGCGCCCGCTCCATGATGGATGCGGACGGGATCGTGAAAGCGCGTGCAATGTGAGCGCAGAACTCTACGCCGATGCCAACGCATATGATGATGTTGACCAAGCTGACAGCGTTCAGAGAAACTCCGGCGAGCGCCATCGTTCCCACGATATCCACCACAATCATGACGACTGTAAGAGTCACGACCACAGCAGTCGCTACTGAGCCTAGGAGAACAGTAGTGATGACCAGAATAAATGCCAGCGCTGTTCCAACCAATGCAGTCGAGAGGTGCACAATCGTAGCATACTGGTCGAAGAAGATGTAAAATTTGCTGTAGGGGAAAACTTCGATGCCGTTACGCTCACTGATATCCTTCGCGATTCGGCGCGCCGAGGCGTAAGCATTGATGAAATCTTCCTGGCTCTTCAATGGTGTGTGAGCGGTACGGAAATGGCTTGCCGGAACAGTCATTCTCTTCTCGTCGATGACAACAGCATCGCCATATGCGGCCTGTCCAGCATAAGGACACTCCTGCCCAGTGGGACTGTTGAGCCATCGCTTTGCGTATTGCACAAACTCCTTGCCTTCTGGCATGCCTCGCAAAGCATTGTTCCAAGGAGGCTGGCGATCTGCAAAACACGCCTTGGACCCATCAACACAGCACTCTCCTGCATCGGGGTTGAGCCACTGGATGAAGTCGTCTATCCAGCTGGCGGTCGCATCAGCAATGTAGCTCACGTCCGGCCGCTTCCTTTCTTGCTCCAGAACGTTTGCGAGGGAGAATTCATTGCAAGTAGTATACCTTGCGCACAGCTCTTGTTGATGTGGTCTTGCTGTGACGTTCAAGTCCTTCACCACAAAATACACTGGTGCACCCTGATTGAAGTATGAGTCCAGGTCATTGAAGTAGTCAATCAGGTAACTGTCCGAGGGTAATGCTATGCGCTGATCCAGGCCAAGCGGGACTTCAGGCAGAAGCGCGATGCCTGCGGCGAACAGCCCGAGGAAAACGGTGATGATCGCTACCCTTGTTTTGTTGCCCATCAAGGCGGGAGCGTATTGCTTGCGGATGAACCTCGAGAGCCAGCCTTCTTCGTCAGCACCGCTGAAAGGAGCGCCACCGAAACCACCAGGAATGTGATCTAGATGCGACTCTCGAATTTTGACACAAGGTACGCAGTCGAGACGACCTTCCTCTACTCTTTGCTGGTTCAGTGCTAGGACGGAGACGAACATGGTAACTTGTAGAAGGGCATTGATGAAGACGGCTCCAGCAGCATATGCTGCAAAGTTCCTTACAGCCGGCATGCCGACTGCCGATCCCAGAGCAAATGCTACTGTTTCAGTCGAAGCAGAAAGCAGAATGGATGGACCCATCCGCCCAAGCGCTCGTGCAATGCGCTCGGAAACAGGCTCATCGGCGTGACTAATGTTGACACGCTCGAACTCGTGGACGATCAAGAATATGTTGTCGACGCCGACAGCCAGAACCAGGAAAGGTATCACCTCGGCAATGATGAGGGTCGCTTTGACGCCGGCCGCTGCGAAGAGACCGACAGACGCAGCGACCGACATCAATACGATGGCGATGCCCACGATGCCGAGCATGAATTTACTCTGCACCAGAGCCGCGACGGGATTGCGCAGTATCATGCCTGCGGTGACGGTTGTGCTACCCAGAGCCAGCGATGCATAGATGAACATAACAATGTAGCTGATGATGACAATCTTGGCGTCTGTGTTTGTGTTCTTGTTGAGTTCCTGCTCCAGCGAAATTTCGGTATTGAAACTCAGACGCAACCCGCGCTCTTTGGCCTCAGACTGGATATCCTGGAAAAGACGACTTGTACTCTGCTCCCAATCCTCCGCCTTCGCCAGGCCAGGGTCTCCGCTGTTGTAGTTCTTGACAACCCAAGTGGTGACTATCGCGGATGCACTAGTCGCGGGCTCAGAGGATCGATTGTAGCCTCCCAGTAAGCGCTCAGGCGGCAGAGGCAACTGGAATTCGGGCAAGCAATCCACATCGCCCGGGGAGTCAGCGCATTTGAGGATTTGATCTTGCCACGAGTCTCGCTCAATGCTGCTCCCAGAGAACCAACCAGTAACGGACTGAAGCACGCAAGCATCACCCGTGGGCCTGTAGCACACGTCCTTCAATGTGTGCCCGCCTTGCAGACTCTTCTGAGCACGAACCCTTCGCTCGACGTCTTCCCACCACTTGAGCGTCTCGTAGCTCAAGACCGGACCTGGGCCGGACGGAAGGGTGTCATTCACCAGGAACGCCTGTTCGGCTCGAAAGAAAGGCCCAAAGTTCTCATCGAAGAAGCGCTTCTCGACGGCGGCGTCGGAGTCAGGGGCAACCCAGAGCTTCACGGGGTCCGTCTCGACATCAAACCGGACCCAGCCAATGCACAGTAGTCCGACAACAATAACGCAGGTACCGATTGTAATGCCAGGAAATTTCGCGCACGCGCGACCCAGGTTGCTAAAGATGCGATCGCAGTATGTGTTGACAAAATACTGTTTGGTCGGCCGATCCAGCGATGCTGCTCCGTGCACCATGTCGCCCTCATCTTCATCGTCGCTGGGAGAGGCATCTTGCAGGAGCTGAAGTCTCTCATTCTTGCTTCGCCTTCTCTTTGCCGCAGCGGCGTGACCAAAGAGAGCAAGCACCAGTAGCGCCACGAACACCGAGTATATGAGAACGACTGCGAAGCTCAAACAGGGCAGCAACCCGACATGACATTGCTTTGTTTCGGTCACCTCCGGCAGCGCTGGGCACGCTGCAGCGCAATCGACGCAAGCGCATCGATACCTCTCGTCCGTGGTGTTGCAGGGTGTTGAATCATCCAGGATCGGATGCATCTTTTCAAATTGCTCATTTGGTCGGGGAAAGTTGATCTGGAAGGGGCTGCCAACGAACGGTTTCTTGTCACCCAGGAACTTTAGCATTTGCGTGTAATTCTTCGCACCGCCTCCGATAAAGTCCATCGCTCTGCCTCCTGTGGCTCCGAACTTGACATCACTGCAGCTGTTGTAGAGCCCACTGCCAAAGTCTTCACTGACCAGCTGGTCGAGCTCCGTCACCAAGAACTTGTCACCCTTTGGCGCAATGGCTGTGACGTTGACGAACAAAGATTGGTCAGGAGAGCAGGTGAAGGTACAGAAGAGGTCGAAGAAGTTCTTCTTGCATGCTCCGCAGGACGAGATGATGCTGTTGGCCGTGTCCAGATTGCTCTTGAGCACATCAAGCTGGTCTTCCTGGCAACAGACCTTTCCATGGCGCCATTCATCGCCGCACAGCGAGACCAGCTTGTCACGCACCTCGTCGGACGGGTCTTCTGCAGGACCATTGTCCGGACAGGGCAATTCCTTTCCAAACAGGCTCTGTTTGCCGCACTGCCCACGAAGGGCACATCGCCCCGCTTCATGTCTCACAGTCCACGGAGGCTCGCTCGCGCTCGCCGCTACTGCAGATGGTGTCCACAGCAGTACGGCGGTCGCGAGAGTCCGCCACACCGTCGCCCTCGCCATGGCGATGTGTCGTCGTCTCGGTGGTCGCGCGGCTAGGGATGCATGCGGCGGCTTGGTGGTGCAAGTCTGATCAGGATCAGGACGAAGGACGAGGAGCTCCGCCGTGTGTGGGTGATGGTAGATGGGGCGTCGTTGTCAGAAGTTCTCTCGCAGGTGGCGTCCCTCATCACGAGAGCATAGGCATAGTTGGACGCGTGCCTGGTGCGGTCGATCGATCGGAGCAAGCGCTGCAAGCTCCGGCAGCAGTAGTGACGCACGACGAGACGATTGCCGTGCGCCAAGAACACGAGGCACGTGCGCGCGATCGGGTTTCTACATTGTTTGGCTGGTGCTATGCTATTTTGCGTACAGTACACGTTGCTCTCTCGACTTGCCGCTGAGCGTGCGGGAACTGCTCTGTTCAGCCGACGCGGGCTGCAGAGGCAGTGTCGGGAGCCCTGCTATTGCAAGTGCTGTCACCGCCTCCTGTTCTAGATACAATTACAAAAAACTATGCGACGCTCGTGCCCGGGTATCAAAGCAACTGTGTGCATGCACTTTTTGTCCTCCGCCCCTCGAACACCGGCGCCAGCCACAGAACGGGCTTGACATCGAGTACGTCGATATCGAATTGAGTCCGCCACAATGATGTCTCACATGGTGCGGACTGTTCAGGACTCTGCGCCAGCTGGAGCGCCATCTGCCTTGCCACGACCGCGACCTCGCCCACGGCTGAAGCCTCCGCGGCCTCGACCTCCTCGGGCACGACCGGACTCACTGTCGCTGCCGGTGGTGGCTCCCCCAGCTGATTGGTAGCCCCCTCTGCCTTCTCCTCCACCGCGCTGGCTCAGGCCGCCACGAGAGCTGCCCCAGCCCCCGGCACCGCTGAAGCCGCCTCGGGCTCGGAATGCGGCAAATCGCACACCCTTGTTCTTGTCACCCGCATCTTTCACGGGGCCACGTTTGAGCACATCTTGCATGACCTCGTTTGAGGCGAAGTGTGCAACCCATCGGCCCGGGCCAGCCTTCTCAACATTGCTGATCTTGTCCGCGTCCTCGGGTGCGAACAACTGGGCCTTCATCTCATCCGCAGTATTCACGTTCGTGGCGTTCTGAATGAAGATGCCCTTAGAAGGCTCCTGTGGCTGCTGAGGTGAATTCTGCGCGTTGCCCGGCTTGTTTGTCTGTGCAGCGTCCGGCTTGCCCTCAGCAGGTGAACTGCCGTTAATTTGGGTCGCATTGTTGTTGGCCGAGCCTCCGTTCCCGTTGACGATTGGAGGACCTTGCGCCGCTACAGGCTTAGTTCCTTGCACTGTCGAGCCGGTCTGCGATGTCGCTGCCTGCTGGTTGCGTTGTTGTTGCGGGGCTTGCGATTGTGGGTTCTGAGGAGCCCCAGACTGAGGTCGAGTCTGCTGCTGCGCGCCAGCAGGTGGCTGTTGAGCTGCCGGAGGCAGATTGGTTGAGGCAGGGCCAACAGCAGCGCTGACTGGTGCAGGGCCGCCGGCACCTTGTGGTCGCTGCTGACCTTTGCCGGAGCGATGCGAGAAATTGAAGCCCTGAGCACGCATCTCAGTCCCAATGCGGCCTTGGTCGATGTCGAGCACAAGCCACCCAAAAGCGGCGTCGGCGAGATTGAAGTTCCACATGTTCTTGAAGGCCGACTCGTCCACAGCACCATTTGTTGAGCCGCCAAACGGGTTGCCTCCACTGGCGACAGCCGGCATCTTGCCCACGAGCTCTAGTGCAAGTTGCAGCAGTTTGTGCTGTGCATCGTTCTCAGAGACGGCTGGCTCCACTTCGTGCTTCACTGTCTCCCAAACATCGTTGAAAGATGCTCGAGACGCCGACAGCTTGCCCCGGTAGTGATCGAGAGATGGGTTGACGGAGAATTCGTTGTAGGAGCTTCCGTAACGGAAGTGCAGACCAGCCGAGATGGAGAAATCCGCCTTGAGGGTGACGGACAACTGATTGAGCAGTCCCTCCCGAGCAGGTGAGGCGTGCGTGACGAGCACTCGTGTCTCGGTCGGGTCGTAAACGCGGTTCGCCGTATCGATGAGTTCGCCAATTTGCAACAACGTGGTCCACATGGTGCCTTGACCGCCTGCGATTGTTGTCCGACCTTCGCCGTTGTCAAATAGCTTGTGCATCACGACCGCGCCTCCCAGCCCCAACAGACGCAGCTTCACACCGCCGATGTCGAGCAAGCGCGAATGCGACTCGTCGATGACGTGCAAGTTCTCGATCTTGTATTCTTGAGACCGCAATTTCTCCAACACGGACACGTCCTCGCAGGCACCCCATACCGTGAACACTGGAACGTCGAGCCGGTAGGTTTTGTTCAAAAAGTGTGGGAGTTCGGAAAGGGGCAGGCGCTCGCGTTGGAATCGCTCTTTTATCGATTGTTGCGTGCCAACTCGAGCAATATCTGCTTTGATCTGCTCGGAAAGCAGTGGCGAATACTGGGCGACATGTTTCAAGGTCCTGCAGTGAGACAGATTAGTGCCCATCATCGGAGGTAACAGCGGAAGCTTGCATGAAAGCCGTCGTTTCCAGGCCTCTCATGTGACAACATACTTCTCGGCAATGCGATCCAGGGATGTGTCGTCGTAGAAGCCAAAATCGCCGGTGTGGATGATGTAGTCTGCTTTTGCGTTATGCGCGAGCTCGTTGAGCTGCCGCAAGTTGCCTGTGTAGCCCTGTCAGCCATGTAGTCCCGCCGTGACTACACTCGACGTGCTCCATACCTCGCACATCCGCTATACATAACACGCGCGCATGGCCAATCTGTTGCACGCGACCCTGGTTGGGATCGAGTGGTCGAGCTCCTGGCACTGGGCCACTGGGCTGCGGAGCTCCGTTGGGGACGTACGCTTGGGAGTAGGCGCGCGGCTGCGAGGGTATTTGCTGCTTGAGACTGGTCAGTGGACAATCGTGGGTACACGTGGCGAGTGGGCAATGACTGACAGCCATCAGAATTGGATTTTGAGGCCAGAGGAGTGCTGCGCTTTGGGGAACGCGTCGAGTCGACGGAGGCGGTAGTCGAGGAGAACGCGGAAGATGGCAAAGGTGTAGAGGTTGATTCAGATGCAGTGCGAAACTCGATGGCGGCGTGCTGGAAATGTGCGCGAGAGTGAAGTCGCTACTGTTGTTTCCTTGGGAAGTCGCTGCTGGCGTTTCCAACCGGGTCTAGCGCGACCCGTGCTCCCGTCTGCCGCATCGACGCTCCGTCGCACGTCCAATTGCTTGGCCGCACACGTGAACTTGCCCGCGCAGCGCGCACCGTCCACACACCGCACGCAACAGACACAGGCACGAAGAGGCACGTATCGGCGGCGTTCATGGTGTCTGCGCCTGTTTCTGCACGCCGCGCCTTCGTGAATGCCGTGTGATGCGCACCTGACCTCCTCGATTGCCAGAGGCGGCTTAAGCTTGCGCACGAGAGCCGAGGGCAGCCGCCGTGCCTGGCATGCGTGTATGTAGGAGAGCGTATCGCACCTCCCACACCCTTGTGACGGCCGCCATTGCATTGCATGCCCGGGAGATTCTGCGTCCACATGCTGCCTCTATCGCGCGCACGTTTGTGCGTGCCTTCACGGGTTTGCTCCAGGAGCTATGCTTCCCATCCGCCCAAGGCAAGATTAAATGTTCCAACCGACTACGCGACCACGCCGCTGCTGCACCACACATCCAAGTCGGCCCTCACGAATCGGGAACTCCCTCAAGAAGCTCGTGATGGTACCACAAGCAGGATCAATCTGTTCCAGGCCATCAACTCTGCTCTCGCCCACGCACTGCGCACCGACAATCGTGTCCTGTTGTTCGGCGAGGACGTGGCCTTTGGTGGTGTGTTCCGCTGCTCCATGAACTTGGCATCAGAATTTGGAGATGGCCGTGTCTTCAATACCCCTCTCAGCGAGCAGGGCATTGTCGGCTTTGCAGTCGGCGCGGCGGTGGAGGGTATGAAGCCAGTAGCTGAAGTGCAGTTCGCCGACTACGTCTACCCTGCTTTCGACCAGATCGTCAACGAAGCGGCGAAGATCCGCTACCGTGCTGGTGCCAATGGCGATGCGCAATCCTGCGGAGGTCTTGTCATCCGTATGCCAGCTGGAGGTGTAGGGCATGGGGCCCTGTATCACTCCCAGTCTCCGGAATCGCTCTTCACTCACGTACCTGGCATGAGAGTAGTCATTCCAAGGTCGCCCTCGCAGGCCAAAGGGCTGCTTCTGGCCGCAATAGCAAGCCCGGATCCCGTCATCTTCCTGGAGCCAAAAATACTGTATCGAGCGGCGGTAGAACATGTCCCAGCAGAGCCTTACACCCTCCCATTAAGTACGATCGATGTGCTCAAAGAGGGCAGCGATGTCACAATAATATCCTACGGAACACCACTCTACACCTGCCAAAATGCCATTACGGCTGCAGAAAAGGATTTGAAATGCTCCATAGAGCTGATTGACTTACGCACCGTATACCCCTGGGACCGCGAAGGTGTCATGAAATCGGTCAACAAAACCGGCCGTTGCATTGTTGTGCACGAAAGCATGGTCAACGCGGGTGTTGGAGCAGAAGTAGCAGCTACTATACAGGAGAAGTGCTTCCTTCGACTCGAAGCGCCAGTGCAGCGCGTGGCAGGCTGGTCAACTCATTCTGGACTGGCTTACGAAAAATTCAACATTCCCGACGTTGCGCGCGTTTACGATGCGATCAAAACATCTCTGGAATATTAGCCCTCCGGCAGCAGTGGCTTGTTCACAGTTTCACACGTCGAACTCGACTCGCCGCCATGCAGCGTGTACGCTGTTCCTTGGGCTTTGCTTCGCAGCCACGGCAGGCCGACAGAGAGGGAGGCTGGGCGAGCAAGTACCACAGGTCACACACGACAACCTTTGATACCATGAAAGTATGTAAAGCAGCACTGGCTGCCAGAGTGTCTACTTCGCGAGCGAAAAGCCTCTCGTGAGCGTCCTGTCGTCAGTGAGCAGCGACCAAAATCAGACGCGAGACGAAATGCGGCGAGATGGGCCACAGAGGGCACCATGGATATCAGTCGCATGGCGCGCCGCCTTCGCGGTTACGCCGTGCATTAAAGTTCGTGAAGTCCATAGATGCAGTATGAAATAGCGCCTCGGGCTCGGCATTGAGATTCGCCGGCGCCGACCCGAGCTCGAGCATCACCGCACGTCGCAACGCGCATCACGCTCACCCATGCCGTTATCCTCTTCCACCCAGCGATGCCGCCGTCATGTCTCGTGCTGAGAGGTTTGAGGATGAGAAGCGCCGCATCGTCGAGTCGTGCTTCTCCAAGCTCGACCCGAATGGGCAGCTGGCCGAGAGCTACATCACGCACATTCGCATCCAGGAAGATGGCTCGTCGCCCTCAGCTCCCCCTCCCCTCGACAGTCCACCGGAGCACAAGAAGCCTCGGCTCATCATAATTGCAGTACGATCTACAGGCCGAGTTCGGATGCACAAGGCGCGCGAGAACAACAATGGAAGCTTCAGCATTGGAAAGACGTGGAACATGGAGGAGTTGTCGTGCATTGAATCATTCGCAAACCCGCCGCAGCCACCGCAGAGCGAGCGCGAGGCGAATCACCGTGCTTGGGCGGGCAGTGTCGGATTTGTCGTAACTATCTCTAAGCCCTATTACTGGCAGGCGGGGACGAGCAAGGAGAAGGACTTCTTCATCGCAAGCGCCGTCAAGATTTACAGGAAATACACCAAGGGCCAGACGCCCGAGCTGCGAGGCTTCGACGAGAAGGAGAGGGCTCAAATACTGGGTGCGTTCCCGCCGACGGTGCCATCCTCTGCTCCATCACAGTCGGGACAACAATCCGCACGTACGACCGGCGACGGATCAGTGCCGCAGCCCCCACAACCACCTTTCGCGCAGCGAGAACAGAGCCGAGATGGAAGTCGATATCGGGGCAGCCCAGGACCACCTCCCAGCGTAAGCGATGGCGGCAGGCCTGGCAGCGGTCCGTCTAGTCGACGGCCGTCAGATAGCCCAGCCCGCTTTGGTCCCGGGCCACATGGGCCAGGCGGACCACGAGCCTTTGCCAGCACAGAGCAGATTCGCCAGCCGAGTCGGGATCGCCGATCAGAACTGCGGCCTGGAACCTCTCCTGGTCCAGGTCATCGGCAACCAATGCTGGGACAACAAAACGCCCGAATGGGCGAACAGCCACCGCCATCACCCGGATTCCCTCCCGCGCAACCAGAGCAATTACCGTCGCGCCCAAAGAGTCCCGCGCAGCGTTCACTCCAACAGTCCATCGATGGCGCTTCCGAGGACAGAAAGTTGAGCGACACACCGTCTATAGATGCCACGAAACGAGAAGGAGCAAGCCTCTTCCAGGCTGCACGCGATCGTTACATGAACTACCAATCCCAGACACCTGAACAGACAAGTCAGGCAAATTCTCCGCGCCGCTTGCCACAACTTGACACGAAACCTTCCACGCCAGCGCAAAACGGATCCGTCAAGGCTCCCTCAGATCCACAGCTCCCGACTGCGATCAGCGAAGACTCAAATGGTATCGACCTTGGCGACGCCGCCGCCGTCGGAGCATTGACGTCTTATTGGGGACCAGGCCACTCGTCCGCCGCTGCTCCAGCTATTGCACTGGATACTGCGCCTAGTCCCACCACCCCTGAGCGATCGATTCGAAGGCCTCCTGCCGAGGTCTCAAACAGTGTGGAGCTGAGACCTGCTCCTTTGCAAGCGCGATCTACCCAGGAAAGCAATGGGTCCCACGCAGAGGCCTCTACACCTCGAGGTAACGTTGTGGAAGCAACTCCAGAAGTGAAGCCTCTCCACGTAGGCAAGTCGGAAATGGATCGCTCGTTGATAGAGTCTGGTCATAGTATGACGCCTTCCCCGCTGCAACCAGCACCTGGTGCCGATCAGCTGGACTCTCCTGACGGCGACATGGATGAGGAGCAGTACAGGCCCGGACTTGGACCCATGTTCAAAAAAAGGGCCATTGCAGATCGCTTCAAGAAGGCGGCGAATGCAGCTGGCGCGTTCAAGCCTCGCCCTGGTGGGGCGGCCGAGAGAATATTGAAGGCCAAGTCGGAACGAGACGGCGAGCCAGACGGTATCACTGGTGTCGTTCCTCGACCTCAGCCGAGGGGCCAGCCAGACGAGAGACCATCGACTCCAGTTAACGGCAGAGTCGATGAGAGCGGTTCGAGGGAGACTCCTCCACGAGTTGAAATCAGCTCACCAAAATCTCCAGCCCACATAGAGCACCAGCCTGCTGAAGATTTGCAACGCATCCCGGAATCGAGCGAGCGACCTGCAGATCAACCAGTTCAACCCGTGGAAACGGAGGATGAAGCATCGAACCCGACAATAGAGCAGCGACAAGCCCGTCAACCTCAGGTCAAGATCAAACGGCGCAGCGCACATCAAGAACGGTATCTTGCTGTACTGGGTGTCGAACGGTCACTGCTGGAAGACAAGGGACTCGATTTTGAACTGATGCTGACAGAATTCGGCTGGAACAACGACATTCTTCGGCCGAAGCAGCTAAATAACCTTGAAATCGAGATTCGACGTGAGCAGGGTCGGGTCGAAGCCGGTGCCTGGTTGTCACATGCCGATGCTGCACGCGAAGAGCGCGTAAATCTCGTAGAGTCCTTGCTCGACAAGGCTATCGCGGAGTGCGACGAGCTTGAAGGTCTCCTGACACTGTATCATGTCGAACTCAGTTCGCTGAACGACGACATTGCTTACATTGAGGCACAGTCGCAAGGTCTGCAGGTGCAGTCCGCGAATCAAAAGCTTTTGCAGTCCGAGCTCCAGACCCTCGTCGACACCATGTCTCTTGACCGACGGGTGATGGAGCCACTGCGTTATGGCGATCTCGGCGACTCCACTGGCCTGGAGGAGGTTGAACTCAGCTTGGTGAAGCTGTACCAAGCACTGCTGACTATGGACCCCAAACTACGGTCTAACACTCAGTCTCTACCGACAGCTCAAGCTGCTGCGGTCGAAGATCACGAGACCGCGGACATGGTTGCTCTGCAAGAGAAGAAAGTCATTTATGATCGGGAGACTGCTGAGTTCTGTCAACGTCTCATGCAATTCCTTGACTCCAGATTCATGACATCGATGAACAGCATCAAGGGCCGTGCCCTCCGCGTAGGTGGAGGTGGGGGCCTAGCGAAGCTACACAGTGAGGTCTTCGGCGAAGTGCGCAGCACCCTGTGGATGTACAGTCCCATCCTCTTGTTCACAAAGCAACTCAATCCACCAGCTTGGACAACGCTACTTCGCATGTACCAACAGCGAGCCGGCCCTGTCTACAAAGACACTTTCAGAGAAAATTTACAGAACTGGAAGCGCGCGGCGCGCACAAGCACGGGTGACGAGGTGGATATACTGTTCACATCTCTTGAGAAGGAAGACCCGGCTGCTGGTGGATTGACATCTACAGCTCGGAAGCTCACCGTGAAGCGATCTCAGACTTTGGCCAAGACATTCCGCAGTGCGACTGGCGACAAACATACCACGAGCGAGCACAAGCAGCCAGGCGCCATCATGCGCGCTCAAGCCTTTGCCGGCGCCGTGGACGAGATGGCGCCACTGATCAATCGGGAACAGAATTTCATCGTCGACTTCTTTCACCTCAGCTCGATGGAAAACATGGACTTCATTGACGCCGTGCAGTCATCACCACCTGCCGCTCGCCTCGGGACGAATTTGCTAGAGAGGAAGCCCGTAGAGCCCAACCGAGAAGCAGCCGGCCTTGTCACGAGCGCAATGCTCAAGATATTCGACTTCTTTCTCGCCGAAACAAAGGCCATGCAGGATTGGGCTGTCGCAGATGACCCAGTGCAAGCCGTTGGCGTGTTGGCCACATTATGTCGGCATGCATACTACCTTCAGGACAGTAACCAAGATTACCTCCTCCAACTACTCGACAATCTTGCGGAGAGTCTGAGAACTCGACTGAGCAGATTTGTAGACGAACAAATTCGAGCCATCGAGGACACGAAGGTCAAGATCAAGAAGCGGAAGGGCGTCATTGCTTTCATGAAGATCTTTCCTCATTTCTCCGCTGCTGTGGAGAACGCGTTTTCCGCAGTAGCTGGGCCCGACTACGACGGTCCTGCTCCATGCGTTGCGGAAGTGAGGAAAATCATCGACGATGCGTACGAAAAGCTCAACCGAACCATGTTTGACAGTCTAAAGGTGATTGCCAAAGAGAGCCCAGTTGCTGGGAACACAGCCAGCAAGCAGGCGCACACTGGTACGGATGATCCTGAGGATAAAGAGATGCTCAACTATCACATCCTTCTCATCGAGAACATGAACCACTACGTCGAGGAAGTCGACGATGGCGGACGAGACGGCGTACTCGGAGAATGGAAAGGCAGGGCTTTGACAGAGAGAGCGGAGGCGCTGGAAGCATATGTGTCCCGCGTGATTCGTCGGCCTTTAGGCAAGCTACTGGTAAGATCAAGGCCTTTATCATTGAGCGGGATGCTTTACTGACCTGATGCAGGACTACTTAGAATCCGCCGAGTCAATCCTCGCCACTCAACAAGGGAGCGCAACAGCACTGTCCACGCGACCATCGTACTCGCGGAAAGCGATGCGCACCCTACTTTCGGCGCACGATAGCAAAGAAGTGCGACGTGGCATCGATACGCTGCGCAAGCGAATCGAAAAGCACTTTGGCGAAGCCGACGAAGAGCAATTATCCCGTGGACTGGTCACGTTTGTATGCAAGGAATGCGAACGAAACTACGAATCGGTGCTGGAGCGGCTCGAGAGACTGGTCGAGGAGGTTTATCCTCGAACGGAGGGGGAGAAGGATGTGGTTGTTGATTTCACCAAGGCAGATATTCAAGCCGGTTTCAGACGATGAGGCATTTTAACTTGCGTGTACATTTAAGCGATGTATATACCATTCACAGACGGAGCATTGCGGGTGTCTTTGCTGTGTTTTGTGCTATCTCTCGGCATCACGTCAATCCTTGAGCGTCCACGCCTGGTTGAGAACATAAGGTGCGCAACTCCAGGGAAACGCTGCAGCACGCCTCATGCTGACAGGCGAGTTTCCGGCACTTGCACTGGTGTACAAGCCGTTCAGCGTGGCTATTGGGGCAAACACGTTTTTTGGGGCGCCATTGCTGGGGAGCGATACCAGGTGTAACGCTGTTGACAAAGTTGGCAGGCGTCCAATGGCGGGAGGATGGAGGCGAGACTGGGCGGGTTTCTTTCACGTCATCGAGGCAGAAGGTTCAAGTGCAATGCGAATGCGGTCCATGGTTGCGGTGGGCTGGCGATAAAGATGCCTGCCTGTCTGGTTGTCTGGATGTTTGTTGATCCGGACGTTGTTAGTGCATCCTGGCGTATAGCTGCCTGGCTGGCTGATGGACCGTTGCGATGCACGTCACAATAGCACGACGCAAGCACCAGTGCCGACGCCGGCACGAAGTGTTCGTTGACTGCCACCTCCGAGGTGGAAAAGAGAGCTTGAGAGCACACTCATCATTGACTCACGCGCGCGGTGACTCGAATGGAGCTCGTTTCGGCGCCGACAGAGCTGCGAACGATGCACGGTGTCTTGCGTCTAGCGTGCTGCATTGGTGGTGGCTTGGCTTGGACGAGTTGGCGGCCTCAGAGTGGCGGAGCAAGTGTAGAAATGCTCCATTACAGAACGTGTTTTCTGCTGTACGTGCGTATACTGTACGAATGCAGCGTGTTACGAGCTAGTTTCATAGCAGTATAGTGCCTACAATTTCGAGCGGATCCATCCCACTTGACGGCGCCTAGCTTGCAACCCTGACCCTATCAGGGGGCGCCTCCCACGACGCTTAATTCGCACTCACAGGCCTTTAGCCCAGTAAGGCTGTGCTTGAGATTAACAACACTGGGCGGAGCTGCCTTGGTCACCCCGGCCGCCGCCCACACAGAATCCTCCCGCACACCCTCTGCGTCTCAGATGCGTGTGGACATCGAGCCTGGTGGTGCCTGGGAGCTCGACCAGCCAGCCCCATGCGCTCAGCGCCCTCCTGCTGCCGCTGCTATGCTGCGGCCGCCTGGGGACGATGGGTCACGTCCAGTAGTCCTGCCTCTCCAGCAAGTATATCTCCCTCGCCCTTGCATGCTCTCGTTGCCTTCTGTCCTGAGACGATCATTGAACAACAACGACAATACTACTCCGCCTCTACCTCAGCCTTACCACTACTGATCTTCACCGATCATCATGTCGTCGCGTCGCCCCACCCTGCGGCCCGTCGTGGTCGAGGTGCAGCCCGACGCTGTGCCCACCACAGCCAACAATGTCTCTACACCAACCAGCCCAGCTTCACCACCCAAATCGGTGCGCTTCGCACCAACAAACAACAGCTCTCGTCCCTTAACCACTGTCGAAGCCTGGAGCCTCTACAACTACGAACTACACGCCCGGTCCTGTCCCACATGCTACCGCGCCAAAGTCTCCCGTCTATGCAACACAGGCTATGCGCTGAGCCAAGACGTCGCCTGCCACATCTTCTCTCGAGAAGGCGACATCTACGCCGTGAAAAAGGATAGCACAAACTCTCTCGTGCGCGTCGAAATCCCTCATGGCTACTCTCAACTGCGACATCTTCTACGCTCGACGGAACGAGCTTTGCGCAAACATACCTTGTCGTCTACGCCAGCACCAACGACCAACGATTACACGCGCGTCTACCCAATCTCATCAACACGACGCACGTATCAACCTGATGCAATCATCGAACCAGCGTCGAGCGAACAGACACATCGCCGCAAACATCGACACCGTTACTCAACTATAGTGGCGAACGACGGCCTAGAAAACGTCTCCATCAGACCCATGCCTATGCCAGCCCCTTCCACAGAACGACGTGGAACACTATACGAACGCGAAGCGCAGCGCAGGAAAGACAGCGTACGCATCGAAGTCCGAGAACCCGATGTCAAAGATCTCGAACGACGCTATCGACGACATTCCATCTGGTTATGAATGAATGAATGAAAGGAGGAAGAAACTGATATACGCTGCGCGATCGGGTCGAGTTCGATGCCACGGTTGTGCTTGCTTTCACTTCGCGAGATACCCGCAGACTATTGTTTTGCCACTTTTGCATGGCTAGTCTCTTTCTATCATCTAATCTAATATCTTTCTCCTTCCTTCGAACGAAGGATGCTCATACTTCAAAGTCCCATCCTGATTCCCATAAACGAAGACTGCGCTTTTTGCCTCATACGCTTTCGCAAACCCCATCGACGCCGACGAGACCGAGTGTGAATATCATCGCAAACGCCACTAATCAAACCCAATAATCCGCACAAGATTTGTCCCTGGATCCATCATTTCCCTCTGAATGAAACTCCCGCTGATGAAAATGACCTTTTGAAAGATTGATTCCTGGTTTACTGTACCCCAGAAAGTAGAATGCTTGGGAACAACGCTCGAATCACACTCGTCCGCCGGCTACTCGTCGATCGGCGCAGGCTCCACTAACTTCTTGCGCGGAGAATTCTCAATCTCGCATCTTCATCATGAATATTTGACCGTGGCTGGGATGTGCCACTCGTTCCGTTTATGTTCATCGCTGCTAGAGGTGTCGTGAGATGTGTGTCACTGCCTCGCATGTGCGCCGCGCTAGGTCTTTGGACGGGGCTCGGTGGCCGAGAAGTGGCTTCCATATACGAAGGTGGTCCATCCGTGAATGGTGTCACAGAGCCAGGCGTTCTCAGCGCAGCACCGTATGATGGCACGCGAGACAGATCGTTCAAGTCGTAGTCCCGGCTGTGAAGACTCGTCGAGTGGGCATGCTCATCGCCCGAAGTCCGTCGGGACATGGGTGCGCTCGAGTGTGGAGAGCTACCGGTAGTTGGGAAGTACGACCCACTGCGCACCGGCGGCGTGTAACGATATGCACGCTCGGGAGAGTAATCGCTCGAGTCGATAAATCCGGGCGCGGGTGAGTTGCCTCCAGAAGGACTGTGATGGCTTGAAGTGGCTGACGCCCGAAATCCGTTCACATGCCCGTCTTCCTGCAGATTCACCAGCCGCGAATGCAACAAATGAGGCATTGCGCTGCCGTGGAGGGAAGCAGGATCGCTGTCGGCCAGGCCATTGAGCGACAGCACATTCTCATGTGAGCCGCGCCGACTTTGTGCATATAGCCCGGCAGGTGTTCCAGGTCCACTTCCGGCTCTACTCATGAAGCCGCTCACATCGATGTCGCTGTACATCTGGTCGAGCTGATGTCGCCCGTACTCGGGTGGAGCTACAACAACAGTCTCGGTACTGTTGAGCTCGGCGTCTGAAACACCACTCATGTTTGCACTCACCTCGTTCCTCTCATCCACGGGCAAATTGGGTGAGATGAACAGCTTTACGGGCAATCGACAGACGAGCTGTGAGACATGCCCCTCTGGATTGTGTATGTTCACCATGAGCTTGAACCGGTGCGTGATGTTGATGCTATGATTGTCCACGTCTTGTCTGCACACATTGAGGGACTTCGGCAGCGGCAGCGTGGCTTTGAACTTGTACATCTCGTCGGCCATGGTGGGATTGTCAAGAGTCTCATCCTCGTACATTATTCTTGAATGTTCAGGAAAATCCATATCCGCCTAGTGGAAAGTCAGCATGTTGTCAACTTGTCAGATCGCTACACGCGATGGCTCGGGATCTGTGGTCGAGCACAGCTTCGACGCACCTTGGCTACCTCGGACTCCTCGGTTTTCGATCGATCTCCTCGGATGTCTGGAACTTCGGTGGCCTGGATGCGTTTCACAACCGTTTCCATCAGTCGCAGCTCTACCTTGCCTAGCCGCAACCCCTTCTTGATAGGAGAGAGCTCGACGTCAGCCGTGATGGACGTGCCAAACACCACGGCATCCGTGGGGATGGAAATGCTGTACGAAATCTTGTTTGCCCATATATCGGCGTTGACTCTCGATCGCGTCATCTCCATCGAGTCCTGCCCCAAGGTACGCACGATACGGATGTGCTCCTGCGCAGTGATATCCTTGGCATTCCATCCTGGCCGTGAGACGCTGGCGTGCAAGTGGTATGCAATGTAGGTCTCGCGCAGGCCTTCCACACTCTCGGGCATCGACGGCGACAGCTCAAACTCAAAGGGCCAGTCCAGCGTGCCCGCTTTGACCTTGTGCGCGCTCTCGATACCCAGACGCTGCTCTTGATTCCAAAACACGCGCTTGTCGACGACCTCGCCGGCCGAGATGCCGCCCATGTACCACCACGAGATCTTACGCTTGCCCTCCAGCCGCACCTTCGGCTTCAGGATGCTCATGGCCTCAGGCGTGTGCAGCCGGACGATTCCCTGCAGCTTGACCGTTTGTGCTTCATGCTCGTTGCCATGAAAGACGACGAAGCGCACGTCCGGCAGAATCTCCAGCCATGGCTTGTTCTGGTGTCGCGGCGTCGCTCCGCTGCTGCTGCTGCCCACGTGGTGGATGCGCGAGGAGATCATGCTGGACAGACGAGGGGGCTGCGGGCGCCGGCTCGGCCACTACTCACAACGGCATCAATTCGACGAGAGCGGAGGGTGGTGAGGGGGCGGAAGGTTCGGAGGAATGAGCAATGACACAGAAGCGTGGATGGGCAGTCTTTGGCAGCACGCAAGTCTCGCGCGCAGCTATGTATGGACACAAAATGCAGGGTAGTGGCGTGACGCAGTCGCTCTTATCTCGACTTCCCAAACTTTTGATGGCGCCGTAGTACGTCCGGCGCGCTGCCCACTCTGGTCATCCCGCGCTGTCGCGGCTACTGTGGATGGGGCTGCACGTCGTGATAAGGAGGGCCAGGGACAGGTGGTGGATTGTGCTGCCATCTGGCACGCCATGTTCTGCTCATCAACAAGACATGTACAAAGAAAAATTACAGCCACAACCGCGCGTGAACAATGACGCCACCGCGGTATCGCTCGCAGCAGCTGCAGCAGATCTGAGCATGCAGCAGACGCGCTAAGTTAGAAGCTCTCGAGTGCGCCGCTAGTTAGCACGAACCATCATCCCGACGCCTGGACGTCGGCACTACTGTTACAGCAATGGCGTGGTCCCCAACGTAAAACTCATCGCCGCTGCGCAACTCGTCGACCTGGGAACACGATTGCGCGGCGAGCACGACCCTCCTCTCGCCATGGATGTATACACATTGCGGTCGGGCTGACATGGGCTCATCTCTCGTGTGAGCTGGGCTCTTGTGCAACCACATCATGGCCCATCGGTGGGCCGCTGCCATTCTCGAATGTGTCCTGTGATGTTCGTGGTTAGCGAATCGCTCGACGGCCCCGCAGCCAAAGTTGTACTCACCGTCTTTGCATGAGGTGATGATACTATCCGCCTCGAAGCCCAGCCAACACAGAGGGTGCTCGTCGATGCTCTTGGACATGACAGGCGGCAGCACAGCCGTGCTCGCTTTGGAGTCGACTGGATGCACGACATCAGCCTCTTCTGTGCTCTCTGCCGTGGGGACCTGCGTGAGGTTGGAATTGCTCCTGAATCGGCCAGCAGTCACTGAGCTCTGTTTCCGGTCGCCGGGCACGTGGCTCGAAATGCTACCGCGCGCTCTCATGGCCTTGGGTCGCCCGAGCATGCCTACTGAGAAATCCCAGAGCAACAGCCTGCAGTCCTCACCCACGCTTCCGAATCGATAATTCCTCTCGTCACACCTCCATGGATCGAACTTCACGTCCGTGACCCACGAATGATGGCCGATGCATCTCGCCACCAGCGCCCGTTCGGCGAGGGACCAGATACTGACCAAGTCGTCTTGACCACCGGACAGGACGTATCTGCCGTCAGGCGACCATGTCACGCACAATAGTCCCCCTGTCATAAAGATTAGCGTATGCAAGCTAGATGGGGTCTGTGCCTCGTAACTCACCATAATAGGAACGATGAACGTCAAGCACCTTCTCGTTAATGTAGTCAAGAATAGTTAGGCAGCCATCATCGCTGACAGCGGCCAGCAGCTGTCCATCGGGGGAGAAGGCGATGTCGTTAATCTTCATATTTGACACCTTCCACGCCGCCACCGGGTTACTTTTCTGGTTACGTGATTGCACCGACTTGCGGATGCGAAGCAAGTCGTGCGCTGCGCCACCCGTCGTTTCCTGAGCAGCGCTCTCCTCGGGCACAAATTCCGCATCTTCCTTCTCCTTGTCATATACCACAAGGGTGCCGTCAGTGTGTGCGGCCACAAAGTAATTCTCCTTGTTAGGAAGCCAGCGTATGCAAACCACCGGAGATGGGTTGATCATGCCATTCTTGTTCAGTCGAGCGTACTTTTGTGACATGGGCTCGTACCACATGATATCGCTGGTATTGAAGCCCAGCACCACATCTAGATGGGTGGTCGATCTGGTCAATGTGTGTACGTCATGACACAGCGCATGTGCCTTGGTGAAGAGCACTTTGGTCAGATTCTCAACCTTGATGGGAGACGAGAGGTCCAGCCACATAAAGGCACGGTTCACGTTGGCAAAAGCGAATAGGCCATCGGTGGATCGTTCGCTCAGCCGCTTTTGCAGCGATTCGTGAGGTATGACCCTGGACACATAGGATGAATTGGACTTGACAATGTTATTCTTCGGCTTGGCTTTCTGATCCTTCTTAGCTTTGGGATTGACAGCAGCGGCAAGAGCTGGGTTGCCGTCGCCAAAGGTGGGAACTTGATTGTAATATGAATGCGAGCCGAAGCCATTCGCCGTGGACCCGGCATCGCTCTTGGGGCTGTGGACCTCTTCCTGAATGCTGGGAGGAACCTGCGACCGAGTGCTCTGTGTCGTGATGGTGCGGAAGAGGTTCTGCGAAGGCGGCCGACGTGGTTCAACAATCGCGATGGAAAGCTTCGCTCCTGTGGTTGGAGGTCCGGCGATGGTTGCCAGCGGATTGTTATTCGGTTGCGGCGCATCGCTGGGATGCGGCGGCGGCGTGGCTAAATGCAGGTCGTCCTTGAGGACATACGTGCCCTCTCCAAGCACGAGTTGATACTCCGGGCCCGTTGGGTGTTCGAGCGTGTTATTGGTTTCCAGTAGTGGCCCTCCACCGGGCATGCCCGTATAGAGGTTGCCATTGGGATATCGCGGCGGCGGCGGCAGGACAAACATGGTTGTGAATGCTCGCGGACTATGAATGCAGACGACACCGTTCAACAGACGATTCAAGCTCTACTGTGAACCCCCACCGAGTCGCTCTCGATTGTCGGACGAATGAGCGTCCGTCCTGCCTGCTGCTTCCGGAGTTGTCGCTTCTTCAAAAGTAGTCCGTCCCAGCCTCTCTTCGGCTGGGTGTGATTAAGTAAGAGATTAGGGTTGCGAAATTAGGGTTGCTAGCTTCGGAACTGCAGTAGTGCTGTTGAACTTCTTCATCAATTCCATCAACATCTACGATCTTGCACGAGTTGCAATAAGGATACGAGTCTCTTTGTGACACATATTTCACCCGTTCAGTTGTCATTCGTCTTGAAGTTGGAGCGGTCTAGAGTTGCGCCGCGCGACCTCAAAATTCGGCGTTTGATTGCCGTGACACTTGCCCCATTCTCAAGAACAACAACTACGCCAAACGAAGTCAAGATAGCATCTAGTCAAGTCCTGCCGCCCCGGCGTGCTCTGTGCAAAGCGTACTGCCTGGCAACTCGACAGCGAATGATGGAACATGGCAGCTGGTACGTGCCTGCTGGACGCGACTGTCGGTGCCAAACTGATCCATGCATGAGCAGTGCGGGTCTGCGTATGCGGCGATGAAGCCACGGGCAAGAGCTCGCTGCTCACGTCGTTTGTCAAGGACGCCTTCGTCACAACCAAGATTCAACATGTCTTGCCGCCCATCACACTGCCTCCCGCGCTCGGCACGCCTGAGAATGTGCCCACCACCATTGTCGACACCTCGTCTCTGCCGCAGGACCGAGACGAGCTCAAGAAAGCACTGCGCAAATGCAATGTCCGTTCGCCTCGATGCCCAAATGATGCCCCCTGCCCCGATGGCTGACCTATGCCTCCCGCCTGTAGGTCATCTTGCTGGTGTACAGCGATCACTACAGCTACGAACGCGTGGCCCTCTTCTGGATGCCATATTTCCGATCCTTGGGCGTAAACGTCCCTGTAGTGCTCTGCTCCAACAAAAGCGACCTGAACCCTGGAGTCAGCACTGCCATTGAAGATGAAATGTTGCCAGTGGTACGCCAGCATACCACATTCGCCTGGACTCGCCTACTGACAGGTGATTCCGCAGATGGCAGAATTCAAGGAGATCGATTCCTGCATCCGTACCAGTGCACGTGAGCACCACAACATCAACGAAGTCTTCTTCCTGTGCCAGAAGGCTGTCACACACCCCATTGCTCCCATTTATGACTCGAAAGAGAGCAACCTGAAACCAGCCGCGATTGAGGCACTCAAGAGAGTCTTCTACTTGTGCGACAAGGATCAAGATGGCCTCTTGAACGACAAAGAGATCCAGAACTTCCAGCACAAGTGCTTCGAAAAGCCCCTCTCCGCGGAAGACCTTGCGAACATCAAGCGTTCGATACAGCGTGGAAGGTCATATGCCAATCACACCGAGTATGAAGATGCGAACAGCGCGGGCATTGACGTGGAGGGGTTCATTCAGCTCAACAAGATGTTTGCCGAGAAAGGTCGCCACGAGACTATCTGGATCATCCTCCGCAAGTTCCAGTACTCCGATAGTCTATCGTTGTCGGACACCTTTCTACATCCCAAATTCGACGTGCCGGCACATGCCTCTGCTGAGCTCTCTCCAGCGGGCTACCGCTTCTTTGTCGATCTGTTCCTTCTCCACGACAAGGACAACGATGGCGGGCTGAGCGATGCCGAACTGGCTGCTCTCTTTGCCCCAACACCTGGAATGCCGTCTTCATGGGTCGACTCCGGATTCCCCAGCAGTACAGTCTGCAATGAGGCGGGATACGTGACTCTACAGGGCTGGTTGGCACACTGGAGCATGACGACCTTCGAGAACCCGAAGGTGACACTGGAATATCTCGCATATCTCGGGTTCGAAGGCGATGGCAAAGGCACGACATCTGCTCTACGACTGACGAAACCACGCAAGCGGCGGCACGGGCCCGGCAGGGTAGAGAGAAATGTGTTCCTTTGCTATGTTGTGGGTGCGGCGCAGAGTGGAAAATCCGCGCTTCTCAACGCATTTCTTGCCAGAAAATTCAGCACGGCATACCATCCCACCATCAAGCCTCACACGGCTGTCAACAGCGTCGAACTACAAGGAGGAAAACAATGCTACCTTATTCTCGAAGAGCTGGGCGAACTGGAACCGGCTATTCTGGCAAATCAGGCAAAGCTCGATGCGTGCGACCTGCTATGCTATACATACGACAGTAGCGATCCGGACAGCTTTGCGCACATAGTGGACCTGCGTCAACGCTTTCCTGCCTTGGCAGCGCTGCCATCAGTCTACGCCGCACTCAAAGCAGACCAGGATCGAGCTGTGCAGAGGACAGAAGTGCAGCCGGACTTGTTCTGTGAGCAGCTCAAAATGGTCAAGCCGCTGCATGTATCGGCGAGCTGGACGTCAATCAACGACTTTTTCGTACATATCGCCGAATGTGCGACGTATCCTTCGCAGGCGCTTCCAAAGAGCGAGGATGAAGGTGTCGATCGTGCCACACTTTACGTCGGTCTTGTCGCTACGATTGGAGTGGTTGCGGCATTTGTCTGGAAGCGAAATTTGCTATCGGGCTGATGGAAAATTGATTGGAGTCAACTGTGGCATTCGCAATGCATGTGTTCGAGATCGCCAACTCTACAGCTCGTGGCAATGTATTCGGAGAGCGTCCAGCAACGTTGCCTCCCGCTACAGAGCGAGCGTGCTTGTGACTTTCGCACACAGCGCCGAGCGAACGCTCATGGGTAATTATGCTTGGTGAAACTGCAGGAACACGATCACGCCTTCACAAAGATCATAGTGCAGAGATACGAAAGGTATCTGAAACGAGCGTGCCATGGTGGACGATGTCAGCTCGTACCATCGCAGTCGTCGCCCACTGCCCTGTTTTGACACGGAACGAAGGTGAGCTTCGAGAGGTTGGAACGAGGTACCGTACAGTCGCGCACACTCGCTGAGCGGTGCAGTCCCGTGGGGCGATTGCATGATTGTTGGAGTCACCATCATGCAGGTTAGGGCATCGAAGAGCACCCCGGTGCATTCGGCATGTTGGTGGCCCCAAATCCGTGCGCACCGCTTTCAGAACTTGGCTGGGCTGGCACGATAAATCCGGAAGACAGCGGAGGGATAGAAGCCTGAATGATGATGTGACCTTGCGCGAGCTGCCGCAACGATCACGTTCGACAGTGACGGGCATCCGCCAATAGCTTGGAGGGGGACTGTGACAGCTGCCAGGGCATTCCGGGGGTGGAAGTGTCCGCTGTTGTGCGTACTGCACGGGTCGAAGGACGCATCGCTGTCCGAGGCGAGGAGGCAACACATTGCTTCATCCTTCGCGCAGCGCGCCGTCGAGTGCGGCTACATACTTGCCAGAGGATGATATGCTAGCGCGCAACATCCAACAGCACGAGGTGTCGGGGAGTGCATTGTCGCTGGCGAGAATCGCGTCTCGCGTGACGCTTGAGACCCGGGCACGTGAATTTGTGTGGGGAAGCGAAGGGCCGGCCGGGGCTGAGGGCTCCGAATTTCGCAGCAACAACAACGACGGGATTCACATCGTGGCCCTGCACCCACGCCTGCCATCCTCCCGCCATCCTTGCCGTCCACGATGACCGCATGCACCGTGCTGGGCCTGCGAAAGACACCCACGGCCTCGCTGCTGCGCCGATCTGGCACATGTGCGGCGTGCACGCAATGGCCATTGCGCGTGGCACTGCTGCTGCGCCGGCGAATGCACTGTTCATGAGCCTGCTGCACATAAGCCGGGCGCGCGGCCGTGTTGTCACTTCTCATCGTCGCAGACTGCTCACCCTCCACTACGGACTGCTCACCCTGCCAGACCGCGAAGCTTGGCACCGACCTCGATTGAAGGGCCCGGCGGCGCGCAGAAGAAGCCGCGAAGCAGGCGGATGCTTGCAGCCCTGTAGCTGGCCGGACGGGGTGTGCCTGACTGCAACGGCAAGCTTCTCGGCTGTGAACGGTGTCGGACGACTACATATCACGACCGCGCCGTCATGATGTCCTCCGGACTTTTCCAGCAATCCGCCGTGGATGGAGCCGCGCCTGCTATCGGTGATAGCACACCCGCCACGAAGACCGTTGCCAGACGCAGCATATCCATCTTCAGTCGCAGAGGCGCCGACGACCTGCTCCCTCCTCCGCTTTGCGTTGCCAGCACTGCTGTGAGCGTGCCCACCACTGCACTTCGTCGCAGCTGGAACGGCAAGAGGCCGGCCATGCCCTCGTTTTCGACGACCCGTGACTGGAGTAAGCGTTCTTCTGCCAAAGGAACCGTACTGCACGCCGTGCCCGCAGCCAAAGTGATTGAAATGACTGCATTGGGGGAGGAAATGGCCTTCAATCCTAACGGAGAGATTCTATCTGCCATCAGCGACCATCTGCCCGCGACCAAGCACATTGCCACCAGGTCATCTTGCGCTTCGAAGCCCACATCATTTCGGCGAAGTAACCCCCCATCTCCGACCAAGATGCGCTCCAGGCGACGTTCAGACACTGATCATCGCATCGGCACCTGGATTGATGGCGTGGCATATTTTGATCAGAGCCCCATTGACGACCAGCCGGCCCGGCACATTGCAGACCTCGACGCATCAAGATCTAGCTTCAACGCCGAGCAACCGATTCCATTCCCATTTCCGGAGCCTATGAAGGTCAAGTCAACACCCATACTGGCACATCCGATGCCACGACGAATAATTTCGATGCCTTCAGCAACTGCAATTCCATCACGCCTGAAGGCCACGCGATCTATGACCCCCGAAGCACAGTCTGGATGTCCTAGAGCGAGCAGCCATCGATCGTACCCATCGCAATCTTCGTCTTCGAGCAAGTCAGCGACCGATGAGAGCTCCGTGTACAGTCGATGCAGCTCTGCCACCACACTCGATACAGTCATCACCGCCGACCAACGCACACTGCTATCGCCGAGCAAATTTTCTCTCGTATCCCCAACCCAAGCTGGTGTATTCGACGATGTTTCCCCTCGCTCCAGCGTGAGCTTCGTTCATCCAGTCGACTTCAACAAGGCCTTGCCTCCAACTCCAGCGGGAACGCCAAGCCCGAGACCTGTGCAGACGACAGTTTCGCCTCCGCCGGCCTTGACCAAATCTCTCACATCTGCTCGCAATAGCATGCAGAAAGCAGAGATACTGCCCGCTCGCCGCTCATTGGCCGATCTGAGACTGAGTCGCCTGGCCTGGCGCGAATCTGGTACGATTAGCCCAACACTGAGCCAGGCAGAGTTTGCCGTCCGAGATCAATTGTCGGAGATGACAAAAATGCGGCCAGCTCCGCGCTCGTTTGATGAAGGACAAGGCGAGTCGAATCTCAGGCGCGGCAATAGCGTGAAGGCCGTCATGCAACCACCTGCGCTACCGAAGAGATCGAGAAAGCGAGATTGGCGTGCTGTGGAGGCCAAGGCACAACGAGCAAATGTTCCTGCAGCGCCTGCTCGCAGACAGTCTTTCGACGAGCTGCCTCGTGCTACTCGCATGAAGAGTGGCCTGCCACTACGCAGAATGGCAAGCCTTTCGCACAACCATACCAGATCAGAGCCCATGGTGGCTTTACCACGACTGTCAGAGCGTGAAGTGACTACACAGCACGATACGGAAACACTCGCTTCGCCGATCAGCTCCGAACCAGATCGCAACGACGTTCCGTCGTCCCCAAATGCAGCAGAGATAGTGCTACTAAACATCCTGTGTTCGCTCTCATCACTCACCGATCTTCGCAATACGGCCATCATCAATAAGGGCATGTATCGAGTATACAAGCAACACGAAATGCAGCTAGTACAGACCGTTGTGTGGAACATATCCAGGCCAGCTCATGAGCGTCAAGAATGGATCCAATCACACGACGTCACACAGAGCCCTGAGCTTTCTATCGTCAGGCCGCGACGCACTCCTCGAACATATCTCTCGCACTATCGAAAGGATCTTGCCGTCATCAGCAAACTCAAAGCCTTGGTCCATGAGAGATGTCAGACTTTCATCCGGCGTGAAACGACTTTCGCTCTGTCGACCCCCACACATCCCCACTCACAGAGATTCGACGATGCCTTGTGGCGGATCTGGTGCTTCTGCACCATCTTCGGCAGTCGCAAAGGTCGGGAAGACGACATCACAGGTCAGCTAGACTGGCTCAAAGGTGGAGTAGTTAACGAGCACGAGGGTTGCGCCGCCACTGTCAACACCAATCTGGAATTTGACATGTCGAGCGTCCTGCTCAATGCACCAGAACATTTCGCGACTGCGAATCGCGGCGGCCTCACTGCAGCGCAATTGTACGACATCACCGAGATGTGGACCTGCCTTTCCTCTCTTTTGCAAGAATACAGCGGCCGCGTCGATCAAGCAAGGGAGTACGGCGTGTACGATAATTGTGACGTCGCACCAGGCGATATCTATGAGGAGGAGCGTTTCCTCGAGGAGTGGCTCGCGCACATCTTGACCCTGGGGCCATCTGTGGTTCTGGAGCTGGCACTCTTAGCATCAGATCACAGCCCAGCAGGGTTTGTCCTAGCCAAACAGAATGGCTGGACAGAGTGGTCATTGCCCGTCTACAACAGCAGTTTCAACAATTTCTTGAAGGAGCCAGTTGCCATTGTCTACTCTGAGCAAATTGCCGCAACGAAACTTCAACGACAAGATCCACGAGAGCAGGAGGCGAAAGAAATGAGTCGCAAAAGAGTTGCATCGATGGCTGCTGAGATTCGTCTTCGCCGACAGACGAGCGAATATCGGCGTCTGCCGCTCATTGGAATGGACGATGAAAGACCCATGAGCGTTCTTTCGCGAGTGAGCAGTGTCTCGACTTCATCGCGTGGCACGGCTTACTCTGCTTATGCGCCGACAGTGCCATCACAGAGGTCTTTTGGGACATCGTCGTCAGCTTTTCCATCGACAATCACTTCAAGGCCATCAATCAGTCCCATTCTGGAATATGAAACCCAGCAGCACAGCCTACCCAACGGCGTCCCTCTTCAGAGTTGCGATCTCGCATTGAGAAAATTGGTGGAGTTGGGTTTCCCCGTCACGCTTTCGAGAGAAGCGTTACGAGTGACAGATGATGGAGGATCTGTGCGCGTAGATCGTGCCATAGACTATCTTTTGCGTCAGAGAAGGCAGTAGGCAGATCAAACACTACTGCGATGTATGCACAGAGAGCAATATCCTACTGTTCGATAATCCTAGCCTCGAGTGAATCCACCGACCACAGTAGTCGGCTTTGCACAATCTGCCTGCCTCAATCATAGTCCTAGCAATTTCTTATTCTTCTTGATCACCTTCCTCAGCGCATTCTCCCTCTCCTCAGCATACTTCTGTGCCTCTCTCAACTGTCTCTCCGCAACATCCGCGCTGGGCACATTCTGCTCTGCAGTCACCGCCACCGCCGTCGAACCAGCTGGGACAGCCGGATGCTGCTGTGCTCTCGCTTGCATAGAAGCCGCAGAAGGCGGCGGCGTCACAGGCGGCATAACAAACTCATTGATATACTTGCTCGCCTCATCGACCAAGAAAGCACCTTTCTTGAGTGTAGCACCATCTTGCACCATCTGCTCCATGACGCTAGGGCCACGACCCGAACCATTCTCATACTGACGCTTGACGGTCTCGAGGTCAATGGCCGGAAGTTTCAAATCATTTTGAGGTTTCGAGGGACGAAATCGAGACTCTTCCGGCATTTCACGAAGAGCTCGCTCAAGTTCCAAGAATCGCGTTTCGAGTTCTTTCGTCAAAGCTCGAAGGTTGGCGCCAGAGGGAGCGATCATGCCTCGATCGAAAGCGCGACCCTCTTCTCCGCCGTAGTAGACGGCTGGGACCTTGCCGGTGAGTAATGCCTCGACATCGTTCTTGTTGAGGTTGAATTTCAAGTCGGTTTGCCAGTTGTTCAACAAGTCCTTGTGGGATACGTTCTGGTGAGCTTTGAAGTCGCGACTGTTGGATACCCTGAACAGGCTATCGATGCACTTCTGAATTTGAGGCGCAGAGGCTTTCAATTCGGCGATGAGTTGAGCGGGAGTAAGTGTTGGCGTGGCCGGCGGCGATGGGACACTGCTTGGATGCGGCACTTGCGGTGGCGCTGCCACAGGAGTCGGAGACTTGGTGTCACTGGCTGCTACTTCGGGCAGCGCTGAAGCTTCCGTGGAAGTCTTCCTTCTGGGAGAAGGAGTTCTGCTGGCGGTCGGCGTCGTGTCTGTTGTAGTCGCAGTAGGCACGATTTTTGGCTTTGGGCGGACTTCTTTCTCCTTCTTCGTCTTCTTCTTCCGACTCTGTATGGCTTCTACCACAGGTTCTGCTGGGGAAGAAGTGATCGTTTCGCCCCCTTTGCTCTTCTCCTCCTCCAACGCCTTCGCACGCTCCTGGCGTTCCTTCTTCTGTTGGCTCTTTGTCTTAGCCCTGACGGGCGCAGAGCCTACCTTGCTGGCTGCAGGCGGTGGCGGCGAGTTGGCACGAGATTGCGAAGTGGATGCCAAAGAGATGTTGTCCGACATGGAAACTTGTTCGCTCGAGGGAGTTCCTGGGAATCCAATTGATGCCACACTTGGCTTTCGGGAAGGCAACTTGTGAGCAGCGACTATTGCGGCCATGCTGGGCGCTGATGGCTGGCTACTTGAAGGCGCCTCGGCTTTCGGTGTCTGCACTACGCGCAATGTACGAGGGGCGGCTCTGATTGCAGGAGAGGCCATTGGGCTTTCTGCTATCGCCGGCTTGGTCGCCGTCGTTGTGCTCCCACCAGCACTCGATGGCACCGGCTGTGATTTTTGCGCATTTTGAGCATCTGCATTCGAGGACGTAGAAGTCGTAGTCGGATCATTGTTGTTCACAGCAGCACTAATGTCCAACTTTCCAGGGTGCTTGCGCCTCGTAGTCTCCCCTCGATCTGCGATCTGACGCTGTGACTTCGATTTGTCTGCTTCGTTCTTGATAGGATCTGACTTGACCTCAGCTTTGGGGTCTGCGGGAGCCTCTAAAACTTGATCTACGTCATGGGTTGGCGCAGCTTCACCACTCTTTGCAGCGTCCTGTGAACGATCTTCGTCCACGCCAACTGGCTCAGTAGAAGTGGCTACTTTCAGATCAGATGCAGATGCAGTTTTCGGTACCTTCGTTGGCGTTTCGTGCACTGAAACTGCATCAACAGCCTGGTGATTCTCCAATTTCGAAGGCGTGGAAATCCTATGAGGCGTGGCTGGTCGCAGTGGCAGTGCGGGCAATATTTGGGAAGTCTGTCGCCTCACACTCATTCTACTCGAGGGACGTGAAGTAGGACGTGAAAGTGAACCCTCTAGGTCAGGTAGTGCAGTGGGTTTCGCGAGGCCGGGGGGTATTGACGGCGTGGATCGCCTGCTTTCCAGGATGTGGCCTTCGAACCCAGGGGGTATGGGAGGCGTGGACCGGCGGGATTCATCGAGCGATACTTGTCTTGTAGGAGGCCGTAGGGGCGGGAAGTTCTCGTCTGTAGTGATTGCAATGTCAGCTGATATTCGACTGGAAGTGCAGTGATAGATCCTCCTCTTGACATGCATGGGGCGCGCGGTCTACGGACGACTACATGACCAGACTAGAGCGCGGCGGGATATATCGCTATCTACATCACACGTCTCTCATCATGGCACGTCTTGAAAGATGAAAAGAGCTGTGATGAGCCATGAAACTATCTTTCAGTCAATCTATCAGCCACTAACGAAGGTCCATGAGATACGTACAAGAAGCGGCATGGTGAGCGCCTCAAAATGGGCAATAAAAACGCCGCTTCAGCCCGAAAAATACGACGCCGTGACCCTCGGTCTCCTGCAGCTTCCCAGATTGAAACGCTGCGCAGCTCGACGCCTGCCGATAGACGATTCCACTAGCCAGCGTCCAACACTTGGCGCTAGTCCAGTCCATCGATCCAGTTCCGTGAACACCTTACAAGAAGACAAAAAGTCGCATCGCTGAAAACAATATCCCGTCAAGACGCGTCTGGAGCCGCGTCTGTGCCGTAAAGAGCGTAATCGAGGGGAAAAGCACTCCGCACACCATCTACCATCGCCCGCTGTAGCCGCCGCCGCCATGCATGCCCGAGTATAACCCACCTGCAGCGCCCACGGCTTGACCGGCAAACGTACCTCCGCCGAACCCGCTCGCACCCTGATGCATTCTTGATTGAAGAAGATGGCTGGCTCCGGGATCTGACACATCGATCATACCACCTCCTGAAGAGGAGGAAGTGTTAGCGTGTCTGTGCTTCTTTCCCTTCTTCTTTCGTTGCTTTTCGCCATCGCCAAAAACACCAAGGTTTGCATAGGGTGGGGCAGGGTAAGCATTGGGTTGACTCGCCATGAACGCTGCATGTGATTGGGCAGTGTTGTATGTGGGAAGGGATTGTAACTCACGCTTAGGATCACCACGGCCGGGGGCTGCTTCGTTGCCGCGCAGCAAGTCCCTGTAGTAGTTATCCTGCTGGTTACGAGTAGAACCAGCACCATATTGTATACCTCCTGTAGCAAAGCCATGTCCTTGTCCGAAGGTGAGATTGCCGCTGACAGGAGGTGTGCCAGTCGTTTTAAGTCCTGGAGGGGGTCCTTGCACGTTGCTTGTATAGAACTGTCCATGGGGCGTTTGATGTTGCGTGCCAAAGTGATTGCCTCCGGTCGGAGGCATCATTGCGGATTGCTGGTTCATCAATTTGGGGTTCGCGACTGCTTTGACTGAGGTTGCAGTTGGAGCAGCCTCGTTGGCGAAGGAGTACCGAGAGACGTTGCGTTGATGGCCGAGTTGTGAATTGTTGGCCGATTGTTGAGGAAATGATGGCGCATTGTATGTGTTTTGCTGGGTTGGGTTGTTCATGAAAGTCCCTGGCGCACTGGGTTTAAGCGTCTGCAAGAGCATTTGCTGATGCTGCTGCGGAGTGAGTCCGCGATCACTGGCCCCAGGGCTTGATGTCGCTGCACCAGCATACTGGTATCTGGGGTCCGTGTTCGCATCCTGTCCCGGTGGATGAATGGCGCCTTGCATCTGAGTGCTACTGTGTCGCTCTTCCGGTTCGCCACCGAGCTGCAAACTTCCGCTCATCTCGGGATTGTCGTCCTGTTCTACCGCGGGGTGCTGGAAGGCTTGGGTCTCTTGTTCGATGCGTTGTCGCTCTTCTTCGCGTTGTCTACGCAGACGGCGCTTGGCCCCGCCATGCTCATCGAATAACAGGGGAAAGTTTGCGATCATGTTGCGGTCCGCTTCTGACAGACAATCGGACGACCAGGTCAACTTGAAATCGTCCAGAGAGAAATTCTTGAATAACGTATCGATCGGAGAAACTTGCGGTCGAGGGCGTATTTCCGGATGCGATGTTAACAGGTCCGGGGCTGGCACGCTGCTGTCGGCAAGGGCCTCTATCGGCGGCGAAGTTGAGTCTTGTTCTTGCGCAACTTCAGGATGAGTGGTGGCGGGAGTTGACACAGCAGGAGCTGGGCTCTCCTGAGTGCCACTCGTACTTCGACTCTCTGCGCGACTCGATTGGGGTAGTTTCGACGCCCAGCTGGCTGTGGACGGTAGCGCTGGTCGGTCTAATGCAGGACTGGATGGGTGTTGATCACTACTGCCTTGCTGCACCATCGGTGGAGCTGCAGAAGCAACAGGTTGTTGGGACTGCGGAGGCGGTGGTCGACTGGAGCCTTGCTGAGACGAGCCGGCGTTGAGCGCAGAGAGATCGGCACGCGAGTAGCTTTCATTCGCCTCCCCAGGTTCATGGAGGAACATGCAATTCCTATTAGTGCAGTTTTCCCCTCTCAAATATGCCGAGCAGTATTTAGTAGTACCAAACTGGGCTCTGAGAGTTCGATCTCCATTCTTGGATCCGTCGACGGCAGCAATACATGAAGCAGCATCCTCTTTGCGCTCATAGGTCACGTAGACGCCAACGGAGTGGGGATGTGAAGGATCCTTGGCCTTGCTGACGACGATCTTGATGATCTTACCATACTGTCCGAAGTATTGGTCGCCGCGCAGGGTCTGAAGGAGCTGGTCTTCTTGCGAGGTCGGGCTCAATCCGGTCACATAAACCAAGTTCTTTTGCACGACTCGCATTCCAGCCAGATGCTTGCGACTGAGATTATCCGCTTCAGCTTTTTGCTTCTCCTTCTGCAGCGCTTGCTGGGTTTTCTTCTGTTTCTGGGCCTGTCGCGCTTTGTGAGCCGCCGTCTCCTCGGGCGTGATGACTTTGTACTCTATATCGGCGTCATTGTAGGGTCGACGGCAGGCGGGACATAAGCCGTTCATATTGGTCTTAACATTATGATAGCAAAACTGGCAGATCTAAGGTCGTGGTCAGTGACAGGAGGTCCGCCTGGGACGCAGCGCCCACAGTGGTAATAGTGAGAGCTGCTCAAAGGGCCACGCACCTGATAGCCGCATGGACATGGTCGGAAGCCCTTGTCAGTAAGGTCGAACTCCTCCACGCACAGCGGACACGTCTCTTCCTCGTCATCGTCGATGAACTGATCCTGCAGCGAGCGCGACATGATGTGTGATGGAACGCGTGCGGATGGATTCGAGACCGCGGAGGTGCAAGTCGGGAGTGAGGGATGCAGAAGTGGCGCGAGAACCAGCAGCGCAGAAACGGCGAAAGCGCGGAAGCCAGGCCAGGTCGAGGTATATGCGGAGGGTCAGGAATACGCGGGTGTGTGCGCACAGGAGAGGTGGTGCTCGTGGAGGGGAGGTGTAAGGTGTTTGGAGTCGGCGGTGGTCGTGGGTACGTCGACCGCGCCTTCTGTCTGTCTCTCCGGCTCGGCTCGGGCCGCGGCATTGCACCAAGCAGACTTGACGTCGAGCAAGTGCTCCATTCGCAGACACAGCGATACCTCGTTGCCCTCTCGTCCGTCCCACCATGGCCGCCCGAGCGAGCATTGTCCGCTCCGCGCGGAGTGCGGTCCAGTCCGTCAATGCCACCACCGCCGTCACGAGCACCACCTCTACCGCCGCCCGCCGGCTTTTCGCGACGTCGGCGAGCAGGACCAAGGAGCTGGCGGGCAACATTGGCGACCTCCCGAACATGCGCCATGCCCAACGACCCAGCGCAGAAACGCTGCACGCGCCCATTGTCAACCCGGCAGACAAATACCAGGCCAAGGCAGAGAGCCTGCACGCATACGGACAGTACCTCATCTCGTGCCTACCCAAGTACATCCAGCAGTTCTCGGTGTGGAAGGACGAGCTCACCATCTACATCCCACCGTCCGGCGTCATTCCCACCTTCACCTTCCTCAAAAACCACACCGCCGCCGAGTTCACCTGCATCGCCGATATCACCGCCGTCGACTACCCCACTCGCGACCAGCGCTTTGAGGTTGTGTACAACCTACTGTCGGTTCGCCACAACGCCCGCATTCGCGTCAAGACCTATGCCGACGAAGCGACCCCAGTACCCTCCATCACCAGCCTCTACGATGGTGCCAACTGGTACGAGCGTGAGGTCTACGATCTCTTTGGTGTGTTCTTCGTCGACCACCCCGATCTCCGCCGCATTTTGACCGACTATGGCTTTGATGGACATCCGCTGCGCAAAGATTTCCCCTTGACTGGCTACACTGAGATCAGATACGACGAGGAGAAGAAGCGAATAGTGGTCGAGCCTCTGGAGCTGACTCAGGCGTTCCGTAATTTTGAGGGAGGATCGGCAGCATGGGAGCAGGTGAGGCGTTTTATATATCCACATTGATTGCAATGACTGACATGCGTAGGTTGGGCCCGGTCACGAACGAAAACCCGATACGGTGAGTCTCGACGCTGAATCCGCGTCCATCGTCGAAGCCCAACTAATGACGCACAGTTCAAACTACCTACACCAAAGCCGGAACCGCCCAAGGAGGAAGAGAAGAAGAAATGAAGCGTCTGAAGCGTGGTTCAATGGCTGTAGGAATACCTCTGTACATACAGATACAAACACATGCAGAAAGTTTACACCCCCACCCGTCTCCGCTTTGGCGCCGGAAACGTGTTTGCATCTACTCAAGCCAGTAGAATTCCCCTCAATTCAGCAATGTAACTTTTCTGAGGTTCCCGTGGGGCGACATTAGGCCGTGACAGTCAGCACAACACGAGCGTCGGCTGCCACTCGGCCAACCTGCCCTCCTTGATGGCTTCCGTAGCCTTGCGGGCTGTGGACTGCAGAGGGCGATTGTCGCCCTACAAATGTGAATCTTAAGTAACAGCGCATCACATCTTGCTACTGCACTTCAAGCGATATTTTGCACCCACAATCGAATTGGACTCCACTCTTACAGCTGCATTTACGACAAAGCCCGTCATCACCACCACCATGACCGACAGAGATGCGTTGACTTCGCGCACTCTGCCTTTCATGACCTTGTCGGATGGTTCTGAATCCTCTTTAGCTGGACCACCACCTCCACTGCCACATTATTTGAACGCCGAAGGACGAGCATTGGCACGCTTTGCAGTCGAGGTGCGTGCACTCAGTCAAACACCACGTCATTGAATCAAGACTTGAAATATGCTGAGACAATACTTGTTCGTCTGTGCAGGGCAACGTGATAAGTGAGGATGAGAACTGCAGGTGTTGCAAATGCTTGATAAGTGACTGACACTGTTTCAGTAACTGGAGGCGCCGGCACACTAGGCCTCTCTGCCGCCCGTGCTCTCCTCGAGCATGGTGCATCAGGATGCTGTCTGTGGGATTTAGAATCAACCCTCCGCAGCTCTCAACAAGCGATCTCGACTCTGGCCTATGACTTTCCCAAGCAAAGAGTATTCGGCATTGCGGTCGATGTGACCGACGCAGAAGCCATTGCCGAAGCTGCCACAACTGTCGTGCAGAATTTGGGCTCCATCGATCATGTTTTCTGCTTTGCTGGCATCGTGGGTATGTTTCGTTCGAGGCTCCACGATTTCGACGAGAGAATAAAGCTGATACTCTTCACCTACCTGCTTACCAGGCTGCTACCACGCAACCGAGATGACACCAGACCAATGGCGCAAGACCATTGACATTAACACCACGGGCTCGTTCCTCGTTGCTCAAGCGGCAGCCAGACAGATGAAAGCTCAGAAGTCCGGGGGATCAATTACCCTCACAGCTTCAATTTCCGCACATCGTGTCAATTTCCCACAGCCCCAGGTGTCCTATGTAAGTGCAATCGGTATCAAGCACAGAACCATCTCTGCTGTCGCTGCAAAGACTGCGCTGAAGCAGACGCTAACATTATGTTCGATAATTTCAGAACGTATCAAAAGCTGCCGTCGTGGCAATGGTCAAATCCTTGGCAGCAGAATGGGCAGTCGATGGCATCCGAGTCAACAGTATATCTCCGGTGAGTGCCATTGCGACTTTTCTACATCGAGTATCAGCGCCCGTGAGAAGCTGATCCTCCCGTGTTTTCAGGGATACATGGACACCATATTGAATGCTGGTGGTGGCAACATCGCTGAAGCGAGAGCCACCTGGGCAAGCCGCAATCCTATGGGAAGAATGGGAGCGGTCGGAGAGCTTGACGGAATGTGTGTCCTGCTTGCAAGGTAAATATGCCACGACCTGGACTTCTTGATCGACATTTGAGCTTTGCTGACGATTTCTCACCCCAGTCGCGCAGGTACTTATATCAATGGTTCTGACCACATCATTGATGGTGCGTACATGTTGTTTGACGTTAAATGCCCTGCTATTTATAGCTGATGCTGACTGTTCCTTCAGGTGGTGCTACTGTCTTCTAGTCGCCGTGAAATGTCGGTATAGCCACATAATTGACAAACCCGCTTTCGCAGCCAGGCTGGGATATAAGCTCGACAGAAGATCATGCAATATGTCCCACATACCTGCTGGCGGCGGGTCTCTGACAGGCTTAGAACATCCACGCTGCCCTTGTCGTCCGCTATGATAGCTGGATATTCGACACATTATCCTGTCCCAAACCCTTCTGCTCCAAACTTCAGTGCGATATCCAATTTCGCTGCTAAGATCTCGTGGCTCTGATATCGTGGCAACATTAATGTTCCGAAGCAAGTCGAGCTGGTCGGTAGAGCATTGGGATCATTGGGCTGTGATCTTTTGATGATGAAAGTCAAATGACCAGCTCCACCAATTGGTATCCTCTCGGCTGCCGTGACGAACTTCAGTAGCAGCTTCTGCTTCTCTTGTGGCCAAGCGGCGACGATGCGCCAGAATGCTTGGATGTATTTCAGCCTCTCATCGTACCCATCGTAACGCGCGGCTGCCTTTAGGTCTGCGATGTCTAACACGTCTGTCCCTTCCACGTATGACTTGAGCAGCGAAGGGCCTAAGATCGACAGAGTGGTGCGATTGAGGAGTTGACTGGTTCGGAAGCCGTGCGCGAATGCTTGGATCTGGGGTCGAACTGAGTGATAGCACAACCAGGTCGAGTATGCGGCCAGGTATCGCTCGATGTTTTCTGGCGCGACAGGCTCAGGTTTTTCCTCAGACTCTACGATATCCCAACCTGGCCACGCATGTCTGAGCTGGTTCATGTCGATAGATGGACGCACTGAACTGCGGGACGAAAGTGAAGAGCTCACGACTCTCAATTTCAATCGATCATGCAAAGATGAATTCGTCTCGCCTGTGAGGGGCAGGCAGGAGAGCCGGATGCCATTGGCCTCCAAGGGAAATGCGAATTCCAGATCTTCGACGTACTCTGTCCGCAGGCTCCGTAGGGATCGAGCAACGGTCGGCCATGCGTCTTGAATCATGATCAACGGATCGTGAGCCAGCATGAGATCGTGTTCGCTGCCACACAAAATGTAGTAAAACATTGAGGGAAGTCGCACGGGCAGCGTGATGCCATTGTAGATTGCCAAAGCCATCAGGAGTCCAAACAGCTCGAACATGTATGTGGGCTGAAGACTACCAGCCCTGAAGAAACTCAGTCCCGTCTGGGGGTCGGTGGTGAACATCTCTAATCAAGATCAGCAGATTTCGTGCTTCAAATGTGTACCACGATCACATACGTGCTTCTTCAGCAAAAATATGCTTGCAGATCATATTGAGAAATTCAATTTGCACACCCCTTCTCACGGGTCAGCTCAAAGGCCTTCTGCGAAACAACCAACAATCATACCCAAGATCATGCCCAATGTCGAGCTCATCAGCTCCCATTCTGACTCGCAAGGGCCGATGCATCTCGTCCGTCCTTCGTTGCCATAACTGATTGAAAGTATCCTTGATCATGTCCTCACGGCTGATATAGAGCAGCAGATAGCGTTCTTCCTGGTGTTGAAGCTGCGCCGATTGGCTGTCCAACTCAAGGCTACGGTTCCTGCTATGACGCCTTCGGAAGTCGCTCGTTCGCGCTACTTGAGCATTGGCCCGGCTGTAATTGTTCAGCAGGGTTCAACTCAGAGTCAGAGCTACGATTACCTCATTGCCAGCAGATTGACTGCTCGGAAACTCAAGATGAGTTGAGAGGGCGAGAAGAGATACTGGTAGTTGAGGATATGCTGTCCAGCATCTGGAGTGTGAGAACGGAATGACTCTGCCATATCCAGCTCTGCAACACGCATGCACACGAATGGCATCTGGAATACGTCTCGGGAGACATTTGCGCAGTAAATGTTCAATCTGTCCAGGATCTCCAGTATTGCGTGAGCCACGGAGCCAGAAGCCAGGATTTGCGAACCATCCCATGCTCGCGCAAACATGCTCTTCAACCAGACTATCACACTCAGCGGCGAAGATGCATGTTCTTGGATCTTGTTCATCAGCAGGACTGTGAATTTGATGATGAAGACGCTGCCGTTGCAAGACTGGCTCTCTTCGCGCGCACAGCTTGAACGGTGTCGGTGGCCGATAGCTAGAAGTGTCCGTCGCAAGAGTCTTAGATGTGCTTCGTCATCTAGGAAATCCAGAATGGCGACCCATGCATTCCAGTTCTCATCGGCCGGCTTTGTCTCCTTCTTGACAGGACACAAAAATCCTTTACTCACAATCTCGCGATCGATCATCTCCCATAAGGCTGCCCTGTGCGCTGGAATCAAATTCAGTAAATTGTCTATGCATGGCAGCAGCTTGTCCATAAACTCGTCGTCACTGCCCATAGAAGCTCCGGAGATCAAGGGATCCAATTGTCGATGCAGCGTCGACAGATCCATTCCACCAGCTCTTGAGCTGCCTTCCATGGAGACACGTGCATTAGTGTCAGCAAGCAATTGCATCAATGCCGATGGATCGCGCGGCTCCGCTGCGGCAGGCTGCTGCCCACTCGTGGTGGACGTGTAGTGAGGGCAGAGACGAGCACGAGGCTTGGGTCCAGAGCAGACGGCCATGGCAATTGTTCTAGCAGACCGTGCAGTATACCTGCGTACCGGCTGCCCGCTTGTATTCAACCTGCCAGTATGGCAGAGGATCTCGGTGCAGTGCTCATTGCCACAGCCGTTCAGCAATTGTGCTTCGTATCTGCGACACAGTCAGGATTAACTGCAGCGAGCCACCTGCGAGCACGTCAGGCTCACCGCGGTATGAGCTCTTGCGCAGCCTCGACGCCTTGCTTGCCGGGTTGCTCGTTGGGGTGGAGAGTCATGGTGTTGGCGGACGGGAACGGTGGCAGTTCTACCTGACGGACGCGATGAAGCAGCAAAGTCCAGAGCGCGCTCCGATGGCTCACGCTCGGCACGCATCCGGTGCCTGCGTGCGCTGACCGGACGACCTCATGACTTCTTCACACCTGCCAGCAAGCTTGAACTAGAGCGAGGTCGTGAGGGAGGCGCCACTTGCGAGGCCGCTGGTGCAGGTGGCGACGCACGTCAGAAATTTGACGTGATTTGATTCACTCCAATCAATTCAACGCCACTCCGCAACATCTTCATCTTGCGGCGAAAACCTTGAAAATCTGCGAGTACAACAACATGGCCGAAACGAAGCGTCCTCTGCCGCCCAAGGTCGCGGCAATGAAAGCGCGAAAAAGACAAAAGCTCTCTACCGAGGACAAGGTGGCCACGTCGCAAATCCAGAAGAAACCTGCCGCCGCAACCGAGCGAAAAGTCACTCTGGACTCCCTAAAATGGAAGCCCGTTACGCTTCCGGATCGCATGGACGACTATGAAGGATTTTTTGGCCTCGAAGAAATTGAAGATGTCGAGGTCACCAGAGACGGGACTACCGGCACTCTGGCTTTCCTATCACAGGCCAACGCGGATTCAGAGCCTGGGAACCACGATAGCGATGGGGCGGAATCCTGGGCTGGCTTCGAAGATGAAGAGCAGCCTGCTGCCAAGACCGAAGCAAAGGCACCTGCAAAGGCAACGAAAAAGGCGGCGCCTAAGAGTAAAGTGACGTTCGCACCGGTTGCTGATTCTGCCACAAGTGCTCCATTCGCGAGTCTACCCGAAGACAGAGATGAGGCAACGACAGATGTGTCGCAATGGAGAAAGCTGGGTTTGTCTCCCGACACTATGGCCTCACTCGCAAAGCTGGGCTTCGGGAAGCCCACAGCCATTCAAGAAGGTGTTATCCCAGAAATTCTCGCGGGCCACGACGTAGTTGGAAAAGCTTCGACAGGGTCAGGAAAGACGCTGGCCTTTGGTATTCCGATCCTGGAGAGATTCCTTGAGACATCTCAGCAGCGCAAGTCGAATAAGGGCAAATCAACGCCTCTAGCATTGATTCTCTCACCAACTCGAGAACTGGCACATCAGCTCAATAACCACCTCAGCGCTCTCTTTGATGGCCTATCGAGCGACAAACCCCGTCTCGCCACATTGACGGGAGGTCTATCGGTGCATAAGCAACAACGATTACTCAAAGATGCGCATGTGGTAATCGGTACTCCTGGACGCCTGTGGGAGGTAATCAGCGACGGTCAAGGCGTTGCCGCAGCCTTGCAGAAGATCGACTTCTTGGTCATCGATGAAGCAGACAGATTGCTCAGCGAGGGCCATTTCAAAGAGGTCGAGGAGATCCTGAACACTCTTGATCGCGAGGAAGATCGAGACGAAGAAGACGAAACAGACGGAGCTACGGCAGTGAAGACGAAGCCGAGCGCGAAGAAAGCTGTGCAGCGCCAAACCCTCGTCTTCTCCGCAACTTTTGATCGCGCCTTACAGAGAAAGCTCGTTGGTAAAGTCAGCCACAACGACAACCTTCTAAGCAACGCACAGTCTATGGAATATCTGCTCTCGAAACTGAACTTCCGAGAAGAATCGCCCAAGTTCATCGACATGAATCCCATCAATCAGCTGGCTACAGGTCTGAAGGAGGGTCTGATCGAATGCTCCGGCACCGAGAAGGATCTCTATCTTTACGCCCTGCTCCTGTTGTACTCGACACAACGCACCATCGTCTTCACAAATTCCATCAGTGCAGTCCGTCGCATAACGCCGCTGCTACAGAACCTGAACCTGAACGCCATAGCGCTACATTCTGGCATGGCACAAAAGGCTCGATTGCGATCTGTCGAACGTTTCAGTGGAAAGACTGCTACGGGAAAAACCTCTCCCGCAATTCTGATTGCGACAGACGTGGCTGCTCGCGGCTTAGATATTCCAAGCATCGATCTGGTCGTTCACTACCACTTGCCGCGCGCAGCAGACACCTACGTCCACCGCTCCGGAAGAACAGCTCGTGCCGGCCAACAAGGCTCATCAGTGCTCATTTGCGGTCCCGAGGAAGTCGCAGGTGTGCGAAGGCTGATTGCCAAAGTCCATGCGCATTCAGCTATTGCAGCTGAGAAGAATGGGTCGGATGCAGCCAAGCAGGGATACTACATTCGCACACTCGACATAGATCGCCGAATTGTGTCTCGCCTGAAAGATAGACTGACTCTTGCGAAGAAGATTGCCGATGCGACGATTGCGAAGGAGAAAGCGCACAAGGAAGATGATTTCATGCGCGAGGCGGCTGAAGATCTTGGCGTGGACTACGACAGCGAGGAATTCGAAAGGGAGGCTCCAGGTCGACACGGTCGTGGAGCCGGACGCAAGAAGAAGGAAAAGGAAGCATCGCAAATGTCAAGAGCCGAGATGGGTGCTATGAAGGCGGAGTTGAAAGCTCTCCTCAAGCAACGAGTCAATGTCGGCGTGAGTGAGAAGTATTTGACATCGGGAAATGTCGACGTGGACGCATTACTTCGTCAACAGGATGCTGAGCAGACGGGTACTGGAGGTTTCTTGGGCACTGTTGGCCACCTTGGCTTTGATGATCTCTGATTATTTTGTCCGCTCTAACTTCAAGCCGTCAAGGCCACCGTCGTACTCAGACACATCATACTCGTTGGGGTACTTTTCAATCACTCGCTTCAATGATGCCGCCTGTTCCTTCAATTCCGCTGTAGGCTCCGCATACACATCGCTGAGAAGCGAGCCGAGTGCAGGCTTCTTCTCCTTTTCTGCTTTGCGATAGGCGGTTAGAACATTTTTCCTCGTTGCGGTACGCAACTCTTTCTCTTTCTCCTCGTCCCAGATGCCTTTACCTTCCATCCACTTTCGCAGCCGAGTGATTGGGTTGTCTCGTCGCTTCCAGTCCTCGACTTCCACCTTTGCGCGATAAGCAAAGGAGTCGTCCGAAGTGCTGTGATGTGAAACTCGATAGCTCATGGCTTCTATCAAGACTGGCCTACCACCGTCTTGAAGAGCCAGCTCACGAGCCATTTGCGTTACCTTTCGAACGGCGAAGATATCATTTCCATCGACTCGAATGGTATCAATGCCATATCCCACACCTCGCGACGCTATCCCGTCACCTCGATACTGCTCCAGCGTCGGCGTGCTGATGGCGTATCCATTGTTGCGGCAAATGAACAAGACAGGGCAGGCTCTTGTTGCCGCGATGTTCAAAGCGGCGTGGAAATCGCCCTCTGACGCTGCTCCCTCTCCAAAATAGCATGCCACTACACGAGGGTCGTCCTTGGGATTCTGTTGATTCTGCATCTTCACCGCATACGCGGCACCAGAAGCATGAGGAATCTGTGTGGCGAGAGGACTGCTGATCGTGTGGATTTTGTACTTGGTGCTACCATAATGCACAGGCATATTCCGCCCTAGGCCAGCGTCGTCCTTTGTGGCGAACAGCTGTGCCATGAAGTCGTCGAAGGTAAAGCCGCGATGTTGAAAGATACCAGTCTCTCTGTACTGCGCAAATATAGGGTCATTCGGGTGCAAGGCATTCGCACTGCCCACCGCTATGCCTTCCTCGCCCGCCGACACCATGTAGAAGCTGATCCGGCCTTGGCGCTGAGCATCGAACATGATGAGATCCATAATCGACACGCTGACCATGTCTGTGTATAATCGAATCACTTCTTCGTCACTGATGTCCGGCTTCTGAGACTTGTCCAGCAAGCGGCCTTCCTGGTCCAGGACGCGGAATGTTGGCATGGCATCGTCCTCGGTTGCGCGAGCAAAGTCCATTGAAGTGGTGAATCTGGAGTTGACGGCTCCTGGGAAGTGTACTCTGTGTTCAAATTAGCAGTGCAGTCGCATCGACGAGGCTCCTTGTGGGCATACCGATCAGACCCCGGCTTCTGCGATACGGAGCTCCATCGCTGCTGCTGCGATTGTGGGGATGGTGGCGGTGGTTTACAGGCTGGAGCGTAGGGCGACGCAACGCGAAGTCGCGATGCTTGTCGTTGGCAAGTATGGCGCCCTGCAAGAGGCAGACAGCGCTTCATTTTGATACGTGACTACAATGCGAAGTCTCAGGACGGTGCTGGGAATATGGCATGTTGTGTACGATCCCATTATGCCCACGGCTACCGTCGGCCCTTGCACCAGAGTTCAGTGAAAGCCGCACGTCCTGACCCTCTCCCATTGTCAGGCAGCAAATAAGGCACCATTCACCTCCGCGGCTGCCAAGCCTCCGATGCTGCACATGGCGATGAGACGGCTCGGGGATGCTGCTGCTGGCCAGCACGCCGCCCGTCAGCCTGCCTTTCGCTGCATTGTCCATCGCCATCATGTCTGTCAGCGCTCCTCGAGCGGCGAAGCGGCTGCGCTTGAGCCTTTCCACCACCACTTCCGCTGCCGTGTGCACATCATGTCGGCGTGCCTTCGCCTCATCAACCCGCCTGCAGCAGCCACCACCGCCGGAGTCGTCCAGCTCCAATGGCAAGACGACGCACTTTGGCTTTGAGACTGTCGCCGAGTCTCTAAAGGCTTCTAAAGGTGGGCGTTATCGATGCCCTCGAACAAATCGTCTCGTAGCTGATGCAATTCTCAGTCGGCGCTGTTTTCTCCTCTGTGGCAAGCAATTATGATACCATGAACGACCTCATGTCCCTGGGCATACATCGAGTGTGGAAGGATAACTTTGTTCGTGGTTTGAACCCGGGTGTTCGATACGCGTCGCTACACGAGAAGGGGCAAGGGCAGAAAATTTTGGACATCGCCGGCGGCAGCGGTGACATAGCAATCCGCATGCTCGATCACGCGACGAATGTCAATCGCGATCATGCGACCCATGTCACGATATCAGACATCAACCCAGACATGCTGAACGAAGGTCGCAAGCGCCTGTCTACCACGCCGTATCACGCAGCGGGTCGAGTCGATTATCTGGAGGCGAATGCAGAGGACCTACACACGGTGGAGAGCAACAGCATAGACTTGTACACTGTGGCATTTGGCATTCGCAATTTCACGCACAAGGACAAGGCGCTGAAAGAAGCGTTTCGTGTCTTGAAGCCTGGCGGCGTTTTCGCATGTCTGGAATTTGCACCACAGTTGGCCAACCCATTGCTCAACGGGATATACAAAAGGTGGTCATTTAGCGCCATCCCGCTGATTGGGCAGGTTGTTGCTGCTGATAGGGACAGTTATCAGTATCTGGTGGAGAGCATTGAGCGGTTTCCCTCGCAGCGCGATTGGGCCACGATGATACAGGACGCTGGGTTTTTGATCCCAGGACAAAAGAGTGACGGCACCATCACAGAATCTGGATGGGAGGATCTCAGTCTAGGCATCGCCGCAATCCACAAGGGCGTAAAGCCGTTGTAGACGCCTAGTGGTGTGAACATGATCAGCTCGCCAAACTGAACGCATCATCGAATCCCAAAAACGTTTTCTAGTGACACACTGATGGGACAGGCTGACATGCTATGAGCAATGTGTCAAAGGTGTCCACGTTATCCCTATTGACTGACTAAGTCGCTGTCAGCCTGCAAATGCAGCCCTGCGCAATGTGTCAAGTTATACAACTTCGAATGATGAGCGCTGCGCAGACCGTGTTGTAGCTCCAAAATTGGACAGAGTTCGACATGAACCTAGCCGGGGCTAACTCGAGAGCTATTCCCGCTAATGCATTCAACACTCGGCAGGTACATGCAGCGAAGCGGTCGTCACGCAAGAGCTCCTGCTTTAGCTCGGGAGCTCGAAATCTTTTGTACCCGGGAACTGGATTGTTCAGCAAATCCCCGATTACAGTCCATTTTAGGCGTGGCTCCACGTCCTTGCACCTAATCTATGACGAGCACGTTTTCACATGCTGATCGGGCGTTTGTTGACTGCCTGATTTTAAGCGTACGGCCGCTCCGTTCGTCGCGGGGAGTTATTACTACGACCCAGCCTGCGGGATGATTTCCATGACATAATACCACGATTTGTCATCGGGCGAGATAACATCTATTCAGCACAACTGTTCTTTGTTCTGAGAACCTGTTCTGTTCTGCATTGTCTTGTTGTCACATCTCATCCTCAAGGTCCAACGTCGCGTCGCTACGCGTGTTCCCCCCCCCCAATCACAATTCCATGGATCTCTCGAGGCCGTGCAAGCGTCGACGGCTTTCGACACCGTTGACTCCACCATCACCGGTGCGTGAAGAGGATCTGAGCAGCACAGAGGACCGCTCCTTTGTGCTCGAGCGTGCAGTCAACGTGTTGAGAGTGGAGGCCGAGGCCCTTGCCCGCGTTGCGGCTCTGTACTCGACCGACAAGGTCGCTCAGCACGGCCTGTCGGCTGCCCAGCAGGCGATCATCCAGTCGCAATCCAGTCAGGGCAAACTGGTTGTCTGTGGTGTGGGAAAGAGCGGATTCATCGCACAGAAACTGGTGGCCACCTGCAAAAGTTTGGGAATCCGCGCCAGCTTTCTTCACGCTTGTGAAGCCGTCCACGGCGATATCGGAGATGTGCGAGACAACGATGTGCTTCTGTTTGTATCCTTCAGCGGGAAGACGATTGAATTGCTGAACGTCCTGCCACATATATCCCCGGGAGTTCAAGTCATGGCGATGAGTGCCCAGCGTCACCCACGAGACTGCCAACTGCTGGAGGGCATCGAGAACGCGATTATACTTCCGGCCCCGATCCACGAAAGTGAGGAAGCGTCTTTCGGCGTGAAAGCACCAACGACCTCCACGACAGTGGCACTCGCCATTAGCGACATGCTGGCATTGACAGTGGCAGAGGCTTTACATCAAGGCAACACCAGTGAGGTGTTTTTGAAAAATCATCCAGGCGGCGCAATTGGGATGTCTCGTCCTGAGATCAGTGTAGTGGTCACTGAGCTGCCGTCGCCCAGCATCTCCGATGAGAGCGAAGATTGAACAAGAGAAAGAGAAAGTATGGCTTCACAGTCTATGAATCTGAGCAATAGTTCCTCCCTACACCTCGAACAGAACAAGAAACGCGCAGCAAGATTTCCTCGTCGAGATGCATCAGAAATGAACGTACTCGGAAGTTCCATGCGACACTAGAGGCCCAGAATGCTCCTGCGCCAGCAATTCTCCACGTCTGCACAAAGCGTTTCGAACTTTGGGTCGTTCAAAACGTCCATCATGAATTGGTCGAGAGCGGCTTGTCGATCTTGCACGCACTGTGCCTCGTATGTGGCCAGCGAGAGTTCTTGGCTCCGCGGTTGCCCACTTGGACGGACTACAGACAGCTCTGCGTGCTGCGGTACGACGGATAATTCCAGAGGTTCCTCAATCTCATGAGGCGCATCCATCAGACTGCTCAGACGGGCTATACCTTTGCTAGCATGAACGTTGGCGCATGTCTCCGCGGGTGTGGGCTGGCTTTTGTGGTTGGCGGGCGGCAGGGGCGATCGGAACTGGATGTCTGACATGCCGCCTGTGAACTGCGGTGCCACCAAAGGGGCGTCTTTGGCTACAATATGTTCAGAGTAGACATTGGAACGATACATGCTTGGCCGAGCTGTTGTGTCTGGTGTGGCAATGTTTGCTGCCGTGTTTGGCCGTGATTCTACTAGCCTAGGCATACGTAGTGGTGGCAAGTCTAGTGCAGAGCTTGGGCGTGAACTGCTTCGTGTTGCGCCGTGTGTCATTTCATGAGAAGTAGAAGGTGATGACCGGTCATTTCCTTGGGCGATAGGGGCTGATGTGGGACAAGAAGAATTACCTATGCCTGGCCGCAGCGACGAGACTCCTGGCTGAGACGCCCCAGAAGAAGAAGAAGCGGTACCACGTTCCGGGCTCCTGCTTCGCTCTCTTCCATTTCGAGTAGCGGGAACAGGATCCATTGCCGCCACCGAGAGAGGGCGCGATGGTGTTGTGGTCCCAGCAGTACCATGATTCGCAGCCGAAAAGGGTCTAACCAGTCGTGGAGCCACCATTCGTGCCTCCCTGTGCCCAGCTGACGCTTGTTGTGAATGCTGGCCCAGGCTACCAATGCGTACGCTTGGAGGATGGAAAGGACTCGGAGTGGGTTGTTGGTGATTCACCGCAGCTGGGGCTTGCTGTGGAATGTCTCGATGATCATTCCTTGCCACTGGACGGATAGCTGAAGCGGCATTCTGAGCACTGGTTGCGGGACGTGCTTCCTGGAACTCGACGCCTCGATGGCTGAGTGCTTCGACGACTTGTTGATGATGCACCGCACTCGACAGTCCGAGTTGTATGCGTCGAGTCTAGCTTCGCGTGAGTGATATTTCCTCGCACATAAGTCGGATCTACGCACCCTGCCAGTCTGCAGTTGGAGCCGCAAGGCGACATTAGGCTGCTTAGCGATAGCAAAGATGGGCAACTGATCGGTCCTCAGGACGGAACCAGCTTGTCGAGCATAATGTCGCATGTCGCTGGCGCGGTCGACGTAGCGTGCAGTGTCCAGACTCTCCTGGTATGCAGGTCAGTGGCGCACACAATGTAGGACAGACTCTCCGCCCGAATCTGAGGAGCCGCACCATGACAGTAGTTCGCTCTACGACGTGCAACGAGAGCTCGCCATGGCCGCCCGCAGTGCCTTGCACGAGCAGACACAGGCCTGCCGCGCTGTAGTGTGTCCATTGAACTGAGCTGTGGACCGTCTCACTCTCTGCGTAGGAATACTTGGCCAGCGGCAGACACAGATCAATGGTCGCAGTGCTCATCTTGATGGTAGGTGTAAAGTGTTGTGGTTAATTGTGTGGTGTCCATGCTCGAAAAGCAATGAACAGCGCGACATCTTCTCGCGCCGAACGCAGACAGCGTCTACGTCGGAGCGCATGGCTCTTTCCTTGCGCTTGTGAACTCGTCTCGTGTGTAGAGCAGGCAGGAGGGATCGACAAGCGAGCGCGGGAGGCGCCGCGGCGCGGAGCTGCCGCCGATCCTGGCGATTGTGCGCGTTCTGGCGCCTCGTCTCGTCCACCTGGGGTCGGTCGTGTCGAGAGAGCGCATCGTCGTTCAAACGCCCTTGCTGCATGCACCGTCGCTGTTTGCGCGTCCAGTGACTTTGTCGAGCGCGGTGTGTGTGGATTGCGCCTGCGCGAATCACCGCCCGCCATGGCGCCCAAAAGGGGACTGAGCATTGAGCGCACCGACGAGCGCGAGGACTTCATGCGCAAGTTGGAAGAGTATCATCAACAGCGCGGGTACGTTCACATACCCTCGTCACACACACACACACCACGACGTTCACTAACGCGCATTCGCTGCCAGCACCATTCTCGAGGCCGAACCGAAAATTGGCGTACGACACGTCGACCTCTTCAAACTTTACACACGCGTTGTCGATGAGGGTGGCTATGACCTTTGCTCAGATACGAAAGCAAAGCCATTGATGTGGCGGCGGCTGGCAGAGGAATTCATCGGAAAGAATCAGTACACTGCCGCGCAGGCTTTTCAGATTAAGAACGTGTACTACAAGAATCTTTGCGCGTACGAGATCAGCACACATTGGGGCAAGGAGCCACCGCCCAAGGAGATTCTGGAGGACGTCACGGCAAAAGGCGGCAACGTGATGACTCGGACATTGGAGAATTACGAGCGGCCAAAAGGTCGCGACGGGGAGGGCATGCAGAATGGCGAGGGCAGCGAAGGCAGTCCGGAGCAGCGCACTCCCAAGGACGTCAAAGCCGAGCTCGCTGACGAGCCGGGCAGCGCGACAGGAAGATCGACTAGGGGCCTTAGACAGCAGCCTCCGCAACGCGTCCTTTTTCAGCCCGATGCCCCTCCGGCACGCCAGACACGTGGGCAAGCCCATCCTCCTGGAGCATCTCCCACCCCGGGTGCTTCGGTGCACGGCGTGACCCATTCATCGTCGCTCGCCAACGGCACTTCTTCGACTCTGGCATCTTACGAACCTCCTCAAGCATATCCACTGTCTCTGAAGGCGGTCGCGACTCCCGCTAGCCAGCCTGACTGGTACCGCAATGAACGGAAGCGCAAGCTCGAGAGTGAAGCTGGCCCTCTCGCCAAGAAGTACAAGAACATCATGCTCCCGGGCACTGGCTTCATTGGGCCCAACATCTATGTGCGAGCACAGCTTGCTTTGCAGAGCGGCTTGCCAGAGGAGGAGCAGTACGCTCTGCATCACCTTGTTAAGATCAGCCATGAGCGGGGTGACAAGTACCGCTTCGACCAATTCCCTGGCCTTGCCGATGCTCTGATCAAGAAGACTCTGCAAGTGACGAGCCTGTTCTACGACATCGATTGGGATGTAATGTACGACGAGGAGTTTTTCGCAGGAGATGACGAGACTCTCAACGGCCTGGACGGGACGCCGGACATTCTGCAGAAGCTGAGATCGAGGATACCAATCATCTCGGAAGACTCCACACTAGATTCGAACTTCCTCACCCGACTGAACCGAGTCACTGAAGCGGGTCTCGTCCTACGCAACATGAGCCTCCAAGACGAAAATGCAGCCTATCTCTCGCGACTTCCGCTGGTCCAAGATCTGATTGCAGTTGTGCTCAACCTGCCGGAACATCCAAGCTTGGTCGAGCTTCGACATCATATCCTCGATTTGTGCGAGCAAGTGGTGAAATACGTTGATGTCAGTCCCCATGATGCAGTGTATCAAGGTCTTATACAGCATGCCCTCTCTCCGGACCGAGGAGCCATCACTACCGCACTGAGAGCCGTAAGCAGGATAGCCATGACCCATCCGTTGCCGAAGCGACTGGACGATGTTCCTGTGTCTTTATTACATCGCGTACATGATTATCTATTGGTGGAAGACGAAGAACTACGATCTGCATGTTTGGATTTCCTAGGCCAGTACACGTCTTTCGCGGACAATGTGGAGAGCCTCGTCTCTGCAGTGGATGCGGAGGCACTGGGCCGAGTGCTGAGTCGTCTGGTCCTGTACACGGCCAAGGTATACACGGAGTCCCGTCCCACGAAGCCACGCGACGCCAAAGCGACCATCCCACCTGTTCCACGTCTATCGAGAGCGATCGTCCAGGACTTGTTGAAACTCGATGAGCCTGAAAGATCGTCTGAATGGCTGCGCATGTGTTTCGTGTCCGACCCCACCGCGGATATGACGCAGATCTCTCTGTGGCAAGCATACCAGGGCACATTTGCGCCACATCAGGCAACACATCCTCATCTGATTGCTGGAGACTTCATTAAGAACGTCAGCAGCACTTTCCAGGGTGCAACAGCTCAGGTTGCGGCAGCCAACAAATACGTGATCAAAGGTATCCGTTCGAGGACAGCTCCAGTGGACACTGGTATACTCGCCGGCTCAAACGCTGCAGATAAGGACAAAGAGCTGATTCGCTGCCATTGGCATGTCACGTACCCCGTCGAAGGTGCACGGGATGCAATCACTGGACTTGTTTCGGGTCCGACGACACGGGAAGTCGAGTGCGCCGAGTGGTTCCGCACAGGAGAGGAAATCCTTGAGCATATCCTGACCCAGCACCTGCAAATACCGATGAAAAGCGCGGCTGTGGATGCAGACAGAATGGAGATAGACTCAACATCTGCGCTGTCGCCACCAGCAACCGCTAATGGCCTGAGTAATGGTGTCACTGAAAACTCATGGAAGGCGAAGTTCGATTTCAGCGACAGCGACAAAATCTCGTTGAAGTGCAAATGGTCGGATTGCGAGCACACCGCTGCGACTCCCGAAGGCGCACAAATCTCCAAAACCTTCCTTCTAGCAAGGCACATCGAGACGCACCTGCCAGAGACAGATGCTGCTCGCTCCAAACACAACTTGCGACCAGATAGCGACGTGGCACCGCGGAATGGAGAGATCACCAGGATTGCCATGCTTGAAGACGAGAAGGGGGACGCCACATCTTTATCATTGCGGGCGGCGTTAGTACTACGGAATATGGCTCGCTTCATGCCCAAGTCGGTGTCATCCATGCGAGCCGTTAAGAGTGGGCAAAAGCGGCAACATGATCTCATGAGCGTCGTGTTCAGCAATGAGGTCACCGAGCGACTGCTTTATGCAATGTCCAGTGGAAGAGCCATACGAGAGTATTGCGGTGCCATTTTTCGAGCGATCAGAGCAAACAGCGTTTAATGGTGTATAGAGGCTGCATTGCAACCCGAAGTCACCGTGCGTGGCTCGTGGCGCTACGTGTATTGCTCACGACCGCCTCTTTTTGACCTTTCTCTTGATGGCTACGACTGCCGACCAACTATACCCGACACTCTTCCACATCCCATCCGCCACACCGTAGACTAGATTTGGCGTTTGCAGATTGCCATTCATAACTCCAAATGCGAAAAGCGCGAGATATGAGAGGCTGAGAACCACCGCGAACGAGATCCAGAACGTGCGGACGCTATATTGAACGTTGTCAAGAGGCATAGAGAAATATCCCGCCATGCTATTATGAATTAGCTTCCATTCCTCAAACATGCCGCAGGATAGGACTTGCAATGACACTGGCAAAAAGAGAGTGGCTGCTTTCGTGAGCAACAATCCGATTCGAGTGAGTCTGTCTACGTCGATTGACTGCTTGATTGCGATCAAACTAAAGTTCTAAGATCCCATAAGGTATCAGCTCAGCCTCCTCTCCGCGTTCTGGAAATGTGAGCAGGAATGTACTTGCCAGAGATACAAGGCTCTCTTTTTGCTTGCTGTACTCCTCCACCTCTTTGAGTGCATAGAGATCGATTTGATCTCGGAAGCGTCGAAATCTGATTCGTGCTGCCGAGGACAGGCTTACTCCCAATATGCTTTCCTTCTCACGTACCACTGGGCCATTGACTCGGGGTCTGATGGTCGACACAGAGGCGCTGTCGTCGGAGCCCACGATTTGACTGTTTTGTAGGCTCGCCATCGTTGGACCTTGCGGCTCGAGAAGCCGGTCGATGATTCGGATGTATGCGTCGTAGTGCCGACGAAGCACACCAAGTTCCTTCCCGATCGTGTCAAGGCGGTCGATATGCTCTAGTGTAGGCTGCTCAAACATTGCAGCACGTAGCGCAGCAAGTTCAACTCCATAGCGACTGTCTTTTCGGGTGACCAATGTGAAAGAGTTGCTCCAATTCTCAAACAGGTACTGTTTACACGTCAGTTTAATCTGCCGTCTGATTCCCATCATTCTGCTTACGTAGAACAATAGCCCCGGCGCATCTGAGCTGCGATGAGCTGTTTCTTCTGGTGTTGAGCCCAAGCGGTTTCGAAGTGGCAGCAGGGTTAAAGGATTGCGTTCAAGTAAAGAATCGGCATTGACTGTGCTTAGCGAGCGAAACACGCTAATGAGGTTCCGGCGAAGCTCGGCCAGTATACGTCTCTGCAACGGAGAGTATGAGCCTTGCACAAGCGGGAATGGATCCTCATGCACAGTGATAATGGTATTGTCCGTAGTAAGAACCAGCCAAGTCCACACACGCGTGCAGTGTGGGAGATTGTCGCCGCTGGACTGCGAATCGGTGCTGCGATCTGCTGGTTTCGTACCATATAGGGAGTTGTAGCCGACGCACAGGTAGTTGCGACCCATGTCTACTGATGTATAATGCCACAGTTCCGAGGCGATCTTGTAGTGATTGCCATTCATGGCGGTGCTCATGGAAGATGTGGATGAGTGGATCGAGAGTTCGTCTGCTTCTTCGTACGAGACAGCAGTCTCGAAAGACACAGCCTTGCGTTTCCTTGGCTCCCTCTTATGCACTGACTGTTTCAAGCTGGGTGATAGCGTGGCCTTGCGAGGTTGTTTGGGGTCTGAGCACATTAATCCGAGAAGACGCGGCGAGAAGTCATATCGTTGAGCTAATGCTTCAAGCATTTTGGTCTGCTCAAATGGATGCCAGACATTGATCCATCTCGTATTGAGACAGTCCGGTCTCTCTGTGTCTATTAATGCAGCGATGCCATTGGGAGTAAGGTCAAAAGTAGCCCAGGCTGTGCCATCGCTGAAGTCGACGACAAAGTTGCGACTGTCTGTTGAACGAGCGTCTTCCAAGAGGTTGTCGAGATTCTGTGCATCGTCAAGGCAGCGAAATGCGTGATGGACGTCGACGTCCGCGATTGATAAGTAGTACCCTTGAGCATTCGAGGGTGCTGTATCGTGGTTGCTTAAGTGCTCCATAAGAAGGTCAAGTGCCCGGAGCGAAGGATGGGCAGAGTAGGCAGGAACCAGCAAGGACGCTGGTCCTTTTTGAGCACCATCAAGCTCGTCATGCTGCCTGCGAAGAATGATCTACTGTGTTGCACATTCTCTGAGTCTGTCGGCCATGTGCAATAGGCAGGCAAGACACGCAGCATCGGGTGCCGGCGCTTCGGACCGGGGCGGGCTCTGCCGAGATGTGGGGCAAACTCTTGGCTCACACCTACAATTCCCGTCGCCACTTCATGTCACAGTTTTCTCTCTGCTCCAAGCACCCCGCCATATCAGTAACGACCACGAAGCTACGCGAAGCCGCACCAATAACCACTCTGAGAGCGTTATTGGAAGACCACAGCAATCATGTCGAAGATTACGGTCGCTGGTGTGCGTACCAACGTGCAAGAGCTGCTCAAGTACTCCAACGAGGAGAAGAAGCGCAACTTCCTCGAGACCGTCGAGCTCCAGATCGGCCTCAAGAACTATGACCCACAGCGTGACAAGCGTTTCAGCGGTACCATCAAGCTGCCAAAGATCCCTCGCCCAAACATGAGCATCTGGTATGGCCCCTCCGTTTCGCCATTGCGCGCGCTTTGAATATGGCGCTAATAACTCTGCAGCATTCTCGGTGACCAGCACGATATCGATCGTGCCAAGCACGGAGGTGTCGACGCCATGTCCGTGGAGGATCTCAAGAAGCTCAACAAGAACAAGAAGTTGATCAAGAAGCTCGCTCGCAAGTACGATGCCTTCATCGCTTCCGACTCCCTCATCAAGCAGATTCCTCGTCTGTTGGGTCCAGGTCTCTCCAAGGGTAAGCACCTCTACGTTTCACGTACTCTGAATAGCACTGACATTCTGTACAGCCGGCAAGTTCCCAACCCCAGTCTCCCACGCCGATGACCTCACCGGAAAGATCAACGAGGTCAAGTCGACCATCAAGTTCCAGCTGAAGAAGGTGCTGTGCATGGGTGTCGCTGTCGGCAATGTGGACATGACCGAGGACGAGCTGATCGGCAACATCATGTTGGCCATCAACTACCTCGTGTCTCTCTTGAAGAAGGGCTGGCAAAACGTGGGCAGCTTGGTCATCAAGGCCAGCATGTCCCCACCAAAGCGCCTGTACTAGACGCATTCCTTCTTGTGAGGTAATGCTCCGTCTACGTTGTAGCCGATCTTGAGCTTGGAAGGCTATTCTGAGGGCGTATCTATCTTCGTTGATAGTTTAGTGCTGTTCGCCTTCACTGGTGGAACAGCCAAAAGAGCCTCAGTTCTTCCAATCCTGTCATGTTCATTCATTGTACTATCTTGCCCTCACATGAAAGTCTCGATATCCTAAGGAATATGGCTCTACCACTGCTTGTCCCCACTGCTGCACATGCACTGCGATCTGTGTTACTGCTCTCGGCACTCCACCGCAGCCTTGCACTGAGCGTATGAAAGGATGTTGTTGATGCATGTCGCTGCTAACAACGACGGGGTGATCGAACACAGCTCGTGGGTTTCAGCCGGCGCGATCTGCACCTTGAAATCGTCGATAAGACTCCCATCAAGCACATGGTGAACACAGATGGAAATAATCCGGCCATTGACTCAAAGGACGATGCCTTCGTCCAAACGCAGACATGAATCCGCGCCTTCTGCTTCTACTGAACAGTGAAGTTCGACATGAGACTCTGCAAATTGGTCATCGATTCAGAGCGTCTCTCAAACGCTGAAGCTAGTTAATTGTTATTTCTGTTCATGGTCTAGGTATTCGCATACAGGCCAAATAGAATGGACAGACTACTGTTCTCTGCACGGTATCAGTTGATGGCAGTCTGCAGCGTGAGGATTCTCAGACCCGATACGTGAGGATCTGAGCTGTTGTTTCCCATCAGGAAACTTGTGTATCGCCACACATGATCACAGGCCCTCTTGTAGTTCCAGGCCTTCCACGAATGCCAAGTCACCAGTCTGCTCGAGTGACTGTGCGGCGGCTTCCTCGAGCAGGATCCCTAGAGCGATGAGCGCTGTCTCGTCCAAGCTCTTGAAATCAGCCCGACAATCGCCCAGGACTCCGGATGCATAGAAGTCTGAGGCATAGGCGTGAATCGCTTTGAGCATATCAGACTCTGGAAGGCGTTGGTCTGTAGGTAGATGCCGGTGCGCGAAGTAGGGATCAGTCTCTGCGTAGCGAATCGGCGCCCCGGCTCGATTGTAGAGGACTTGATCAGGTGGCAGTGGCTGACCAGCTCGATCGAGCAGGAGACCTTCGTATCCTACCCTCCCGGCAACGGCATCATAGAGGTTCACGCGGAGTTTGCTGGGTTCGGCGGGCGAGGTGTTCAAACTGCGGCGACGCGGGCTTGTGGCTGGGGCGCTTCGAGGTCGAGGACGCTTGGTCTGAGGCTTTTCTGTTTCTCCAACAGTCGACTTCCTACTGCGACGTTTCCCAGTATAGGGAGACGGAGACGCCGGCACCACTCCACGCACCGGGAGAGCGGCCATATGGTGCCTTCTCAGAAGAATTTGACGCCCGCGCTGTCCTCTTGACCAAAAATTTGTGCCTTGCCGCGCTTCACGAGCACGTTCAGCGCCTTCCGCAGCACAGCCTCGTCAATGTCACTCCACTCTTTCCCACGGCTGGCGTCACCTTCGCGCAGCTCGTAGATGGTCAGCACGGCGCCCTTCTGGCCTGTGTCTTCGACGAATGCGTAGAGCAGGTCAGCCCACTCGGCGGGCGTCTTCCAGTATATATAACAGACGCTACTCGTCTCTCCCCGCGCAGTAGGTACAATCCACTCAGCCCGGGGCCCGTTAGCGGGCTGGCTCATATAATCGAGCACCGCGCGCACATCGGCCGGCTTGAGACTGCGCGAGAGGGCGGTGTTGGCGAACAGGTCGGGCGGCGGTGAGGAGATGACCAGGCGAAACAGGCGGTGATGTGAACAGTACGACGTGACGAGGCTAGACCACAGCTCGAGCTGACGCGCGCGGGTCGTCAGGTTGGGCTGGAGGGTGTAGAAGGGCGGGAACGAAGCATAGCTGGGAAAGCGGAACTCGGCGCCGTCGCTGGCGGTGGGCGCGGCGACCACCGTGCTTCCGCCGAAGGACAAGGCCGCGGTTGAGGGTTCGGGTGATGCAGCAGCGGCCATGAATGATGGGGAGAAAGACGTCCGGCAGACGATGGAGGATCGCAGCTTGCCAATGTCACGTTGGATGTGGATGTGAATGTGGCGCGCGGTTTCGGGTCCGACGACAATTCCCAATCCCTCAACACCACCTCTCTGACGCACCTCGCTGCGTACATACAAGTTTCACATCAACAAGGTTTATGGGGCATATTGCTCTCATAGTTTTTTACGCGTAATCGACAGTCTTCAGCAATTCTATGGCAAGTGAGAGACCAAAAACACACTCACACAATCATGTTTGCAGAGGCCAAAAAAATCTTGTCGCCTCTGTGGATCGAACTAGTCCTCATGTTAGACCCACATCCTGGTCATACAGCGAGCACATTGGAATACGTACCACAGTACCTCCAGATACCGCACAGAGTGGGACGACTGTAGTGAACTTCAGTCTGGCCTGCGTTGCTGTCAGCTTCCCTTGCCCCAACACCTGCATCGATTGATGGGCGAAACATACGCTCTCCCAAGTGAGCTAAGGCGACGTGCATGCAAAGATGCGAGATGTCTCCACCTCATGTTGCCGGCGGAGTGGTTATAAGTCTATAATGTCTCATGTTGGAGACGTCTACCACCTGCTTGGTGCTGAGTTGGCCATGCTCTCGTGCAATGAAGTGATCCGAAGAACGTGGTTTTCCAGTATACAGTAAGCTTTTTCGCAAGCCTCGAGGCCTCAGCCTAATGCTTCGCTGTATGAGCTACGCGGCCACTGAAACCTACATCCTGGTGGGCCAAAAAATCACATTCAAGCTCGGAACTCCCTCCTCTGTGCGCCCAGCATATCAACCTGCAAAAGTGTTGACTCATGCCAGAAACTACGTTCATTCGTCTTCGTCAGACGAGTAGGCCCCCAGTCCGAGGCCCCCAGTCGAGGGCATAGAGCTGGTTGCTGCTGTGGGTTGTGCGTGGTCTTGCTCGGCGTCTGGCTTTGGTGGCACAACAGCTCCTGCAAGATCCTGTTCCCTAGGGCTTTCCTCCGACTTCCGGAACGATTCCGGTGTTTGAGCACGTTTCTCTGCTATCACGGGCTTCTTGTCTTCGGTCGAAGTTTGTTTCCGAAGTTTGACGCCTCCCAAAACGTCTTTGGGATTTTTCTTGCGTTTTCTGCCCACGGTCCACTCTGTTTGCTCCGCAGCATCGGTTCCAGGCCCAGGACTATTGGCGCTACCACTCTTCGCAAGTCTTCGTTCGGCTTCGAGTTGCTGTTGCCGAAAAGCGTCGCTGAAAATTTGCAATAGTACGTTAGCCTGTGCCTGACATAGATACTCACACTGCTCACTCGAAGTAGGAAGCCCTATTCACGTCCCGCAACCAGAGAATTTGGCATGATCATTTCCCTCCGAAAGGCACACTTACAGTTGCTCCTTGGTCTCACGCTTCACAGCAGCTTCCTGTGCGCGTGTAGATTCGAGGACCGAGTCGAGAAATTCCACATCGTCTTCATCAAGTGATTGAAACTGGTTCCCCAGGCGGATGGATTGCTCGAATGCTTCTTGCTTGGCAGCTTACCGTTCATCCTGACTCGTTAGTCTGATTGCAAGACTACAATAGCGTGGGAAGGGAGACGATGAATGCGCGGAAATACCTTTGTTGGCTTGAAGGGTTTCGTAGAGTGACTTTCCGCCCTCTTGCTGACCAGGCTCTATTTTCGGCTTACTGCGTGTGGCCTCGATAGCTTGCTGGGCCGCGAGCCATTTCTCGTCTTGTTCAGTCGGCTCTCCATCAGCGCCAGCAGCTACAAAGCGTGACATCTTGCGTCTATGTCATGTGGATGTGTTGTGGAGAGGTCTCAGTAGAGGGAAAGGTCAACAGTGGGTATTGGCGGCAGGTCTCCCGAAGCGGATATACTTTCGGACTTTTATCCGGGCCCTCACTTCACTTCACCCGCTCCCATGGCATCTCCCACAGTGTTCGGTGACGCCTCCCCGGTGCAGCAGCATCGCTCTTCGGAAGTGCGAGACACGAAGCGGCAGAAAGTCACTCGAGGTAAGCTTGCCTGATGGGCACCTTGAGACTGCTTCCACGCGTCCTCTCTGATCGGCGGATTTAGCGTGTGACAACTGCAAGTCTCGCAAAAGAAGATGCACTGGAGAGCTGCCTTGTTCTACGTGTCATGCGAACGGAGCTCAATGTACATATCGTTCTCGATATACTCGTGGTCGCCTGGTTGCGCCTCAGCCAGCTAATTACACTGGAAGCAGTTCAAGCAATATCACGTTGACCCCCACGCATCAGCAGCTGGGCACTGCGGATATCGCCTTTGGTCAGACACATAGCGAACCAGGAGGGAACTTCCTAGGAACTCCGAGCTCGTCTCATCAAGCTTCTCCCGAGGTAACGAACACTTCCGTTGGCCAGTATGCAGGCACGATCAGTCCTCACGTGTTCCTGCGACGGACGTTGCAAAGACTCCAGGACGATGAAGCTGGCATCAATTCGACGCCCGCTCTCGAGGGAACGGGTACATCTATGTCCATCTTTGCACACGGCGATAGGCCGGCACCTGCAGTCGACCATAGTGTATCGACACTACCGCCTTACCAGTCTACATCCACGCTTCTCCAACATTACTTCGATCTTTCAATGCCGACAATAAGATTTCTACACCGCGGCACAGTTGAAACTTGGCTGGATGCCTATCACGATGCGGAATCCAGAGGCGAAAGCGCTGCCCAGCGAGACCCAGCTCGCGAAGCTGTAGTACTTGTGGTCATAGCTACAGCTCGCTTGTTGAACGTGGACGGCGGCAAAGAAATTCTGGACGCTGACGAGACTTCTTGGCATGAAGCTGAACATCTGTATCAGATGGCTCAGAGAAGGCTGCAATCAGAGACAGGTCGCTGCAAGCTAGAAAGTGTCCAGGCTCGGCTTGCCTCTTGTCTGTATCTATTGCAAACCTCCCGACCCAGTCAGTATCATCATCTCCCTGACTCAATGTGGTTACGAAGAAACGCTAACAATGTCTGCTCAGACCAGGCTGTGAGTGTACCGCATGTATTCATTTCTTCCTCTCGAGTGCTGGCTAACCAAAAGTGCGATGCAAGTGGTATATGCTAGGGACGACAGTACAGCTGCTATTCAGTCTGGGTCTCCACAGGTCTGACAACAGCAAGTCAGGTGCAATTATCCGAGAGTGTCGCAAACGTGCCTTCTGGGCCTGCTCCACACTCGACACCTACCTATCGGTCATCATGGGCGTCCCGGCTCTCATCAATTTAGAGGAAGTCGACCAAGTGCTACCAGAGGCGATAGACGATGACTGCCTAACTGCGACAGGTGTGACCTTTGATCACAACAGAAGAGACAGTATCATTCAGGCATCAATTTCGCATGCGTGGATCATGCGTATCGTGAAGAGAGCCGCTCGCGAACAGTACCTAAAGGAACGGAGACGCGGTGCATATGATCTGGAGACTGCCGCAAGATACAATGCTGAAGTGGATGCTTGGCAATCGTCGCTGCCGGCGGTACTCTCGGGAGCAATACACCCATCTAGTCTGGTTGCCACATTTCGTCGGCAGCTGACAGTGATAACACTTGCACACGCTCATGCGCAGATGCTCATTAACCGGCCATCTTTGCTCGTCGATTCATCCCGTTCCACACTGAGAGACGCTCAAGTCCAGCTGAGTCTCCAGGCAGCCGAAAAAGCATTGGACACCGTTCTTACCACCTCATTTACCAAGCATATCTTCCAAGCATTCTGGTTCGTACTGCGTTCCCAGACTTTCAAAATTTGCACTAATTCCGAAATTGCAGGCACACGCAGTTCGTGTCATTCAATGCCATATCGATCATCTATGTCTGGTTTGTGCAGCGCAAACACGGGCGTCTGCCGCCGCTGAGCACACCACTCAAGGAATCCCAACTCTTCGAACTTGCCCAGTCCGTTCAGCAGCATTTGGCAGAAGCAACAAAATCCAATGCTCCCAGCCTTCGCTACAACATCGTGCTCGAAGAATTGCAGCAAGAGGCGCAACGTCCAGTGGCTGAACACAGGCAGACGCCGCCGACATCTGTCCCATCAGAACAGAATCCAACGCTGACCAGCCACTTCGGAGGTTCAATGGCGGATCCGAACAACCTTGCTGATGTAGACCGAGTACTACAGTCTGTCGAAGCCACTATGCCTGTTGCGTCGCTGGATACCTACAGCAGCCATTTCGCACTCGATCCGAATTTGTGGCTGACACTGGACTCCTTTCCTTTTACTAGCCTCGAGCTGCTCGATTGAGGATCGTCGAGCTTCCAGGTCTATGTTACACGGACTGGATCGCAGGACGTTGTCTGCTGAATTGAGTCACCATCGTGTAGTCTTTGCTCGGACCCTTTACTGTGTGGGTGGTGATGAAAGAGCGCAACGAAATACCACTGAAAGGGAAGCTGTACTTGGTCCAGTACATGTCTTCAACACAGAGATGATCCGCGCTCGCCGAGCAGGCACCTTGAGCTTTAGCCTCACTCGGATACGAGAACTGCAGATTGTGGAACAGATAGTCCACCTCGAGATCGCTCTCTGGTTTCACGAACCAAATGCTAAGCTGGTCCTTGGCTTCGGAGTACCGGTATATATAGCTTCGTCTCGCCGTCATGGTGGCACCATTCTGGAGCCGGAGCACCCCAGTCTCTTGGTAGAGATACTCGAGGTCGAATGCTTCGCCACTTTTATCTGGGGTTGGTGATCGAGGATGGAAAGAAGCCTCGCCTTCCAATACGCCCGAAGGAAAGCTCGACAGTCTGCTATCGATGTTGCGATTGAGTCGCCATTTGCCCTGCAGAGCTCGAAATGTGGCGCGAGCCACATATTTGCCTTGCGTTGTGCAAGAGAGCCATGTATTGTGAAGGTCTTGTACAATCGCTTTTGCTTGAGCCTCATCATCACCCGCTGACAAGTATCTTGCAGGTGATATTGGTCCCTCACGTTCGGCGAATGCGCCGTCGTTCCTTGCCAGTTGGAGATGTGCAGCAAGCTCTTCGATGTAACCGAGATAGTCTCCGAACCTGGTGAATGTCAGTGGGACTCCGTGTGAGCAAGTAGGGCGCAGCATGTACCAGTATTGCGGCACGAATTGGCTGCGATCCCCCATCGCTTCCCTCAGTTTCAACAAGGCCACGGGCTCCTCATATCGAAGTCTGGGACAGTCGTGTTGCTCGGCAAGCCAACGCTGTGCAGTGAAACGCGCCTGCATTTCGATCATGGGCCAGTAGGGTCCTATCCATCAATCAGCATTGCGATACTTGCCTGCGAAGCTTCTTTCTCACTCGCCTTCATAGAACCCAATGAACGCCATTTCTGGCACAGCTTCCGACATGGTTTGCCAACCCGACAAAATTAGTGGAAGCCGCATGCTGCTGGGGCAGATTTGCAACCTTTCTTTGACATCCAGAGGAAGAAAGTCGATGGCGGTGGTTGGCGAATACCCTGTCGCGTAAATTACTGCGCCCACGTTCTCTATCGTGAGCGTTCCATCTGGGCCTTGTACTTCGGCCACGCACGTCCCGTTTTCTGCGTCCAGTATCTCAACGACTCTACCCGAGTGAACGTCGATCGATCCGCTCCTCACGAATTCCGGGTACGTCTCCGATAGCGCCACGTACACTGCAGAACGTGGTTCTGAGTGCGGTATCACAAGAGCTGAGGACCCCAAGTCTGATTGGTCGCCGCCAATCTGTGCCTGCAGAGCGTCATGAATCATGTCTTTCACAGCTTGTGTCAATTGACCTGCGTTGGCGACAACGGGACCAGGAGGACGCTTCGACAGCTCGTACAGCTTCAAATCCAGCGGCAAGAACGAGACATTCGATGTGTCAACCGGATTGTATGGCGGTAGGGCATAAAGTGGACGGGGTGTGACGTGAACGATCTTGCATCCTTTGTACGGTTCGTTCCTGCCGTTTCCTGGTGACCATGATGCATCGGACAATTGCTGAGCCACTGCAGCAGCGGCCTCGCCTGTGGTAGATCAGTAAAGCAATTGTTATCGTATACAACAAGTTTCATACCAGCAGAATTGCCCCCACCAATCATCAAGATCTTCTGGTTAGCAACATTGGCACGATTCGCAAAGAGATCGTCAAGCGTCCGAAACTCGGAGCTGTGCGTGGTCTTCACATTCAAGGCTGCTGCGACATTTGGCACATTGTCCTGGATAGGTCGAGGCCGAGAGAAGAAGCCTGAACCAATGACTAGGTAGTCGAAATCCTGAACGTATTCGCGGCCTCCTCTGTCAAGGGCAGTCACTCGCCAGCTCGTTGCTGTCTTCTCCGTCTTTGTGATGTGATGGCGAAACCGGAAACAGTCGCTTGGAATATTCTTCGTCCGATATGCCTCGAGATACTGGTTGACCTGCCAGGCCTTGGGAAACATAGGCACTGAGTCTAGACCAATGGCATTCCAATCCAGGTCTGAGAATGCAACTGTGAATCGCGAGAGATTCGTAGGGGTGTCCGGGTGTAGATAGCCTTCATGTGGTGACATTCGGTTGATGGCCCAGATGCCGCCTATTCTGTCCTTCTTTTCGAAAATGGTAACATGGAAAGACTTGGATTGGAGCAGGACTTTGGCACTGGCGAGACCTGAACATCTCACGAGGTTCAGCGCCGCCACGAAGCCGTCCTGCAAACAGCCTTACCTGAAGGTCCAGCGCCCACGATGCAGACCGTCTTCATAGCCATTTGGTACTTGCCAGATCTGGTCTTCTCAATGTACTGCGCGGCGTCCTGTGCTCCAGCGCAGTATTGTATTGTCGAGGAGGCAGCTGCAGCTCCAGCTCCTGCGACTGCACTGTGTCGGAGGATTGGTTCTTCCGCGCCGAATGCGGATCTGCTGACTGCTGACGCAAGTATTCAAGGTACTATACATATAGTTCTACCAGGCAGCCGCTACCACGGGCATATAGCTTCACAGATTGACAGCAACCAAGCACAACTCACATCTCCAACATGTCGTCAGGTCAAGGATACGGCTCTGCCTACAATGCACCCCAAGACGGCTTCCCATCGACGAACCCGTGGGCAGATCAAGTGCCGCAATCCACGAATCAGCAGCAGCAACAGCAGCAGCAAGAACAACAGAGGCCGTCTGGCTACGAGCCGCCTCCAGGTCCACCACCGCGTGGCAACACTTTCAATGAGGAAACTTTCGTACCGGAGGACCAGAGGGGCGAGCAACGCGAAGCCCTGGTAGCTATTCGCCATGCACCCGATGGCGTCTCCCATATTGATGACCTCGCAGGAGCAATTCGAGATGAACAATACGAAGCCAGAGTCACAGGCAGACCGGGATGTAGCTCAGTTGTCAGCAGAATTCCCGCGCATAGATTCATCCCTCGTTGCTGCCCTTTACTCCGATACTCAATCAGTGGCAGCAGCGCGAGAGATGCTCACGGAGCTGGCGGCAAGTCAACAATAGTCGACATGCGCAAGCCAAGTGTGAAAAGCAATTCGAGCGGTTTAAGCACAGACAGGCGCTGTTGGCACAGATCGTGGGCTGAGAGTACAGGGAACCTGGATGCCTGATTTTGAGCCTGATGTGGGGTTCCGATGTCGCGCCCACTGGTGGTGCTCGGCTTAAGTACCTCGTCACAGCGTTGGTGCCGAGCTCTGTTGTCACCAGCTCTATGCACCATTGCCACAGCTTATTGCTTCTCGCGGCAGCTGTTTTGCTCGCAGTATAACAAACAACTCGGGAACTCACCCTTGACCATCCATGTAGGCGAGCATTTGCCCCCTTTTTTTCTCATTTACCTGCTGCCGACCATCCATCATGTCTCCGACGCCGTTGCGATGTCTCGCGCGACAGCTCAGCAGCCAGAGCTCCAAACGCACCTTTGCAACGTCCCATCGAACGCTGGCAGATTATGTGAGAATAGTTGAAGTGGGTCCCAGAGATGGACTGCAGAATGAGAAGACTAGTATACCGCCCGAGACCAAGATCGAACTGGTCCACAGGCTCGCGAAGACGGGCCTAAAAACGATCGAGGCCGGTTCATTTGTGCATCCGAAATGGGTGCCACAGGTATGCAGCGAATGTATTTGTACGTGTCGATGGCAGAGAAATTGAACAATTCTAGATGGCAGCGTCCGACAAAGTCCTCTCTTCAATCCTCACAACACCACCGCCTGGCGATGTCACCTACCAGTGGCTGCTTCCCAACATGAAGGGCCTAGACAATTACTTCAAAGTGATGAACACCTCATCCTCAGCTCCTTACGGTTATCCTACGCCTCCACCATCACCGACCGGTACCGACAACGGCCCTGCTTTGAACACGTCGAGCCAAGATCCAAACGCAATGCCATCTGCGACCTCGGGAGTGGACGCAATGTCAAAAGCAAAGACTGGGGGGCAGAGGCACGAAGTTTCAATCTTTATGGCAGCGACCGAGTCTTTCTCTAAGAAGAACACGAATTGCAGTATACAGGAGTCATTGGATCGATTCGCTCCATTGATTGCAGAGAGCAGCAAGGCGGGCTATCCCGTACGCGCATATATCTCAGTCGCTCTGGGCTGTCCATTCGAGGGACCCAACGTAGATCCTCACCGCGTGGCGGACCTGGCGGCTTCACTCCTTGAACTAGGAGCAGACGAGATCAGTGTAGCAGATACCACAGGCATGGGAACAGCTCCTGCGACCAAGAAGCTGCTTCAGACTTTGAAAGAGGCGGGTGTACAAAATGAGGATATTGCGATGCATTT
>PNEN01000577.1:239017-331846 GCA_002933655.1 Cercospora berteroae
CTCATTAACACCATGGTATCGCTTGACCACGGCGTCAGGACTTTTGATTCGGCAGTCGGTGGACTCGGTGGATGCCCATACAGTCCCGGAGCTACAGGTAATGTAGCAACCGAGGATCTCGTATATTGCCTGCATAGTCTTGGAGCGAATACTGGGCTTGATCTCGATGAGTTGAGCAGGATCGGAGAGTGGATAACTGCTCAGATTGGTGGAACAAATAGTTCGAGCGCAGGGAGGGCTACTCTAGCGCGTCTATCTCGGGAAGCGAACGCGTAAAGCGCGCGAATGCAACGTATTACATTTCGTACTGTTCCACTCTCTGGTCGCGATACTCCTGTGTATCATGCGTATTATGCGCGCAAAGGCCCACGTTCGTTCGGGCTCGATTGTTGAAGGTGGTAATCACGCGCCAACGAGATCAGACCTCGCTGTGCTGACATTGGCAAACACGAGAGGTCTCGCATCACGTTCCTTCTCGCCCGACTTTTGACCGCTTCATGACGAAGCGGCGCTTGGGCTCCAGCTGGCACCGCGCAGTGGCCGATGTCCAGAACTGGAGGAGGGAAGTGGCACTGAGGATGTAGCCTTCGATGTCTCTCAAGATGGCCGTTGCGGGCTGTTGTCAGCAGCAGGAGTATGAGTTCCAAACTGCTCTTTGTATGCTTGACGTATCTAATAACTGTGTCAGCCTGATGCTATACGTGCAGGGGACAGGACAACATACACCATCGAAGGGGGTCTTGCCATCCCCAACATCAAGGTAGAGAACTCCATAGACGCAGACGAAGACGATGCTTCCCCATTGCGCGAGCTTGACGCCTTTCGTCCAGTTCGGCCGCGCCCACTTCAGCTGTGCGCGACGTCTATAGCGGCGCTCGAGTCGGAATTGATGCTTCTGGGAGAGCTTGGCGAACTCGGGTGGCCATGTTTTCTTGCACCGATACGGGTTGTCCTCGGTGGAGTGTGGGAAGTAGGGCGTATTTTCCGGCACTGATGGCGCCTTGCTGAAGAGACCTGCGAAGAGGGATGTCATGGCGGAAGATCTTAGTCCATGGGCGATGAGTAGGCGATCGCTGGGAGGTGGTGTTGTTGAAGCTGCTCGGCTGAGTTGCTGTGCCGGACCTCGCGCGTCGGCCTCTGGAAATTGTTGCAAGCATGCTCCGAGTCACAAAGATACTGCCGCCCTCGCCGCTCGATCTGCCCCTCCACTTCCCCCACCACTCCCTCCGCCCATCTCACGACGTCGCTCGCTCTCCATCGCCTGTCGTCGCAGCTGCGGGGGCTGCGTCGTCTACCGCTGCCAACCCGAACAGTTATCAAAATGGCAGCCGCGCAGGCCAGCACTCAGCCGGCCAAGGGCACTCTGAAAATCGAGAACACGGACAAACGCGACACGCTCATCGCCTGCGAGAAGAAATACCAAAAGCAATGGCAGGACAGCAAGGTATTCGAGCAGGACGCCCCGTCCCTGCAAGATGTGCCCTTCCATGCCATATCGCCCTCGGAGCTCCGTCAGAAACAACCCAAGTACATGGCCACCATGGCCTACCCCTACGTCAATGGCACTCCGCACTCAGGCCACGCTTTCACCGCCAGTAAGCTAGAGTTCGCAGTGGGTTGGGCGCGCATGCAAGGAAAGCGAGCCCTCTATCCTCAGGGTTTCCACTGCACCGGCATGCCTATCAAGGCCTGCGCTGACAAGCTGGTGCGCGAGATTGAGCTCTTTGGACAGAATTTCGAGAAGTGCCCCGTGGACAACGGTGAGAGTGCGGAGGCCGATACCGCGCCGCCCGCTCCTGTGCAGAACACCACCAAGGAGGATGTCACCAAATTCACAACCAAGAAGTCCAAGGCAGCTGCCAAGGTCAATGTGGCCTTGAAGTACCAGTTCCAGATCATGCTCGCTATTGGTATCCCTATCGAAGAGATTCACAAGTTCGCCGATCCACAGTACTGGTTGCACTACTTTCCTCCACTCTGGAAGCGTGACTTGGACAACATGGGATGCAGAGTGGACTGGCGCAGATCCTTCGTCACGACCGATGCGAATCCATACTACGACGCCTTTGTGCGATGGCAGGTCAATCGTTTGAAAGAGATGGGCAAAATACGGTTCGGCAAGCGATATACCGTCTACTCGCCCAAAGATGGTCAAGCGTGCATGGACCATGACCGAGCAAGTGGCGAGGGCGTGGGTGTGCAAGAATATACAGCATTAAAGCTACGCGTGAAAGAATGGGCAGAATCAGCGAAGAGCAAGCTCGAAGGCAAGATACCCGAGGGCGGCAACGTGTACTTCGTCCCTGCAACTTTGAGGCCAGAGACCATGTACGGACAGAACTGTTGCTTCGTCGGACCCAACGTGGACTACGGGATATATGAGATCAAGAAGGGCGAGGAGTACTACTTCGTCTCAAACCGAGCCGCAAGAAATATGGCCTTCCAAAGCATTTTCCCAGAGTGGGGAGTCTTCCCCAAGGTTGCCGATTTCAAGGGATCGGAAGTAATTGGTACACTCGTCAATGCACCGCTATCTGTCCACAAGGACGGAGTCTATATTCTTCCTATGGAATCGGTCAAGCCAACGAAAGGAACTGGCGTGGTCACAAGTGTTCCTTCCGACTCCCCAGATGACTACGCGACAACCCTCGACCTGCAAAAGAAGGCAGATTTCTACAAGATCAAGAAGGAATGGATCGACAAGGAAATCGTGCCGCTCATTGAGACACCTGATCATGGCAATCTCATTGCGAAGAAACTTGTGGAAACCATGAAGATCAACTCACCCAAGGACGCAAAACAATTGGCCGAGGCTAAAGAAATTGCGTACAAGGAGGGCTTCTACAAGGGCAAGATGCTCATAGGGAAATACGCCGGAGAGCGTGTTGAGGAAGCGAAGCCAAAGGTGCGACAAGACTTGATTGATGCTGGCGAAGCGTTTGCCTACGCGGAGCCTGACGGACAAGTCATCAGTCGATCTGGTGACGAGTGTGTCGCTGGTCACTTGGATCAGTGGTTCATGAACTACGGCGAGCCTGAAAAGTCTGGCGATCCGGATTGGCAACCAGCGGTTTTGAAGCACGTGCAGAACAAGGATGGTAATGGACTCAACACATTTTCCACTGAAACCAAGAACGCCTTCGAACAGGTACTCTTCTGGCTTGCACAATGGGCATGTGCTCGAGGTTATGGCCTTGGCACCAAGCTACCATGGGACCAGACGCAACTGGTAGAGAGCTTGTCCGATTCTACGATCTACATGTCGTACTACACGATCGCCCATTTGCTCCACAAGGATATTTTCGGCAAAGAGAAGGGACCGGCCAATGTCTCAGCAGATCAATTGACGGACGATGTTTGGGATTGGCTGTTCTGTAGGACTGAAGAAGTCCCGAAGGAATGCTCCATCCCAGAAGAGACTCTCCACCGCATGCGCCGTGAGTTTGAATACTGGTACCCATTGGATCTTCGTGTGTCTGGGAAGGATTTGATCCAGAATCATCTTACATTCTTCCTCTACGTACACGTCGCCTTGTTCCCACCGGAATACTGGCCACGTGCTATTCGAGCCAATGGGCACTTGTTGCTCAACGGGGAGAAGATGTCCAAATCTACCGGCAACTTCCTCACCCTATATGACGCGACCGCGAAGTTTGGTGCTGATGCGACTCGCGTCGCTTTTGCCGATGCAGGCGACACTATTGAGGACGCCAACTTCGACGAAACTGTTGCGAACGCCAATATCCTTCGACTATTCGAGCTCCGACAGTGGTGCGAGAATGTCATCCTGGACGCACGCGTGCTCAAGGATGGGGAGTCGTATGCCGAGGTGAGCAAGAACGAGAGGCACAAGACGAACGATGTCATCGTCCGCACTGGAGAGAAGCTTTTCTGGGATGAGCTGTTTGAGAACGACCTGAACGGTCTTGTCAAGGAGACGGAGCAGCGATACCACGATGCGGACTACAAAGCGGCTCTCAAGAGCGGATTCTACGACTTCACGAATGCCCGCGACTTCTACCGCGAGGTCACCAAGGCTGCAGGCATCGGAATGCATCAAGATCTGGTCACGAGATACGTGGAGCAACAAGCTCTGATGATCACCGTTGTGGCGCCCCACTGGGCAGAGCACATCTGGCTGGAAGTTTTGAAGAAGTCAGACACTGTGCAGAACGCTCGCTTCCCACAGGTTCCAGACCAAAAACCAAACTTGACTGCTGCGCGCGAGTATGTGCGTACCACCCAGAGCAATATCACAGGAGCCGAAGGCGTTCAGCTCAAGAAGATGGCCAAGGGCAAGCAAACTTCTTACGATCCCAAGAAGGACAAGAAGCTCTCCATCTTCTTTGCTCAGAAATTCCCGGCGTGGCAAGACAGCATCATCGACGTCGTGCGTCAGAACTTTGCGAACATGAAGGTCGATGTCGGAGCAGTGAACAAGAGTCTGCCCAAAACTGAAGTCAAGCGTGCGATGCCGTTCGTGAACAGCCTCAAGAAGAATCTGGAGAGTGGTATCGACCCGACGACGGTATTCGAGCGCAAATTGGCATTCGACGAGGCTGCCGTGTTGCACGAGATGGTACCGGGCATCAAGCAGACTGTGCAAAAGTGCGCCGTCATCGAGGTCGTCCTGGTCGATCCAGAAACCAAGACTGGTAAGATTGTGGCCGGCACACCTGGTGTGAAGATTGGTGAGGAGAAAGAAACCTTGCCACCATCTGCCGAGAACGCTGTTCCTGGTCAGCCTACATCGTTCTTTGAGAACACGACATCGTAAAGCAGTTGACAGGAGTGACGGAATCAATGGGTGTATGTCTGTGATGTGGGCGTGGAGGAAAGAGATGTCCTGGCCGGGCGCACTGTACTGCTCAGGCGCCGAGCATTGCACGATGAAGACGTAAAACGAAAAGAGAACTGTAGCAAAAAGTGTAGCAACTCGCTCAAAAGTTCTGCAATGCAGATTCCGACCATGGATTTTTACCTCTAATCCTGCTTTATTGATCTCTGTGTTGTGCACAAATCCACATGTATCCTTTATGCGTTGGATCTTACTGAGCTCGTTTCGTGTTGGTGCTGTATCCAAGCTTTGATCGCACCAGCCCTATGCCCCGAAACACTTTTCTATCCACATATTGGCGCCTCTATGACCGCTTATGGTACCTGTGCTCTGACCCCATGCAATGTAGTACATCAAGTCCCCGCGCATCAGCAACCGCATCAGCAACCGCATCAGCGCCTAGAGACGTGCCTTCTCTGAGACAAGCTCCTCGCCAGATTCGCTGTATTCAATCTTCTTCCCAGTAACCAAGCTCTTTTGCAAAGCGCTGGCGATCTTCACGGCAGCAACAGCACCTGCTAGTTCAAAAGGTGGCTTCGTGCCGTCCAGAACGCATTCGGTGAACTCGTTCGATTCGGTGACGAAGGCGTGTTCGAAGCGGTCGTAGTAGGTCTGGGGAACGTCCTTGCGGATACCGGTGCTCTCGTGCAGCGAGACTAGGTTTTGCCGAGGGTTGCCATTGACGACGATTTTGCCGTGGGTGCCAATGATTTCGGTGGTATCTTCCTGTCCTGCAGCCATCATGCGTGAGGCGTAGAAGTAGGCGATCTTGCCGCCGTAGAACTCGACGATACCGATGCCATTGTCTACATCTTGGTACTTCTCCAGCTCGGTAAGGCGTGCATTGATGCCGACGGCGGTGACGCTCTTCACTACGCTGTCCTGGCCGAAGTACCAAAGAGCAAGATCAATGTCGTGGATGTTGGCGTCGACAAAGATTCCGCCGCTGAACTTGGCATACTGCACGAAGTAGTCGTCGTCGCGGTGCTTGTCGCACGTCTGTGATCGGAGAATGGAAGGACGGCCAATGTCTCCATTCTGCACACGGCGAGCAGCGTCTCGGTAGCTGGCATCAAAGCGGCGCGAGAAAGCGCACATGACTGTCAAATGGGGCTTGGACTGAGCGACTTTTAGGACATTCTCGCAGACCTCGATGCTCGTCGAGAGCGGTTTCTCGCACAGCACATGCTTGTCGGCCTCCATGGCACGCACCGCCTGTGCAGCATGTTGTGTGGTGATGCCCGCTACCACGACGGCTTCCAGGCCCGGGTGCTTCAGGAACTCCTCGTAGTCGTGGTAGAGCTTAGTCCCGAAGGGCGCGAGTCGGTCCTTCGCCCAGGCGAGTGCCTTCTCATCTGGGTCGAAGGCAGCCACGAGGTCTGCCCGAGGCGTGCGCTCGAGAAAGTGCAGGGCGTGCCGCGCGCCCATTCGTCCCAGACCGGACACGCCGACCTGCAGCTTGCGGACCATGGTGAAGGAGGAGGCGGAGAGCGAGGTGTGGGTGGTGGCTGCTGCTTCGGACGGTGAAATTCAATCTTCTGGAAGGAACAGCAATCGAGGAAGAGTGCCAGAGCAGACGATGGATTGCCTCGCGGGATGCGATTGCCCTCGATGGACCTTGCCGAATTTTGTCAGTCGCGCAAGACACTCGACACGAACGGTGTGCTCGTTGGTGCGCGGAAAACATCACCAACAACGCGCAGCGCAACAGTTGGTGTCGGTAGCAACTCCACCCGCTCACCCCCCGCCAGACGCATGCGCATGCACGAAGCTCCGCTGCCGCCCAGCGGAAGGCGGAATGACCGAATGGGGCAAGACCGTCGCTGGTGCTGCAGACAGGGTCCGACACGTCATTACGTGTGCCTGCGCGAGCTGCTTGTCCCTGCTGATCACCCCGCGAGAAAGCGAAATGGAAATATGAACTTCCTTCGACACTGCATGAACGTGGTAATTTGCTCCGATGCTCGTATCTCTGCCTCGTACAGCTTACCTCAGGCACTGTGTCTCGTGAAGCAAAAAGACGTAAAGTCTAACGCAGGTCACGACCAGAGATCAGTTGCAAGTTGTTGGGATGCAAACTCGGCCCTTGGCCCCAGGAGCCGAATTTCTGTTGTGCTGCCGGCTGAGCCCCGATGGTAGAATGACATTATTTTCAAACGCCGACATTTCGCCCTCGGCGAATGCTGCCAGCAGAGTGGGATGAGCTCGTTGCAATCAGGCCCGAAGACAATTGTGCTCGCGTCACGCTGCTCTCTGCAAAACCAGTCCACTTCTCGTCAACAAGCGGTACACATCCACAAACACAACCTCCCAATCATGGCATCTACCTTCACTCTCAACACTGGCGCAAAAATTCCCGCAGTAGGCCTGGGAACATGGCAATCTGGTCAGTTTTGAGCCCGCTCCATCCCGTGGTGAATGGTCATCCTAACAAACCGCAATTGTGCAGACCCGGGACAGGTCAAGGCCGCTGTTGCACATGCTCTCAAGTCGGGCTACCGCCACATTGACGCAGCTTTCGTGTATGGAAACGAGAATGAAGTGGGAGAAGGACTGAAGGAGGCCTTGGACTCCGGGATCAAGCGCGAGGATGTTTTCGTCACATCAAAGCTGTGGTGTACATACCACCGCAAGCCTGAGGAGTGCCTTGACGAAGGTCTCAAGCGCCTGGGTCTCGATTACCTGGATCTCTACCTGGTCCACTGGCCAGTACCTATGAACGCGAACGGCAATCACCCCTTGTTCCCTAAGCTCGAAGACGGTAAGACTTGACGTGAGGACCGTGCAAATGCAGCCAGCTGATGATATTGCGTGCAGGCTCTCGCGACCTCGATCGAGAATGGTCACATGTTTCCACGTGGAAGAGCATGGAGAAGCTGTTGAAGACTGGCAAAGTCAAGGCCATCGGTGTTTCAAACGTAAGTTGAACTCGAAGCGGAACTGCCAATCTTCCCATCTCTAATGAGCGACAGTACTCGGTGCCATTCCTGGAGGAGCTCCTTAAAGAGGCCGAAGTCGTGCCCGCGGCCAACCAGATCGTACGTTCAATACCCGAGACCGCCACGTCTCCTCGCCCAGCATGCTAACGCAAGATCTCTGCAGGAAAACCACCCCTACCTCCCACAATCAGAGATCAGCGAATTCTGTAAAGAGAAGGGCATCCTGGTCGAGGCCTACTCGCCATTGGGCAGCACTGGCAGCCCTCTCTTCAAGGAGGAGGGCGTGCAAGAGCTTGCAAAGAAGCACAACGTCGGAGCAGGAACGATCTTGATCTCTTATCAGGTCAGCAGAGGTCATGTGGTGCTGCCCAAGTCCGTCACCCCACAGCGGATAGAGGAGAACCTGAAGACTGTGCAATTGAGCTCTGAAGACGTTGCATCGCTCGAGGAAATTCACAAAAAGAAGGGACTCACAAGATTCGTATATCCAGAGTTTGGTGTCAACCTCGGGTTCCCAGACAAGCAATGAGTGGTCGGAGAGGTGCGTGTTAAAATATCATCATAGATCGCCGAGCATCTTTGCGGAGTAGCCACTTGTGCAGGATATAGAGTCGCTCAGCAAATCATTTGAAGCCTCCTTCACCGATTTTCGCTCTTTCGTTCTTTCTCGGCTTGGTGTCGAAGGACGCTTTTCAGGCCATCATTGTGGCGTGCAAGCAACATCGCATCTTCCTCGTTGATGACAGAGCGTCCAGCGTGTCGAGAAAATGTCTCGAGATCCGCGGAAATGGTCGTGATCCTGGCCGCAAGCATCTCGGTCATGCCAGCTATAAACGTTGGCGCGGCATTGACGCTGGGACTTTGCTCTACGGCAATGGCGTCAACTATCTTGCCAACAGAATGCCACAGCGCTGCCTTGAGCCTCTCCTCGTCGCTGTGTGGTTGTGTAGCCATGGCTGGAGCTGAAATGGAGGTGTTGTGGGGGAACGAGGCTGGAGTGTAGACTGAGGAGCTCGTGCGGACGTGTCTGGAAGCGCACAGTCGTTGCCAAGATTACGCGTCCGCCCCCTTCAGCCTTCCACTCCGCCCTCATTCACTCTTTCCTCCCAGCATCGCCATCGTACTATCGACCTCAAGATCACCCCAGAATCACCGTCCAAAGGCTCCCACTGCGTACTCCTATTGCAAGTCATGTGTCCGCGGGTAAGAAGCACAATGGAAGCGGCGGAATGTGCCAACGCGCTTCACGCGAAGAATGTATCTTCGCCTGGGACAGCCAGCACCGCTACACCCTCCCGCTAGCCACACGACAGTCAGACATGCCTGGCTCATCGCTCTATGGGATGGCGCTCCATCTGCTCAAAAGTCGCGTCATGGCGCCGTCCACTGCCTGTCGTCGCGCATCACTTCTCTCCAACCATGGCTTGTCTTCGTTGCTCGGGACGTGCAATTCGGGCCCTCGTTCTCCTTTGGTCCACCGCGGCAGTCGCTCATATGGAAATGAGCTGGCCATACGCCTTGCACTCCAAGTTCAACCCAGCTAATGATTACACGGCTATTGATTACAGCATGACATCGCCCTTGTCGGCCGATGGCTCCAACTTCCCGTGCAAGGGCTATCAGAATGATCGACCTTTCGCTCCAGTTGTCACATATGTTGCTGGCTCGACATATAACCTAACACTGGCTGGTACGGCGACGCACGTAGGTTACGCCGCAGATTGCAGTACCTGCTGAGTTGCAAACTAATCCTCCGGCAGGGTGGTGGCTCCTGCCAAATATCTCTTAGCTACGACAATGGAGCTACATTTCGGGTCATCAAAAGTATCATCGGCGGCTGTCCACTGGCGTCAACATACGATTTCACTATCCCCTCCTTTGTGCCGGAAGGTGATGCTCTCCTATCATGGTCTTGGCAAAATCACGCAGGCAATCGCGAAATGTACCAGAACTGTGCCCAGATTACCATCAGCCCCAGTGCCAGTCAGCGGAGAAAAAGACAGAGCTTCAAGACGTTTGAAAGTCTACCTTTTATCTGGAAGGCCAATCTCGAGGGCGTCAATGGCTGTGCGACTACGGAGAGGGATGATCCTGTGTACCCAAATCCAGGTCCTGATGTCGTATACGATGATAGACACAGTGCCTCATCCATCACTACCTCAGGAACGTGTGACTGGCCAACTCCGTACGGCATGACTTATAAGGATCTGGGAGATAGTACCTTGCCACCCGATAGTGATGGCTCGTCCACTTCTGAATCCGATCGCATCACGAACGCAGAGGTTTCGGATGTCAACGAAACACCCACTTTACGACCAGAAACGATCCGAGCCACAGCCACATCTGGAGCAGCTTCGAGAAATAGCGGTACCAAAAGCGAATTACTTGTTCGATCTGCATCCATTACTGCTGCAGCGACTCTCCTCGATACACCGAAGAAGGCAGTGGCATCAGATCTACGCACAGTCACTGTCACTGCCGATTGTGAGACTACAATTACCGTTACTATACCCGTAGGAACTCCAGTACGCACTATGCTCACGACGACACGTACGATGCCATCGAGTCGTCAAGCCGGCACTGGAGCCACTTCGGCACCTCAGCCTACGTACGCCACACAAGATGCCAATGCCTCCTATCTTCCTTGCGTACCTGGCACATTCTTATGTAAGTCCATCTGCACAATAATCCTGACTCTAGGCATAGTCCACTGATCCAAGTTCGACAACACAGGCACCAGTCGTACCACATTCCTGACTTGCAACTACAATGACGGTACAGTCGCGTCGGACGAAACCTGGGTATATCTGATGATCCAAGAGCGCACCGTAGCTGCGGGCATGGAGTGCCTGCCGATGCTTGCACCTCCTGCACATTCTGTGCCGCTTCAGGAGCAACAAGGCAGCACTCCAGTGGGACAGTACCGAGACGATCGCTATGTTGCGGCGCGACCTGAAGGCCCATGTGACGTTAACGGCAGTCTGAAATGCACCGATAATGGTCGATCGTTCAGTGTTTGTGATAATGGCGGCTGGTGAGCGCCTTTCTCTAAGATTCATTCTTGCACATGCTAACCAGAGTGCTTTCACAGGATATCGATGGGCCCGGTCGCCTACGGTACGGTCTGTACCAACGGGATGATCATTGCATCGACGACATAATGTACAGTTATAACGTGAAGTATGATCTTCTGTACTTTTATACATAGTTAACGAAGTCACGATAATGCGTCAGGAGCAATCCCATTTGGTTGACCACCTCAAGGTGCCGCTTTACGACTCATTCCGGCTACTATCAATGATGACCTTCAACACCAGTTTGCCATCAGCATCCTTCGTCTTGCCCGCCATTTCGAACGCCTTGACTGCCTCCTCAAGCCCCGTGAATCGATGGGTAATCAATTTCGAAAAGTCTGGGCCGGTCGCGGATTTGGACGCCTGGAGCACAATATCGATGCTCTCTTGATATGTGTTGGCATATCTGAACACACCGACGATGTCCACTTCACGTAACGCCGCAGCTCCCAAAGGTAATGTCTGGATGGGATGTCCCATTCCCACCAGCATAATCCGACCTCCGGGCTTGGTTGACTATCGCAGTATCAGCTTCACCGCACGCAAGAACACCAGCACGACACTCACATAAATTCCCGCTTGCACGCAGGACGGCACGCCTGTACACTCAAACACAATATCCACCTCGCCTACACCTTCCACCTTTGTTATCTCGGCAGCAGTCTCTTTTGCGATCTGCAGGTTCTCATCGATATCTTTGCCTCGCCGCATGGGCACCGTATAACTAGCGTGTGCGAATCCATTCTGTACCGCAAATTCCAATCGCCCGGCATCAATATCGGCAATGATCACTTTCGCTGCTCCTTTCAATTTTGCAACAGCTGCACATAGCAGACCCACAGCTCCTGCGCCATAAACAATGACTGTCGCATTGGCGGGCATGAGACTCCTCCTGAAAGCATGCAACGCCACGCCCAGAGGTTCCAACAAGGCTCCAACATCCAGGCTCAACTCATCTGGGAGGCGATATACCCACCTCGCAGGATGGTTGATCTTCTCCTGCAACGTCCCTTGGAAATGGGGAAATGCCTTTCCACTGCTCCTGAAACGCACGTTGGGACAAATGTTGTAACGACCTTCTTGACACCTTTGACATTTCTCACAAGGCAGTCCGACTTCAAGTGCTACTCTGTCGCCAGGCTGGAAATTTGTCACCGCGGAGCCAACAGCTGCCACGATTCCGGACGATTCATGGCCGAGACTGAGAGGTTCGCGAACGAGGATGTCGCCGTTGCGGAAGTGGGAGTAGTAGTGCAGATCGCTGCCGCAGAGGCCTGTCGACGCGATGCGGATTTGCACTTCGTTCGCTTCGGGTGCTGGGACTTCTCGTTTTTCCTGACCTGTAAGTATGAGCGGGTTGATGGCTGAGTACGAAGAACACTCACCACGCGGAGGTCTTTGGCGGCGTGAAGCACCGAGGCTTGGATTTCCTCAGCAGTCATGGCGGAAGAGGTCAGCAGTATAGACTGAAAGACCTTGGAGAAACGTGTTTCGACCAGCCAACAGCGTGCCGTGGCTTGATATCAAGGACAAATCTACGGCGGCGCGTCGGTCGTTCGACAGGCAATACACGGCTCTTGCGCGTTGGTGGGGGCGGCGGTCGGCATTTGGTCTGCCCCGCCAAAGGCCACGTCGGCGTTTGCATTGGCTGCGAAGTCTCATAACCAACAAGTATTCCATGCTGCACGCGTCTGCTATTCAGCATCGCAGAGAATCGCTTCAACATGGCCGCATCAGTGATATCTTTCTTCAGCCTGGAGGGCAAGACGGCGTTGGTGACCGGTGGCACGCGCGGCATTGGCCAATCCATGGCCATCGCCTTGGCCGAAGCAGGAGCAGACGTCCTTCTGGTGCAGGTGTGTTGTGCGTCCTGAACTCGAATCATCTCAAACATTTTTGCTCACGCTCAGCAGCGGGATGAATCCAATCAATCGACAAAAGAAGCTGTTGAGAAGCTAGGCCGAAAAGCGCAAATCTACACAGCCGATCTCGCATCAAACGATTCATTAAAGCGTCTCGTACCGCAAATCGAGAAGGACGGCCACAAAATCGACATATTGCTCAACTGCGGTGGCATCCAACGCCGTCACCCAGCTCATCAGTTCCCAGACGAGGATTGGAACGAGGTCCTGCAAGTGAATCTCACATCAGTTTTCACATTGTGCCGAGACGTCGGTGCGCATATGCTATCTCGCGATCCGGACCAGCATGGCAGACGAGGCAGCATCATCAACGTGGCTAGTCTGTTGACTTTCCAGGGCGGGATCAATGTTCCGGCATATGCAGCTTCGAAGGGCGGCGTGGGCCAGCTGACTAAGGCTTTGTCAAACCAGTGGGCGAACCAGGGTATTACGGTGAATGCCATCGCACCTGGCTATATCGCGACTGAGATGAATACGGCGTTGATCAATGACGAGAAGCGGGCGGCGTCAATTCTTGAACGTATACCGGCGGGAAGGTGGGGCTCGCCTGATGATTTCAAGGGAAGTGTGGTATACTTGGCAAGTCGGGCGAGTGCTTATGTCAGTGGTGAGGTCTTGACTGTCGATGGTGGGTGGATGGGACGGTAGGAGAAGCTGTGCTCGTAGGGCAGCTGGACTCGGCGTCAGAAAGAGATGCTTCAAGCGAAACGCCAATGCGTCAAATCATAACACGATGCTACCGTATACTGTACACTGTATAGACTTCTTGTGTACACTATTACCTTGTCGCTGAGAATTGCTGCGAGCATTGTTGTTTGAAAGCACGTTGTAGGGCGGAATGACCAAAACAGAACCAATCCCGCCCGCCACTCAGAACTGCTTCAGGGTCTTGTCTTGCGTGGTGCTCCAGGGTCTCACTTCTCCAGAGCAGATCCCCCAGGGCAGGCAGGCCGGTGCAGGCTATCGAGCGATGCCACGCCAGCTCATCCGTATGCGCTGTCAGCCATTGGCCTGCCGCTGCAGTTTTGTGATATCACGCGCACCGTTGTCGTTAGGCAGATCTGCGGCTGTCGGCGGTCGTGGAAGAACCTCACGCCTATTCAGACCTCGACTGCACCAGCTCCGGGATCACCAAGCCTCACTGGGCCCAATAACTGGGTCCTGGAAAAACTTGAGTCGCCGACAGCGCTCGTTGGGAAGTGAATCCCGCGGCCAAGCGCTCCTCACGGAGCCTCTCGGGCCTCCTCTCACGCCGGGGAACCTATCACGAGCCCAAGTCCCCCTCCGAACTCCACCAAGAGGACATCATCGGATCCGCCCAGGGCGTCCGCTAGGCGTTTGATTTTTCCTGCTGACGCTTGCTCTGTGGGCCCCTCCGCTCCTTGCCCTATGCTTTCGCCCACATGGCCATACTAGTGCATCAGAACCGCGGGCAGCCAGGCCCGGCGCAGTCTCAGCGGCAGGTCATGCTGCAAGAGCTCGTAAGAGGTGGACACCTGCTGAGATTGTGCCTTCAGGCTAGACTGGGTCTTGCTCAACCAGCGAGGGCTCTTGCAAGCCGTCTTGCCCTCCGCATCTTCGTAAGGCAGGTGGAGAACCATGCTCGCTGCCACCTGAGATCCTACGCAAATCTGCCATAAGTATCGACCCGCCACCAGCAAGAACGACTCTCACTCTGTCCCATCAACTTCTACTTTCACGTCTATCGCAATTTCTCTTCCTCGGAACATCAACATCAACTGACTTGGTTTGTTCTGATTTGACCCTAAAACAATGGCACCAATCGCTATTGAGACGCCCAATGTGGCAGAGAACTTCAATGACCACAAGGATGGCCTTGCGTTGGAGGCAACCTCAGATGCCATCGACGAGGTCAACGTCCTCAAGGCTGCCATGAGAGTAAAGAACGGCACAGCCACCCAAGAAGAGAAGGACATCTACGAGAAGTCCCAATTCGATGCAGAGAAGGACAAGACCCAGTTCCGACAATACGAGGACGCTTGCGACCGTGTCAAGAACTTCTACCGTGAACAACACGAGAAGCAGACTGTCGCCTACAACCTGAAGGCCCGTAACGACTTCAAGTCAAAGACCCGCGCACAAATGACCATCTGGCAAGCGATGGAGAAGCTCAACACACTCATCGACGAGTCCGACCCCGACACCTCTCTCAGCCAGATCGAGCATCTTCTCCAATCCGCTGAGGCCATCCGGCGAGACGGAAAGCCAAAGTGGTTCCAACTCACTGGCCTGATCCACGACCTGGGCAAGCTCCTCTTCTTCTACGACGCACGAGGACAATGGGACGTCGTCGGCGACACCTTCCCAGTAGGCTGCCGCTTCGACGATTCCATCATCTACCCAGGCACCTTCGAGAGCAACCCAGACAGCAAAGACCCAATCTACAGCACCGAGCACGGCATCTACACTCCAGGCTGCGGCCTCGACAACGTCATGCTCAGCTGGGGCCACGACGAGTACCTCTACCACATCTGCAAAGAACAAAGCACTCTCCCCGACGAGGCCTTGGCCATGATCCGCTACCACTCTTTCTACCCATGGCACAGCGCCGGCGGCTACCGATGGATGATGAACGAGAAAGACGAGAAGATGCTGCAAGCCGTCAAGGCTTTCAATCCTTATGACCTTTACAGCAAGAGCGATGGTATCCCAGATACCCAGACGCTCAAGTCATACTACATGGAGTTGATCAACACCTACTTCCCACCACGAGAGGGCGAGACTGAGCGAGTCATCCAGTGGTGATTCGCTCTCTGGCTCATCACATTCTGCAAAAATTTGGAACAGAACAGCGGCATCACAAGGGCGTTTGGGGGTGTTTTCCAGTGGCGAAATGTATTAGCTCCTGCCTGGTAGGCAGTCGAGTCTGGGGAGAGAGATATCATAGAAATTATGCACGACATAGTATCAGCTGAAAAAGCTTGAACGACGACTTATGAAACATACTTGTACCTGACGGGTTACAAATTCCGCACATGTTCGAGTCGCTTGTTACACCTTGAAGCCACTGTGAGGCCGCACTGTCTTGGTCCCAGGCCTGAGGCAACCGCGATATGTACAAGAAAATAGATGCCACCATGACCTCGCCCGACATACATCCCACAATTCATTTACGACTCTAGAGTGATCTCGAACATTTACACCCGCCATCTCAACAAGTGCACCGCTCTACTGCGACAGCGGTTTAGGCTACCGGCAATCGTGAGCATGACAAAAGGCTCGCGGACCATCTTTTCACGCATGTCCGCTGCCTCATCAACAAGCTGTGCCCCAAGGTCGGCGCAATGGAGTGGATACATGAGGCCGACTGGGCTACAAAGAGACAAAAGGGCGCTCCACTAGTTGGGTGCAGAATCTCCGCACAGTCATAGAATTTGGTATCATTTCATCTACCCGTCAACCAAGACTGACCTCATGTCCAGGTACGGCGAGCTCGCTGCTATCCTGAATTCGCATTCATACATCATCAATGGCTCGAACGTATGTGGTATCTAAAACGCGACAAGCACCCAATCAACTACTACTCCTCCTCAGACTCTTCGCTCTCGTCCCCAGAGGTGTCTGCGTCTTGTCCGCCCATGGCAAAGCCTGCGTTCGTGGGGCTTTCACTGCCGCTGCCGCCGCCTTGGAATTGCGCAAGCTGCTTCTGCAGGTGGTTGATCGCTGCCTGCTGCTCCACTTTGCCCATAGGCTTGTGCTTCTTGCGTTTGCCACCCTTGGCTCCACGACGCTCGCTCGGCTCGAAGTCATCGTCGTCAGCACCGGCACCATCATCGGGTGTCACAGCGCGCGCCTTCTTGTTTGGACCCCCGAACTGCTCACGAACGAATGTCAGCAACATCGCTTGAACGTGGTTGGGCAGGTCGTCAATCTCCAGCTCCATCTCTTCCTGCTCAGCATACTTCGAGCAATTGGAGGTGATGATGTTGGTGAGACGAGCTACCTGACTGTCATTCATTTTGCCGACAGCTTCGGAAATCTCCTGCTTCTCCTCGTACGTGACCTGCTTGGCCTTCCTGGGCTTGCTCTTCGCTGGTGCAGCCTTGTTCTTCGAGACGGAAATGGTCGACGATTTCTTGGGCACAGCCTTGGCGTTCTTGGCTTTCTTCTGCTTAGGAGCAGCCTGCCCTAGGCCAGCCAGTGCGTTCTGCATATCAGCAAGCTGCTTCTGCAATGCGCGAATGGTATTGGTTGGATCCTGGTCGTCTTCTTCTTCCTCCTCCTCATCTTCTCCACTTTCCTCGTCAGCAGAAGCTGAAGCAGCACGAGCTTGGCGGTGCTTCTTCTCCCATCTGTCCCTCTCACGCCACAGCGATTCGAACTCGCGCTGGAGCTGAATTCCCATGTCACGGACGGGATTGCCGTTGGGATTGAAAGCCAGGCAGTTCCCAATCATGAGATCAAAATCCTTCTTCACCTCGGAAGCCCGACTGTACTGGCCGTTCTTGAGCTTCTGAGTCATCGTTCCCAGGTCCATAGGATGCTTCACAATCTGCCGGTAGTGTGGAATGTTCAGAGCAACAGGATCCACAGGGGCGAGGAAGACGTTGTTCAAGGTGCCATATTTCGGACCGCGAATTTTCGTCAAGACATCTTCCGCAAACTTCAGCTCCATTTGATGCTCCTTGCGCTTCGGCTTGGCGTACGCAAGTTCTCGGGGCGGTGGTGCCTTGATCGTGCGAGCTGGTCGGTTCGTGGTCGATTCTCGTCGAATCTGCGGTGTACCATCTGCTTGCAGTGCGAATGTCTCCGATGAGGTTGCATTAGCTGCGGGCGTGGCTTGGACAGGCGGCACGTGGGTCGCGGATCGAGATTCCCGTCGCGCTGGAGCAGGAGGCTTGGGTGAAGCCTTCTTCGGTTGATTTCTGTGTGGCATCGGTTGGTCCCCGCTCGGAACGGTTTCCATCATCTTGCGGAAATACGCTTCCATTGCCATGCCAGCCTGTGTGACCGCATGTTCTGGGCCATTGAATGTGCGCGTATTACTGATGATCAAATTGAAGTCGTCGGCGAAGTCTTGAACGCAGCCATATTGCGACGACTTGAGCTTCTGCTCCATGGTGCCCAAATCCATTGGCTGTTTGATGATCTCAGGATACGTCGGAATGTTGAGCGCAACCGGATCGACAGGGTGCAAGAATGGCAGCGAGTTTTTTGTCTTCTTCAGATTCTTCATCTTGTCTTGCAGAAAGCGGATTTGCGTGGCAGTCATTGGTGTAGTGCTGTACTTGGGTGTCGATGCAGAAGCTAACGATTGTGGCTGAATAGGCGTGTCTGCAGGTTTGGCATCTGATATCGCCGGTGCACCTCCGCCCTCTGCAGGATCGGGTTTCACCACATCCTCGGGTGCGCCATTGCTTGTCGGTATGGGTGTTGTGTCCATCACTGCTGAATCTGCGGGCTGCGGCTCCGATACGTCTTCCTTCACTGCAGGCTCAGCAACAGGTGGGGGATCCAGATGTTCGCCATTTGTGCCATCGGTCGCAGGTTGCTGCCTTGCGTCCACATTCGAGTCGTGGCTTTCCCCTTGAGCTTCCTCATCCACTCTCATCCGCTTCGCAGCACGTTCCTCTTCTTCGCCATCATCATCCTCATCTCGCTGCCTGACTAGACTCGAGTCGGACGAAGTAGGCACTGGCGCCGGGGTTTGTGCGGGTAGGGTTTCAGACTTCATGCTGATCTCTGCTGAGGGAAGCGCTGGCGACTGTGCGATTTGCTCGGGTTCGGCAGCTGCTACGGCATCTTCGACTGGGGCTGAGTCGAGCGTAGCCTCCTCTTTGTGCGCCGACGGGACGGGAGCTACTGTCGCAGGATCCTCGACCGATGTCAGGACTGTGTCGATGTTGGCTTCGGCGGTGATCAATGGCTCGTCGGGCGGAGGCGTTGGATGAGATGTGGGCGCCTCCTTGGGGATGAAGTCGGATACGGGAGCGATGCCAGCAGTGACGTTATCGATCGGGGTCAGACCTGTAGGAGCTGTCTCGATGGGCGCATCGGCAGCAGGGTTCAGTGTCGAATTCGACTTGGAGAGTGCGGCGTTTTCTTCGAAAGCTCCTGCATTGCCGGTACTGTCTATCATGTCATGGTCGCCATCGCTGCAATGAGTCAGTGGGTGGTTAATGCAAGGATGTGAAATGGTGAAGAGACTTGAAGTTCCAGCAGCGCGCGGAGATGAGTGAATGGGCGCGCGTGAGGTGGAACGTACCCATTGGTAAGCGGCGCATCGGTGGCGGGCACATTAGGCACCCGCTCAGGATGCGCGACTTCTGAAGCCATGCTGTTGCGACGTGGTGATGGAGGAAGTGCAGCAAGTTGCTGCACGTGATATCGCGCTCTGCAGCAAAGAGAGTGCGGGACGCGACTTTATAGTAGCCAAGTCGCGTGCGATCGCAGATGGCGCAATGGCGACGAGCAGGGGAAACAAGGCGCGCACGTGATGGCCAAAGAAAGGAGAGGTCGGGCGGAGTGGCGATGGGCGGCCTTTGATGCAGTTGATGTTTGCTCTTTGAAAAGTCGAGAATTGAGGCTCTGTGACGCCAGCGGAACTTCGAAAGTTGATCAAGTCGATTAGAAGAAATAGAAGAGTGTCGAGCACGACCCCGCTAGGCTCGGGCCGCGTGCCGAGAAACGTGCAGTGATTGGTCGCGCGTTCTGGAAAGGTAACAGCGTCCCAAGGCTGAGTGAGCAGGCGTGTTCCGTGGGGCGACAGTCGGGAGACGACGGCCACGCTGGCAAGGCGCGCGTTGCTGCTGACGAGCGGAACGTGTGAAGTCTGGCGGAAAGTTGTGCGTGGTGTTATGCAACGTGTCGTCGACTAGCGCGGCTGCAGGATTGCCTGCAGGCCAAATTGCTGTGGCTGGGTTGGGTTGCTCGGATCGAGGCTGCGGGGCCACCGGTGGCAGCCTGCTGTGGGCGGCGACGGAGGAAGTAGCGGTGCGCGGGGAGTGGCGGCAGCGGTGCGGTGGTGAGAAGGAGTGAGAGAGCCTCGTCGATGCTGTATTCCCTCACTCTCTCTCCTGCTCACCGCACTGCGACTGCAACTGCAACGCAAGGCGCTGCTTGCTCGGTAATTGGCTTGCGAGGCAGCCCCTGATGCTCGCTGCCCGTTCCATCATGCGCATGCTGCCGCCGTGGTCCGTCGTGGACGAGGCAGCCGGCGGTGGCGGAGAGGACAGCATCGACATGGCCGTCGCAGCGTGCTGGGCGGTAGTGGACGGGGTGTCGCAAGATGACGGCGGGCATGATGGGTAGGATGGACCTGGACCCATGATTTTCGCCGCTCTGCATTCGCTTGTGCTTTACTCCGGCGCCAAGATTCTCCATCCCGATCAGGCCAAAAAAATCTACCGACCTGCGCCAGAAAGCAAGCGGTGCTCGTCGACGCGATCACCTAGTTCAACCTCCACCCCATCGACCACGGATATGTCGCTGTCATGAGTGCTGCTACCAAACGACCTCGCTCACGGCCAGCAGCGCCTCGACCTGCCTCCCCACCGCCAGCGGCAAAGAGGTTGAAGTCGTCTCACCGTCCTGCAGCTTCCGGCCTCCAGGCGCTGGTCGACGAGAATGCCAGAGCTGGCCGCAAGCTGGGTGCTCAGCTCACCAATGGCGTCGCCAGACCGGCCGCACACCGCGTAGACGAGTCGCATGCAGGAGCAGCGAACAACACATCAGACGCAGACATTCATGAGGACAGCAAGCACGACGATGTGATCTCCATATCGAGTGGGGAGGAGTCGAGTGATCTCGAGGAAGATGCAGACGACGAGCTCGCGGGGGAGAGGCATGCGGGAGAACTTGCCAATGGTGATGCAGCAGCTGGCGGCGAGGAGGACTCCCACGAAGACCAGGACATGGCCGATGCGGTGCCTGCGGATGAGCCCACCTTTGGAGACATGCTTCAGACACGCCATCCTGCCGCCATCGACGTGCAGAAAGCTCTGCGTAACGAGAACGCATCCACCAACAGTCTGGTCCCTCTCGAGGGTCGACAGCTTGTCCAGCCGCCTACCGCCGGATCACTTGGTACGGTACTGACGCAGGCACTCAAGACAAACGACAAGGACCTACTCGAAAGTTGCTTCGCCATGACAGAGGTCAATGCGATCCGCGCCACCATCCAGCGTCAGCAGTCACCTCAAATCGCCACACTTTTACAACGAATAGCAGAACGGATACACCAGAGGCCAGGGCGAGCGGGGAGGCTGATGATATGGATTCAATGGTCGCTCGTCACACATGGCGGCTATCTTGCAAACCAGCCCGAGCTGATGAAGAAGTTGAAGGCTTTGGCTCGGGTCACCAGAGAGCGCGCCAATGGACTGCAGCCTCTTCTCCATCTCAAAGGAAAGCTTGACCTTTTGAGCGCACAGCTGGAGGCCAGGAGGAATATGCAAGCGCAGTCTCGCGCGGCTCATGCACATGATGGGGCAAACGAGCAGGATGTGTTGTACATCGAAGGACAAGATACGGCTTGGTCCAGCGATGAAGAAGATGCTGAGCCAAATGCGTCACGACAAGCGCACCGGAAGAAGACGTCCTTTCTCGATGACAACGAAAGAACGATGGGCTCAGATGGCGATGAGGATCTGCCCAATGGCTTTATAAATGGTGTCGAGGACGATTCATCAGCTGACGAAGACGACGAGCGCTATGGTGGACTTGTTGACATTGAGGCAGAGGAAGGTGATAGCGACGATCAGTCGGACGATGAGGCAGCACAGAGCGATGCTTCCTCGGAGGAACTTGAGGAAAGCTCTGCGGAGGGTGATAGTGAGGAGGAAGATGTCAAGCAGGCGAAGCCACAAACTCTGCATCGCAAGAAATGAGGAAAGGCCAGGCAATGCACGCCGTGCCGACGACACGAAGAATCTGTACATTGGATTGGGTAGATGGCGGTGTACATGGTTGGCATAGGGTGATCGACTCTCGCATCGTGCGTATTCACTAAAGCGATCGTCCCTCACTATTCACCAATGAAAAATGTACCTTTGAGAGCACAAAGCCCCCGCTGGGACGCTTTGTCTCCATAGACTTGCTCACAAAGAGTTACCCTTCTCACACCAAACAATGGGTACCTCAGACTAAGAACTGCCATGAGCAAGCTTGCGCATATCAATGTCAGACTTTCCCTCTGCAAGTTTCCAGTGCTTTGGAAATGCAGAACATGGCTCAATCCACCTTAAAGCAAGAGGCAGAGCCTCGAAGCACCAAATGGTGGCTTGATCGGGATGTTCCCGCATCAGAGCAAGTAACAACAGCCAACCCTCCCCAGAAGCCGGTACAATTCGCTTCAACAGCGTATTTGATGGGCTTCGAAGAAGTCGGGCTAGGTTCGCCCAAGGAGCAGGTCTCCAGAACTGACGGCGCAACAGATCATCAAGCACACACCGAACAGCAGCAGGAGGAAGATTTTGAAGAAGAAGATCTCATCATCACAGAAGAGCTCACCAGAGTCAATTCATTCGATTTCGTGATCAATGAAGCCCGCGACCGCGAAGCGAACGCTGCCATGAAGGAGCTCATTCAGAACAGTGTCAGGTATGAGAGGACGGAATTGACAACGGTTCAGCCTTGCGTCAATGGCGATCGGACATCTGTCAAGCGGTACACCCCACGAGACACAGCTCCGCACTATGGTGAGGAGATTGAAATGCAGGATCTTGATCTTGAGGCTGGTGTCTATGCACCGAGAAAGCGGAAGCAGGCTGCAGAGTCGACGTCTGCCATCTGTGAGCTGATGTGAGGCCAGCGCGGTGCTGTGAGGGTAGTGAAGTGATGTGTTTAATTAAGAGCGGTATTTCACGAGGAAATTGGAAGGTATGAAAGTCATGCATGAAGATGCTGCGTTGTCTTGTGACAATTCTTATTGGCAGTGATAACGCACACAACTTGCATCGCTATTTGTCGTGTGCCAAAAGTTCATTATTGTTTCACAAACCAAATCGTTGCACATGTCATGTCAGAAATTCACCCCTCGTCGCGGAGAGGTCCGGCCAAGGCCATTTCTTCCCTTGCCCCCGCTGCGTCCCACTTCCGATCGATCTCAAAACGCAGATGCAAAGCATAACATGTCCTACCGTCGTGCATGACGTACGCCATTCACCTGAAGAGCGATCGTCAAATAATACGACCAGCAGGCACAAGCGACAATAGTCTGCATAATTGTCAGGGTAGGTCGCGTTGACTCTTGATATTTCGCTGTTTGGCTGCAGCGGCGGCGGCGGCGGTCAAACGATAGCAAACACACGAGCGGAGGCGAGACCGGCTGGCCCTGTTCCAGGATCACCAGAAACCATATTCACACACAGTGCGCGCGCGCGGGCCACGTCGCTCCCGCCTTCTTACTTGTTTCTCCGCCGTCCCAGTTCTACCCACAACGGCGCACGAGGCGGAGGCGGCGGTGGTGTTGTACTGCTGCTGCTGGGGCGAAGATTGAGGCAAGGCATTGCAGAGCACGCGCGACGGACGGCCGAACATGACGCTCCACCTGAACCTGCCGGGTTCGCACCACCGGAACGCTGAACAGCAAGCCGAACTGCGCGAAGCTCGCCGTATACTGCGAGACAAGATCAAGACCGATTGGGCATACCCGCCGCTGCCGGCATGGAAGTCGAGTGGCCGGGGCGAGACGGCGACAGCCACGCAAGAAGTCGAAGATCGGATCGCGGGCTTCAGGTTCCACACGCCCGCGACGCTCGAGCGTACGAATGGCGTAGTGGGCGAAGCATTGGGTCTTGACTTCGATCCAAGCGAATGGAGAGAACGCGATGTCTCTGACGCCTCCGACGCAGAGGCTGAGGGCCAAACGCCGAGTACATCGACACCACGCAAGGCGACCACGAGCAAAGAGAGTGTATACAAATTCGACGGTCCGGACAGCGTAGGCACACAGCTCAACGACCGTCGGCTGGCGCGGAAACGAAAGCGGCATCAGGCATTACAAGAAGAAATGGAATGGAACGACGGTCTCGCACACTGGACACGGAGAAGAGACGTATGGTGTTGTGCTCGTGGAGCGAGAGAAGTACGCATGCTACAAGGTCACGCCGCCGCGGATTCCACTACTCAGCCCGAAGGAGAAGCCGTCGAAACGAGCTCAGCATCTGGCACGGATGCATCAAGTCCGCGAACTTCCACATCTTCCATAGCGGAACCCGAGGCTTCCACTCCAGGATCCTCTCCCTCAGGGACACCAGATGCCGCTGTACTTGCTCCCAGCGCCTCACCAATACCTCTCGACGTGCTCGTCCCCATTGCACCGCCACTCCTACCCAATCATCCGGTGCGGCGGCGAATCAGAACAGACATGTATCCAGAGATCTACAACAAGATCATACTACAATCGCGAACGCCATCTGTGCCCATCAATTTGCTGACATTGATTCATGCCTTGGTACAAGGCTGGAAGGACGATGGCGAATGGCCGCCCAAAGCTGGCCCGATCGAAAAGTCGATTGGACGAAAGAAAGGTGCAGGGCATGAAGGCAGTCTGCGGCAGGGTGTGAAGGCGGTTGGGAGGGTTCTCCGGCTGACCGGTATGAGCGAGCACGGGTGATTGCAGCGCTTTTTGTTGCGCGCTTTAGTTTATTGAAATGCTACGCTAATTTATGCTGCTCGTGAGCGGGTGGCTTCCCGTCTTCAAGTCACGATGAAGGAACATAATAAAGTCATGCGTGCACGACCAATTCCGCTAGATCGGCTTTGTCTCTAGATCGCCGCGCTCTTAACGTACGAGATTTGAGCGTAAAGATTACTCCTAATGATCGGGATCTCGTCCCACCAATGCGATCATTTCCTTCGTTTCTTCATGATGCCCGCGGGACTTATGAGCCTCCCATTGATTTCAGAAGACAGACCGATCCAGCAGTCCTGTCTTCACCACTTGGAAGTGCAATGTTATGAAACCGGTACTGGCTCAGTAATAAGACCTTCTGAGCCCCTCCGATACAGATCAAAGAGCTCAAGGTCATCCTGTCCAAGATAAACCTGGATTGTGTGCGTTGTTCGTGTAGAGCCTTGTGTCATGGTTCTCTTCACGATTTTGTGGCCAACAGGCATCGCAGAGTCTCGCCTGGCCGGACGCACAAAGTCGTCGTGTCTGTCAAAGCTGTCGGGAAACGTCTCCGCCATTGGTGTGGGCGGATTGAGAGCGAGCGGATTAGGAATCAATAAATCTTTCGGTGCCCGTGAGCGGACCCGCGCGCTGAGTTCTGAAGGCTTAGGAAAGTTCTCCAGTTGTGCTGAAAAGTCCTGCGTGGCCAGCGGATCGGCCAATTCCATGGGGGTGGCGAGAGAAATGGAGGCTGCTTTGCTCGACAGTGGCGTTTGCGTGTGAGTTTCGTAAGTAGCATTTGGTACACTGGCCAAGTGCGCAAGCTCACGAGGCATCGGCACTGCTGGAGAAAGTTTGCCGTCCTTGTTCAGCAATCCGAGGAACTTCGCTGCTTTCGAGCCAGGCACCCGCTCTGAATGCTTGAAAGAGCTGTCGTCGGAATCCTCCTCGTCGTCGTCTTGTGAGATCGTTTCAGAAAGCTCTTCGTCCACATCGAGCTTCGACGAGTCCTCTCGCACGCCAACCTGTGGACTGCTAGAGGCTTGTGGTCTGACGAATCGAGTGGGTGACAGGATCATGCCGTCACTGGCTTGGTCGCGAGGCCGCACGGTGACTTGCTGTTCAACCGTGCGCGCCACTGGGCTTTCCACAGCTTCTGGAATGGTTTCCGGGGCAAGGAAATCTAATTGCAAAGCAGCGTCGAAACGCAAGGAGGGGGTGAACGATAGTCTGTACTCCATACTTGCGGTGTCACTAGTTGCCGAGACAGTGGTGGGCAGCGTTGACTGAGTAGATGTGTGGGAGTCACGGTCTCTAGGCTCCGGCGACGAGCGGGAGCTGTACGCATATCGACTGTCAGTCTCAGCCGAGCGAGTGAGCGAGGACTTGCGGGATCCGGGAGACATTGATGCGATAATTGCAGCAATGTTGTCCGACGGCGATTTCCGAGCTTCCGTGGTTTGTGCAATGAGTGCAGCGATGGCGTCCTCTTTCCGACACTCCAGCGACTTCAGCTTCGCGAAGCATATGTCCATTGACGAGCTGATGGCAGCGAGCGACAGTTGCTCATTGAGAAGGGCGCTCATCGCTTCCTGGTTCGTGGCTTGTTGCATCTTCTCTATGATGCCACCAGATAACTTTTGGCGCTCAGCACGCAAACTGGCGTAGCGTGCATGCAGCGCGTCGCATTGTTGAGTCATGTCTTTCAGTATTGTCACCGGATCGTTATCGTCTGGAGGGGCCAGTCGTGATAGCGCATCGGGCGTGAAGGAACGAGAGAGCGATCCGGAGTCTGAAGCAGTCGGCTGGCTCTGGCTTCCCGAAAAGAGTCCTGGACTTTCCATGACTGACTTTCGCAGGGCAGCAACATTGGCTCTGGCAATTGCAAGCGCAGTGCTTGCTTCTGGCCTCATCAACGAAGAACGCGACGTATTTTTGAGGTCTCCATGACCCTCTTGCTGGTGTAATACAGTATGCTGACCGGTGTGCCCACGGTAGTCCATTGAAGATATTCGTTCAGGGAATTGTCCGACATCTAAAGTGGGACTCGCAACTCGTTGTGTGCCAGCCGTTGTGTGATCAGGAGCAACGGCGGTGTTTCTAGAGGTGGCTGACATTGCTGGGCCATCTCCGCTCGAGAGTTGCCCCACGCTCCTGAACGATCTGAGTCTTGATGGAAGACGGCTCTGTCTGTTAGACTGCGTCGCGTCAGACGGACGGTACATGGTTGATTGCCCCACCAAACCCGCGGGCATAGGCCCTGGAGCCGGAGGAGGCGACCTGCTTGGGGCTCCCGCTGTGCTTGGGCGGACTGGACGATCTGAAGAATCGCATTCCGCGCGACGATATTGCGCAGCATGCGACGAAAGCCCTTCTTTGGAGAGGGTCCTGGGCCAGAGTTTCCGTGAATGGCGGCTGGTAGCGGCCTTGGATGTGTTCGTCAGTTCGTGCGCCGTCACACTAGGCCGTGAGTCTCCCAATGACTGTTGATGCGACGCAGATGTCGTCGGTCGACTCGCGAGTCGCGTTGGGTCAAGACTTGAGCCTGTGGTTCCAAGTAACGCCTCGGGTTGATCCGGCTCGTCGCGTGCTTGCGCAAGTGCTCTGACAGGTGGCGGAGGGGAAGCGTCGCCAGACTTCTTTCCCACGACCTTGATGCGGAGATTGGGCTTGGAGCGCTTCGGTTTGATGGTGCTGGCTGGTGTTTGCAAGTGAAAGCCTCCCAGCGCAGCAGCTTGAGAATGAGAGGCTTCGCGAGCAGGATGAGCTATCGCTCGATCTTCATGACGTGCGTTGCCAATAATTGGCGCACGTTCCGAAGAGCGTGCAGTCAAGGATCCCCCTTGAGCACTAGCAGGACGAAAGTGGACGTGGTCGTCCTGCAGGTCGTGGGCACGGACGGGAGCACTATCGAAAAGTTGGGGCGAAGGCTCGGCGGCAGCGCTGTCCAGCTCGACGACTGTTTGCAAAGGTCGGATCTCCGGCAAGCTGACCTTCCGGCAGTCCCTCGTCGAGAGTGTCGGCGGAGGCGTGGGTGCGGACTGGGTGCCTGTGGTGGAGGAACACGCCGAGTCTCTGGAGGCATTATCGAGAGATGATGATCGACGGGGTCGGTAGGAGAAAGCTTTGTGGAGGCCAACCCTTTGCAGGTGCGCGGGATGGACGGGAGAGGCGGGCGGAGTCGGCTCGACTTGAGGGAACAATCGATAGGAGGGTGTTGAGGATGATTTTCGATAGCGTCCGAGGTCCTGTGAGCTGTGGCAGCTGGGAGGCGTCGGCGACGCTCCTCTCTCCATGCTGCGCGTGCCAGCGTTGGGGTCATCCGGGGACAGCCAGCATCGCGCGTCGGACAAATCGGCGGCCGGCGCTGGTCGTACGCAAACGTCGAGGGCGGTGGTGGTGAAGAGTGGCAGCGTCCCGGAGAGAGCAGCGAAGCTGTGAGGGCCGTTGCAGGTCTTTAAGACGGGCTGCTGCAGGTGTGGTCGTAGTGCTGTGGCAAGCGGTGCGCGCCGTGCATGGGAGGGAGAAGTGCAGCAGCTCCACCAGCGTGCAGCGAACGCGAACTCACGGAGAAGGACTACTCGTCACAGTGACCTGGGGAGGCCGACGATATTATTGCTCGCGCGATGCCTCAGAGTCGCCGCCTCCCCATGCTCAGCGGCCTGGTGCACGATCGCCCATGCCGGCGACGACGATGATGATGGCCGGCCCTCATTCAAGTCAGCAATAATAATCTGCGACGCGCCGCGCGATACCGTGCGTGCACGAGTCCCCATTGATCGCTAGCGGGCACTTTTGTGCACTTTTGCCTTTCGGCAGCAGGGGCCCGGCGACAGGGCCGTCGGCAGCGCGCCGCTTGAGACGCGCCTGAGACTCGCGTGTGCGAGGCGTGTTGGTGGGGAGCAGCATCGGTGCGGTGATGGCGAGCACCACAGCCACTGGACATCAGTCGCGCCGGTGCCGCGCTGTCCACCCCACCGCGCCGCACTGCACTGCACCGCTCCCGCATCGTCGACGACAACACCATGCAGCCAATATGACCGCGATAGTGCACCCTGCCCATACCAACGACCGACTCAGGCGCGCCGCTTGCCGCTCGTGTTCTATCCTGGGGCTGGCCCTGCTTGCCATGTCCTGCTGCGAATGGCTTCATTTCGGGTCGACATGGCTCACTTGATGCTCCCACGGTGCTCGTGCGTGGTTGCTGTTCCCGCGATGTTCAGCAGTACTCAAAGATTGTACACTTCTGTCAACCTTTGCTTGCATGAGCACAACCACAGCAGGCGTTCGCCTCACGAGCAGCGGGCCGCATTGCGCCTTACGCAGGGCTTGGGAGCTGGAGAAAGAACCTCCTGTGCCTTGCAGCTTCCCAAGTCATGTTCTGTTGTACCCGATTTGGCAACGCGCGATTCCTCGCATCTGCTGTTGCATCTGCGACTGTACAGTACGCACACGCAAGTACATGCACGCGACGAAACGCACCTTCTTCCAGCACAGTGTCGACGTGGCGAGGGCGAGCTGTACTGGGCGGCGATGTGTGCATTCATCGACCGTTCTGCCGTGGACATGTCTCTGGAAATGCCGACAGCCCGCTCACGGCTCCCGCCGACCGATATAGAAGCCCTTATTAGCCGCGATACTATTGCTTCTTCACGAACGTGATCTTAAGCTTCCAGGAATATTGCTGAACTCCCATACAACCACGCATCTCGGCTGCGATTCATGCCGCCTTCTGAAACAAACGCGCAACTACCGACACCCGCCAGATTCATGCATCTTCCCGTGTGCTCTCGTGCTGCCCTGGCTGCGCCTGTTGATGGAACTCCATCTCTCACACCTCGTTGACAACGTTCGAACACACCCCGCATGCTTCTTGCGACCCAGCTGCGACCGAGCTCGGCTTGCAAACGCCACCTCGACTACTCCGCGACACTGATCGAGCGCAGCAGACTATCACCTCGTTTGATGCCTCGCCACTTATATCTAGTACGACCAAGGTCTTATCCTGTAATGCTCCCCGTCCTCCGGCCTACCACTTTCCGGAGTCCCAAAATACCTCTCTTGAAACTCAGGGTAAAGATAGAAGCTCAAATCAACGTCACGAACCTGCTCCGAGTCCGCCGAGTCCGCCAGCTGATTGATTCCCCAGCCGTTACCCAACCAAGCCATCTGATTAACTTCGGCCCCGTTCTCCTCAGGCAGATGCTCGTATTCATAGTCTTCCCATCGGGGAGACCTCAGAGCTTCGATGCAGTGGATTGTACTTCCTGGCCACAGTCCAGTGACATGTTCGGAAGGAACTCCTTGTCCGTTCTTGCGGTACCACGATTTACAGTCGTCTTTGAAGACGGTCCCCTCGAAGTATGCATCGCAGTAGCGGGTGAAGTCGCGGACGAGTCGGGGTTTGATGACCATGGATTTGAGGTTGTCCTTTTGCAGCTTTCGGATCGCTTTGCAGATGTAGTCCCCAGTGCTCTCGATCATCATCGTGAGTGATCCCTCCGCGATTCTGGACGGGTTAGCATTCAACCTTTGCGAAGAGTGCACACCACATCGGAAGACTTACGCGCCGTTCGGACCCAGCATGAAGAAGTGATTTGGCAAATTGTCTGTCGCAAGACTGAGGTAGTTGTATGCGCGGTCATGCCTGGACTTGTCAACTTCGAGGCACTCTCACTCTTACCAGCTTCTCTTACCAATGCTCCTGCAACGATCGGCCGTTCAGACCGACGACTGGAAACGGAGGCGCTGCACTGGCATAGAAACCTGTGGCGCAAACCAGCACGTCAATCTCATGAAGCTTGCCATCCTCAGTCACGACTCCCTTAGGCTCCATGCGAGCGATGCCGTCGTTGATCAGTGCGACATTGTCTTCAACCAGTGCTTCGAGGAATCCGGGTCCTGGTGTGAGACGTCTACACCCAGGTGCAAAATTGGGTTTCAAGAGGTCATAGTACTCGGGTTTCTTCGCCAGCCGTGCTCTAGAGTTGCAGAAAAGCGTGAGCAAGAATTGTCAGTTCTGGTGTCCGTTCCCTTTGCCTACCTCATCGTCTGGTCAAACATTTCTTGCGCTGCTATTTGCATCCCAGTGCCCTTCAACGTTGATGCATGGATATTATCTAACAAGCATGGTCAGTTATTCTGGAATTGCAGAAGTGGTCAACGATCTATAACGTACTCGCATCGGATTCAATCTTCGTCCTGAACTCGAACCATGCCTTGGGATCAGCCTCAAATTGAGCGATCTGTTCTTTGGAAATGACCAAGCCATCGCCCAGTCTATACTCTTCAGCGACGCGTTGACCGAAAGGAGGCGAGATCCAAGTCCTGCTGCGAATAAAACATGACAGCTGTGCCCCCTCTACCTTCTGCAGCTGGGGGACGATTTGTATAGCACCGTGCAAGTCAGTATCAACTTCCTACGCACAAGACTCATACTTCGACATCGATATGAAAATACGATTGTCTCACCTGCTCCCACTACCAATAATCCCAACACGTTTATTCCGGAAATCATACTTCTCATTAAAAGCAGCCGAATGCATAACCTCACCCTGGAATTTCTCAAACTCCGGAATCTTCGGCCATTGCTTCGTATTCAGCAAGCCCCTCGCACTGACGAGAACATCACAGCGATCCTCGAAAAGTGTGCCGTCAGGTTTGTTGACTTTGACGAACCATTTGCCAAGTTCTTGTGACCATCGGCAACCTACGACTTCGTGTTGTAATTTGATGAATCGATCTGCGCCGTATTTCTTGGCCTGTATGTAATTTAGCGGATGGGATATGCATGATCAGAGTGGTAGCGAATGTACTGTGTTTTCGATGTATTCTCGTATTTCCCATGATGGTGCGTAGAGGCTGGACCAGTCGTGTCTTGGGTTGAAGGAGAACTGATATGAATGGCTTGGGATATCTGTTTACCAGGTCAGTGGGGTTAGATGTAATATTAAGTCGGTTGATGTCTACCGCAAGCAGCCCCGGGATATCGGTTCTCGTACCAGGTGCCACCGATACCAGCATTCTTTTCATAGATGACCAGCTCGCAGTTCCTTAACCGCTCGGGAATGCGAATCCCGCAGTATACGCCTGAGTATCCAGCACCGATAACAATCACCTTCATTCGTCGTTGGTTCTCAACGGGTACATCGTGCAGTTGCCACACATTACTTTCTGGTTTGACACTGGTGAGATGCTCTTGCCCTGAATCTTCGACGCACTCGATTTTCCAATTGGCGTTTACAGATTTGTCGATATGGATCTTAGCAGCTTCAACATTGTTTGGTGGAGGGTAAATCAGGCCTTCTGGCAGGTTAGGCACTGCTGACATGATCAATCGTTTGTACGAAAGCTCGAAGTGAATGTGAGTAGTGATAGAGGAAATGCTCCAGGGCAGAGCTATTGCTTTTGGCTACAGGCCAAGAAATTCCGATGGCCCTCGCCAGCACGGACACCTCTGGCCCAGCCAACAACTACTTGCCGCGATATTCATGCCGAATGCAGCACAAACCAGATTTGTGGATCACAGAGAGGAGGCATGTGGCCCTTAACGGCGGGAGCGAACCTTCTCCACGTCCACACAATGCCCTCACTGTGCCCTCGTCACCGTTCCTTCCAAGTGCCACCCACCAGTCCAGGTGACATGCATTATGCACGGTGATGCACAGTGATGCCGCTTGCCGATTCGATTGGCGCTTCGCAAAGCCTTTGCCTGGCCATCGTTTTGTTGGTGCCTCTGTGGGCGCGCACACCCCCCAATCAGTACGAAGGCCTTGCCGGAAGATAATGTACAGCATGCACAGGTAGCCAACTTCATGCGCAAGGCATGCAATCAATTTAAGCTTCGACAACATTTTGTGCCATTATGACCACTTGTGACTATCCCCGCAGACCCTTGGGTGGGGTCCAGACTGGACCACGCAGGAAGTGGGGCACAGCAGGGCGGCAAGTGCGGGGAATTCTAGGTCGGCTTTGGTTTTCGTTGCGCTCTTGAACCTTCAATCGCTGTAGTCGCACGACAAACTCCGGTTCGCCGTGTGCAATTCTTGCTCACGTACACGAATTAGCAGAAACGCAGTGCGGAATGAGTGAGGCTGAAAGAAATGCCCATCGCGAATGCGACGAGGACCTGGCGTAGGCTATCGATATCGTCATGAATTTGTCTCGCCCAATGGCGAGTTCCCAGATCTCTCTGGAGCTGCCGAGTTCACTGAATCCGCTGATTCAGCCTTGGGTTGTCCCAAGGAGGCCTGTACGGTTGTCACCGGAGTGGAGGCGCTTCGATTCGCCGCCGCGGCATTGAGTCTCTGGTCCAGAGCTTTCAGTGCGATGGCTCGCCTTCTCTCAGCTTCAGCGCGACGACTTGAACCCGCTCTACTGTCCGTGAAGCTTGGCAAGACTCCATCTGCCCTTGAAGCAGCATTCTCGTTACCAGCTTCGATCGCTTCTTCGGAAAATGGAGTGCAGAGCCTGAGCTGGACCAATACGTGATATATGCCATCGCAGATGGGTGAGAGCAAAGGATGAAGCACATCTGGGAAGAAGGCCGCAAACGAAAATGTGTCTGAGGCATCTCCAACGATGATTGTGTCGGTGCCTCCAGTAACCACTGTAGAGAGCGTGGAGACCCGCAAAAAGCGTAACCAAATCCAGGAGATCCAGAAACCCAGCAGACTCAACCAGAAGGCAGTATCTGTGCCTAGAACGGGGCCCGAGATCATGTTGGCAAGGACAAAGACAGCCGGAGCATGCTTGAGGCGCATACTGATGATCCCCTTGAAGAGAGACACGGTGTGTTCAGGGACGAGCTGTTTCAGAGCCACGAGGAAGCCGGCGGCCAGAGCCACTTGGCCATTCAATGGCGTCGGGCTTGAAGGTTGGTCAGCTACACGTCCGACAGTGACACGACAGAGGGACGTACTATTCAGGCGCTGTAATAAAGGCATGCCATATGGCGTAGAGGATGAAGGTGATCACGTTCGGTATGAGTGTTACCTACACACGTGCCGAAGGGTCAGCATGAGTGAACAGATGCGGCGCGTCGGGGCCACAATACCACTAGGATGAATTTTGCAAAGTCGTGCGTTCCCCATGCTCGTTCGAGATATCGGCCTCCAGAGAACACGACGACGCTGCTGATGACCAGTGACACGACGTTGTTCTCCACGAGCGCGGCGGTGAGCACAGTCCATGGGTAATGTAGGCTCGTGGTGGGCACGCAAACCAGATATGGCACCGCCCAGCGTGGACTTGAGAGGTAATTGGCAGCGGAGGATGTCGAATCGAGCGACTGCCGCCATTTGGCAGTTCTGATGACCGCGTTGAGCGAAGATGCTGCGATCAGGAGCAGGAGTACAGCGCGCGTAACGGGGGGCAGGTTGATGCGCGGCATTGGCGGCGACGATGGAGGTGAGGTGTACGCAGACCACGTAGCAAAGCAGAACAGAGCAGGACAGGAGAGAAGGAGTCTATCTGTATGTTTGCGGCAGCTCCCGCCCACTGCAGGCGGTCAATGTGAAGGTAAAGGTGAAGAAGCGCGCAGTCTGGATGCAGGGTTCGTCGGTCGGTGCTCGCTAACGACGCCGACATGATCCTCCGCGCCGCCGCCTCCTGCACGGCTGCTACCATCTCGAATTGACTAGCGTCCATCAATCGGCCTGCACAACCACTTCCACCCACGCTCCGCCATGCACATATAATAAACAACATCGTCCTCAGCAGCAATAGCGCCCGCTCCACGCGCACCAAAGCCTCCTCCGCCCTCCCGCAGCCTCGGCGCTCCGCCATTCGTATGCCCGCCTGGCTCTCGAGACCCCAGAACGTCGCGCACCTTTGCCATGTCGGCCGCGGCAACACTCCACTCCAACCATGTTAACTATGTGTGTTCGCGCACTCTCCGCAACAGCTGCCACTCTTGCTAACGCCTACTGCAGCTAATCTGGAGATACCTGCAGGAGCAGGGTTTCGAACATGCCGCCATCGCATTCACGCGCGACTGGCGGAGGACGGGAGACATCGCTTCAGATCCCGACGCCCTGCCCTTCGCGCATGCTGTACAGAGAAACGATCTGGTGTCGGTGGTGCAGTACGGTGTGCATTACGATCAAGCCCGAGCGAAAGCTGGTCTGAACAACGGCGAGCGCAAGTTCGTTTGGAGCAAGTTCGATGGCCGCGGTGCACCTTCGAGACGCCGGGACTCCACAGAGAATGGCGCGAAATCGAGATCGACGGATTCTGGCAGGCGCAAGGACAAATTGCCCGTAGCACGCTCCACAGCCGCGCGAAGTTTGCGGAAAGGCGATGTTGGCGAGGCACAGTTCAATGGCGATCGCGATGCAATGGACATTGACATGGGCTCTGCCGATGGCGAGCCTGAGCAGGACCCCACCTCACCGACTGTAGCGTCAGAGTCCGATCAGGCTGGGCCCGTGGAAAGATACGACAGTATGGACGTTCTGGTGCAAACAGATCTCAAGGTTGAGCCAAAGACGAGCACAATTTCGTGGCACTTGGACAAGCCAAGCGCGAACATCCAACGTGTGCTGTGGAGTCCCAGATCAGAAGAGGACGATACCAAGACGCTCTTGACTGTGGGTGAGGACTTGTGTCGATTTTACCAGATACCGGTTTCGGCAAGAGACGCCAAGCATCTAGAACATTTCGATGAGCCTACACTGTCCTCCAGCTGCGGTGTGACAGCAGCTACATGGCGTCCCGATGGCACTGCTACGTGTTGCGCGATCGATGGTCTCCGCGAACTGCCCAGCGGAACCCAATTATCACAGCAAGTCCTTCTCGAACGCCACCAAGATGGCACCAGCACTACGCTTCAACTCGGGCTGCCGTCCCTGGAGCCACCCGGAATAGTTCTTGCGATTCACTACAGCCCGGACTCTAGATATGTCTTGGCTCTGCGGACCAACATGAAACGCTCCATGATTCAAGTCTGGTCCTCTGCCCGGACGAACGTGGATGCGCCGCCCCTCAGTGAGTCTGTTGCGTGGAGGCTATTTGACAACCAAGTCAGTGATGCACAATGGATCTCGAACGATACATTTGCCATCTGTGGAGATCAGGGACTCTCAGCCTGTTATCAGGTAGACGAGAGCCAGGGCCAAGACCTGAGCACCCTTCCCACGGCTAGCGTGCTCATGCGCGGACTGATACCCCGGAACTCCAACATCATCGAAGGAATGACTGATTGGGATGTCATTCGTTTCGACCATCGCCACCGTATTGCCGCTTTTGTTTCCAGGAGTCAGAAACGACTGGTTGTTACACCCAAGCTACGCTCCAATGACAGTAGCACAAGCCCTGATGTGGAGTTCAATTTACCTGATGCGAAATCGGTCCAGCCAGTGGAAATATCACCTAGCCGACCGCAGCAAGATCACGAGCAAAACGACTCGGCTCCTGAAAGCTTTTTGGCCTTGGGCTATGGCGATGGAACGGTCGCCATTTATGCGATACGCTACACGTCGGATCAGGCACTAGTTTGCAACGAAGTTGTGGACCTCAATCTCATGGTATCACCTGTCACGGCACTTGCGTGGTCGACAAACGGCGAACACCTTGCGGTGTCCAATTCCAGCTTGGTACAAGTCTGGTCTCGAGACAGCTTCGCAAGGACGAATGGCGCCGTGCATAGCCCTCGTGCAACGATCACTTGGCGCCGGCCGCAGAGTCCTGGTGAACCAGCAGACGGTGAGAATGGCGACGAGGTGATTGACCGCGAGCCCAGTCTCAGCTGGAGTGCAGATGGTACGAGCCTAGCGTTCGCTATCAACGAACAGGTATGTCTTCTATCCTGTAGAGGTCTTGATTCATGCGTCAGCATCATTAATTCATCGCAGGTATCCGTCGTCGGTATCGACCCTCCTCTCCAGGCGAGCATGCGCCAGCCTGTCATGAATGGTCACCGGAGCCCTTGAGTAGACGAGCTATGTCGTACCGAACACGGAATTTTGGTACAGTGGCAGGCGAATGTCAAGAATCGGCCTTTGTTCACTGTACTCAAATCTCTACGGTGCCTGTGGGTAGCCTGGAACATCTGCCTGCCTCTCGAATACGCCAGGCCTCATCTCTGCCCAACAAGGCATGCTGGAACTGCGAATTAGCACGTTTCGACGCCGACACTGAACACTGAGCCATACCAGAGCCACAGAAAGGTCTCGTCTAGTTCCTCCTCCAAGGCCGGATTCTGGTAGTCTCTACAAATGAACTTCTTCAGCGGCAGGGCGCTGCTGGAAGACAACTCGTGCGTTCGGAATGGTCGCGAGATGACCTGGTAGGAGGTGAAGAATTCCTGCCAGCAATCTGCGCACCAGTCAATGATGTGCCCAGCGTGAGGCTTGGAGCGGCAACGATACTTGCCTCCAAGCTCGGCCTTGCCGACACGACTGCTGTCGCTGAGGATTCCTGAGTCGGGGTCTGGGGCAAGCTTGACGTCAAGCTCGTCCAAGAATGGCAGTAGACTGTTGAAGTTGACGTGGGTTGCGAAAGGAAGTATCGCTGTGTAGACGAACTTCTTCAATGCAGGTAGCTTCGGCGGATGCTGGGGTCTTGCGTGGCGGGGCATACTTGTTGCAAGACACTGCTTGATACTGGTAACTATAGACGGGGGACCTCTTTCGAAGTACTCATATCTGCGAGACATCAGCAGGCCGACCACGTTCATCTTGGCGAGCCCGGAAATTGATCAATGCGAGGGTAGAGTGCGAAGAAACTCGCATTCACGCGAAGGTGCGGAGCGTGTCATCTCACTTACGTGCCGTATGCTTTGAGGAAAGACCCTTCATTCAAGCCTATTTCAGTCCAGGGGTGCAATCTCAAAAGACTGGCATTCGCGATTCCTGGATATTCACTGGGCACATATTCAAGCGTTTCGAAGTCTATCTCAACGCCTTCAAGCCTTCTGACCGAGGTGCTTTCACTGATGAGCTCCAGAACATGGTAGTCCATGTCGCTGAAAGCCCAATCTCCAGTCATGTCGATGGCACAGTTTGTCAGACATCCTAAATCTCCAGGACTGGCCACAATGAAGACGCGAACGGGAGCGATGGTCTGCAAAAGATGCTGCCAAAGAGCCGCAGCGGCACGGTAGCGGTAGTCTTGATTAGCAGCCGAACGATGTGGGTAGCGATCGTAGACTATGCCGCAGTCCTCGGTGATCAATGCAAAGCTTCGAATGCATGTTTCGAGTGCATGTGCTTGAATAAATTCCAAGTAGTCTTTGAGGCAGTGATACCATTGCAGCGCCACTTCGAGACTCCCTTGCACGCTTGATAGGGCTTGGTCTCCAGATCCCTCGGGTGCTGGGTTGCCCACCAGTGCTGCTTGCTGGAGAAGTTGCTCGTGGTATGGATCAACGCGACTTGGCATCCGGGAGCTCAGTGAGGATGGAATGCCGCAAACTTGACAAGTACTCCACTCCGCTCTTGGCACAGCATCAAGTCTAAGGCGACAGTGGCTGAAGAGCAGAGGAAGCACGATGCGGCGCCATCTTCGAGATACGCAGGATGCGTTCTTGTAATCCCGATACTCGGAGTTGGTGATGTCGAGACTTGGCTCTTTCCTTGCGTTGAGTTTCGATGGGGCGGGGCGTTCGAGGTATGCGAAGACTTGCAACAGCAATTCCTCTGGTATACGGTCGATATGAGTTGTTGTCATGGTCGTGCGCTAGGAGACTACTTCTCCGGATGACATATGTACATGCAGATGGTTTGGCTGCGAAGGAACAAGGCCCCACTGTGCTTGGCACTCAACCTCCAGAGCAACTTCCAGCTGTGCAGCTCCGCTCGCTTCAGCATTGAGCTCCGCTTACCGCAGACACAGCAGCGACTAATGCAGGATGGACCGCATGGCATGCTCGGGCTCCAGTCGAGAGCATGTCGGCGACCTGCTGTCATGTCAGGCCATCGTCCGTTCTTCTTTCCTCCATTCTCTCTCGTCGAGCAATTCGCAAGTATCACGGTCCTTCACTGACATAGCACCGCCATGTCAGCCCAGTCTTCGTCCGTACCATCTCTGCTGGACAAGCTGCTCGTAGTGCCTCTACTGGCACGAGTACTTGGAGCAGCTGTATTTCGCCGCCTCACATTGCCAATCACAAGCACTGCGAAAGCCAATAAGACGTTCAAAGACATCGTCTTCGCTGCCCTTCGTGCAAATCTCGCCAACATCAACATTGCGCAGGAGCAGTGGCTGAACGCAAGCACAGAGTCTGGCTACCTCGATTTTGCCAAAAAGGCAAATGTTCAACCCGATACTGATGTCTTGCCCTCGGGCTTAAAAGTACACTGGCTGGGGCCGAAAGCTGCATCCAAGACCATTCTGTACTTCCACGGAGGAGGATACGCGCTTGCATGTACAGCAGGCCATTTTCAGTGGTTGTTCGAATTGCAGAAGGAGCTGTCCAAGACAACGCCTGTCAGCGTCGTGGTGGTTGCTTACACCTTGACGCCCAAAGGTCAATACCCGGAGCAGTTGAGACAGGCAGCAGAGAGCCTGGAATGGCTCACAGGCACCGTTGGCAAGAAGACTGAAGATGTGAGTTGATATATCTACTTTGAGGTGCTTGCTGATCGTTTTACAGATTATCGTGGCAGGAGACTCTGCTGGCGCCAATTTGACGATCGGTCTACTGTCTCACCTTCTCCATCCTCATCCAGAGCTTCGAAAATCGACTGCGGGAGGCTCACTTGCTGCTGCAGTTCTGATATCGCCCTGGATCAAGTTCAGCACTACAGACGACAGCTTCCGACGGAATGCAACAAGTGATAGTAAGTCAAATCGCTAGAAAGTAGCTCAACCCAGTTATCGATAGATGAGACCTGTTTGCGCTGCACACGCGAACTCTGCTAACGACGTAAAGTGATACCACCTGCGGCGGCTGATCGCTGGAAGAAGTTGTTTCTCGGTGAGAAGCCAAGTGACAAGTACAGTGAACCAAGTCTCGCCGATTCTGCATGGTACTCCGGACTAGATAAGGTTGTGAACGACATTCTGATCTGGGGCGGCGATAGTATGCATCACGTAAACCCCGTATGAGAGCGTATCGAATACTGACAAATGTGCAGAAGAAGTTCTCATCGATAGCATCAAGGCCTTCGGCACGACAATCGAGAAGGCTCACACCAAGACGACCGTGGTCATTGAACCTGGCGCAGCACATGAAGATTTCATCCTCGACACACTGCTTGGGTACAAAGAGAAGGCAGAGGGCACGAGAGTGATTGAGAGTTGGCTTGCGACGAGATTGTGAGACTATGACATATAGTGGCGCTGGTCAGAGCCTCGGCTACCTGTGCAGTCGTCGCAGCTAGCTCATGATGGGGAATGTGTTCGATTCAATGCGTATGCTCTGGAGCAGGAGCGCAGAATACCACCGGACACCGTGCATACTGCTCCGCACTCCCCCAGCGCGCTCTGGCCGATGTCGCTGATAGGATTGTGTACCTAAAAGGGCAAGCGAGTTCCACGTACTCGAAACAAACCCAACAAGCCATGAATCTGTTTAGAAGTATTACGACTGCTTCGCGTTGCTGTCTTCTCACCGCGCCTGCTGTTTCTGGACTGCGAAGTTTGCCAGTGAGGGCATTAAGCATGACCCGCGACAATTCGACTGCATCAGCAGCGTTGAAGCGCCTGGCTGCAAGGATTCCAGATGGAACGTGGGACACTCACATGTAGGTCGCAATCAATATATCGTGCTCTAAGCTGACCATGTTGCAAGGCACGTAGTCGACCCGGTCACTTTCCCCTTGGCACCAGGGGCACAATACGTGCCAGAAGCGCATACCATGGAGCAAGCAACTACTTTTCTAAACCAGCTGGGTATCGAAAAGGCAGTAGTCGTGCAGCCAAGTATTTACGGCAACGACAACAGTGCTACACTCTCCGGATTGCATGACCTTGGCACAACTAACGGACGTGCCGTTGTCCAATTCGACCCGGCGGTAACGTCGAAGGAACAATTGCAAGCATGGCACGAAGCCGGTGTTCGCGGCGTACGCTTGAACTTCAAGAGCGTCGGCGCCGACCCTTCGGGTGCTGAGCTGGAGGAGAGGCTCCGCACCTACGCCGATGCGGTGCGGCCATTCGGGTGGGCACTTGATCTGTACTTGGGACTGGAAAAGGTACCATTGCTGGAGACTTACATCAACGAGCTATGCGTCAAGGTCATTTTGGCGCACTATGGGCACCCATCCAACGAGACTCTGTCAACGGCCGTGTCGGCGGACCAAGTGCCGGGCTTTGACGCGCTGGTAAGGGTGCTGCAGGCCGGCAACGTGTGGGTGAAGCTCTCTGGCAATTATCGACTCTCTCGCGACATGAACAACACGCTCGTGGAGTCGCTGGGGCGGACGGTGATACGCACTCGCCCAGATCGCTGTTTGTTCGCTACGGATTGGCCGCACACCCGTTTTGAAGACCTCGACGTGGCCCCGTTCCTGGAGCGCGTGCTGGAGTGGATAGAGGCCGAAGGAGCGAGCGTTACGCAAGTCTTGGTCGACAACGCGCAGACGGCTTTTGATGGCCGATGAACATGTTGATACGATATAATAGAGCTGCCACTTGATGCACTGCGATGTTGATGTAGTATATTCCGTAGTTGCCGATGGTTTCGTAGTAGAGTGAACAGACCTCACAGCCGGTGCTCGGAGCGGGAATGATCCTCCGAACTGCTCCGTTGCCGCGCTCTAGAAAAGTTGACGCTCCATCATAGCTGCATCGATCGTTTGCCATCACACGCGACACATCACACGAACACACCATGCTGCAACAACGATTAACGCGATCACTCTTCACTCTTTCGCGACAGTCGCCCTCCCTCGGCGCCGTGCACACCGTCCCGGCCCCCTACTTGGCGGCGTATAAAGCCATCCCGGCTGCAACACAGCGCATCGCTGCGCGGAGGTGGTACTCATCAGAAAAGGCCGAGTCCGATAAGAAACAGGAGGAAATCTTGAAGAACGAAGGCAAGGGCACACAAGATACGGCAAAGGAAGGCGCAGAGCAGAAGGCAAAAGAACAGAACCCATTGCAGAAGGAGCTCGAGGCTCTCCAGAAAGAGAATGTCGAAGTCACAGTACGACTTTGCCCCTCGCCGACACTTGGCTTATGATGATGATGATACTGATATCAATTTCAGGATAAATTAAAGCGCCAAATCGCAGAATACCGCAACCTGCAAGAGCAAACGAAGCGCGAAGTCAAGGCCGCTAAAGACTTTGCTCTACAACGCTTCGCCAAAGACCTCCTCGACAGCGTCGACAACCTCGACCGCGCCCTGGAAAATGTGCCAAAAGAAAAGCTTACCGATGCGAATCCCGATCTGGTCAACTTGCACTCCGGTCTGAAGATGACGGATGAGATCTTGGTCAACACATTGAAGAAGCATGGCATGGAGAGAATTGATCCCAGTGTGGAGGGCGAAGCCTTCAACCCCAATCTGCATGAAGCCACTTTCCAAGCGCCACAACCGGACAAGAAGGATGGCACAGTTTTCTATACGCAACAGAAGGGTTTCTTGTATAACGGCAGAGTGCTGCGGGTACGTCTCCAGATTTTTCCTCCCCATTCGGTCTGCACTGACTAACATTATCCACAGGCGGCAAAAGTTGGCGTTGTGAAAAACTCATAACGAACGATTGAAATGACCCCTTCCAATGCGGTATGCCATTCGTGTAAAATGTAAAAACCAAGAAGACGTTGGACGATCAAAATCTCCTCTTCCAGAAGCGCAACGATTTGCGTGGACGAGAAAAAACTGCATAGCATCGAGCGGGTGTAATATATAAATATGTATGAATAGAAGCGCATCCCAGGATGACACTCCATGGGGGGCTTGTATAACGATCTGAGATGTGCTTCTCCACTTACTTCATGCTTCGTGCCACGTACAATTGTCCCTGTTCAAGAGCCGTGGTCTGGGTATCATCGAGAAATCCACAAGAGCGCCTGTGCTTCATCCTGAGCCTTATCCTGAGCCATCCATACGCCAAGCATAGTCCAAAGCCATTATGCGCCAACCAGTCCGACACCAACGCGTCCGGCTTTGATTCCAACCCAGCCTCTCCTGTCTCTGCCGGTCCGACCTCTTCCAAGCCAGTTGTACTTGAGAGCATTTGTGAGACGTTCAACATTGCCCTGTGCCACGTCTCCTGTCTGACATGAGGCCAGCATATACAGGCACTGCAGCATTCGAGCCACAATCTCCGTCACTCTAGCAGGATCTGCAAGCGGTACCGGCGACGGTAGGGGCTGCGGCTGGCTGGTCACACTGAAAGAACCGGGTCCTCCGGGCGATGGGGAATGAATGTGTGGCATATTGGTGCCAAAGCTGCCCGCCGATGTGTTGGAGGTCGCTCTACTGCGGCCTGCTAGGCTCATGGCACCACCAGAGGAATTACTGGCGGCGTCTAGCAATGTCGATGCTTGCGAGTTGAAGCTACTGAGCCTTGGACTGAGACTCCCTGCCGTGCCTGGTCTCTCTGCACTTGGAGCAGCAGGGTCACTTCGAGCATGATCCCGTCCCTTCGACGCAGGCTCAGGAGAAACTCTTGCGTTGATGTTGTCAAGTGACAATCTGCTGAAGATGTTCATGAGGCTCTCGTGTCTCGGCAAAATGACCTCGTCACGGAAGGCGATGAGTGTTATGCGTCGTACTTCGAGCTCCTCGTGGAGGCTTGTTGTTGTTCCGCCTGCGGAAGTTGGTCGATCGTCGGACTTGAGTGACTCCGGTATGGCGCCCCAAAATTCTTGAGCTTCTCGTGCTGACATCAAACTGCCTCTACCTTTGAACTCCAATTCAAGAGGAAGAAAGACTGCTTGGAGAAAAGGTAGAATTGCGCCGTAAACACCGATCCACATCTCCACAAGGTTAGTAACCAGTCTGTCATCTGGAACTCCTCGTAGCGTCTGCGCAAGAGAAATGAATCCAGTCTGCAGCAGTTCTCGCACATCTTCCACGAGCACAATCGGAGAGCGTCGCTGGATGCACCGACGGACGTGAACACTGACTAAAGCGTTGAAGTCCTCAATAGGCGTTCGAAGGTTTTCGCCTGAAAATATGTTCAGCAAGCGCGCCTTCAGTAGAGGCCATGCATCGTCTGGGCCGATCCCGGGAAGTCCCATTTGTGCACCGATATGACTGAAAGCTTGAGCTGTGACGGGCGGGACACTTTCCGAGGGGAAGGAGAAGACACTGGCACTACCTGAAGGCGGTCCCGCAAAGCTGGCCTCGTAGCTACTGGTTCCCAGGTATTGCTCGCCTGGCCCTGCGGTAGATGAGTTCGATGCGATGGGCGTCAGTTCCAACTTGGCAGCAGCTGCTGCGGCGGCTTTCTCTTCTTTCTTCTTGTCCCGCAGCGCACGTCCGCCGTGCCGTAGATCGAAGCCTGACATGGATTTGGCAAATGGTCCGGTTGCTGGAGAGTCTGGTGTGAATGAATAGAGGGGCTGTGGCCTATCAGGATTGGTCGCTAGCGAGTTCGAATGGGCAGAAGAGAGAGGAAGTTGCCCAGGCTCATCGCGAAGTTTATGCTTTTGCCGTGACAAGAAATGATGTCTCTTTTCCTTATCCTTTTCCGATATCGCCGGTACCAAGGTCGACGTTGAAGCATTGGCAGACGAATAGAGAGAGCTAACACTCGACGCAGGATCCACGAGACTTGTCGTCGATGCATTGGGAAAGCCGCCACGGAAAAAGGCGGCAGTCGATGGGGTTTTGCCAGGCGAAGGCATAGCGGGCGTTGCTTTACTGTCCTTATCCTTCGACAGGACTATGTTCTTGGGTTTCGCAAACAGCTTCATTCTGGAAGTTTTGGATTTGGCTTCCTTATCTGAAGCGGCGCCAGGATAGGCGGTACCAGCAGATGGTGGAAGGCCTGGAGAAGGCAGTGGACTTCTGCCATTGGGAAATGCCACATTCGCTGCTGTAGTGGCCGCCAATCTGCTGCCACCCACTGAGCCGTTACTGTAGGGTAAGGTAGAGTTTGCGGCCGACGGATTGAGCGGACTCTGCTCGTGACTAGGGTGCCGGCTGGCAGAAGGTCCAGCCGTGTTGATAGGTGCCAGGCCCGGATACGATCGCTTGCGCTCAAATTGAGATGGAGGTGGCGATACACGATGCGAATATGCTGTCTGCGCGGCAATTTGCGAAGTCGTCAAGGCGTTACTGCTGGGAAGAGAGGGCTCAAAGAATCCTTGTGAGTGCTGCCGTGCGCGGTGTCCTATCTGTTGTCCGGGCATTGGGGAAGCGGTCCTGAAACCATCCAGAGAACCACGCGCAGCATGTCGAGGCATGGTCTGAAAAGCGCTTCCTCCTTGCGTGGGTGCCAGTCCGCCTGCAGTGGACGGCCTTGCGGCAGGCGGCTGTGGCGGATATGCGGTGCGCTTAGGTGCATTTGCTTCAATCGAGTCGATGGTTGTGGTGGAAAGACTGGACTCACTCCGCAAGGAGCCTTGTGATAAGGAAGACTGCGACCGCTGGCCAGACGGTGACCGCGGCCGTGGCGGAGGACGCAGAGGCGGGTGATTGCTCATGATTGCGGAGTTGCGTTGCCCTGTATCGCGTTGCCCGTGTCGCAAACTCCGTGTCACATTCCGGCAAGCATGATGAGGCCTGTGAAACGCGATTCCAGATGGCGGCCGTCCGTGGTAACTGCGTGCTGAGCGAGATATCGAGGATAGCAGCTATTATGTCGACTTTGGTTTATGCTCCTTGCAAGATGAGGTGTGGACGTCTTGCTTTGGGTCAACCAACGAGAGCCTCGCATTCGGCCTAACTAAAGCATGGGTGCCTGGGCATCTGCCTCCTTCCCAGTAGGCGCGGCGCTGATTGAGAAGTGAGCGTATTGGGTGGAGTTGCCAACAACGACAGTGCAAAAAGCGGCACCAAGACGAATGGTAGGGACATGGAACACCAGAATCAACGACAGATACATTCACAGAAATTTGCATCCACTTTGCCACAGTCATGCAATACATTGTTCGTCTCACAGTCTAACAGTTCCAACCCTCCATCCAGATGCAGCCTACCGCCCTAGTGGCCAACCCAGAATGCTTGACTAGTACCCTCTGCGAAGCACCACAAAGCAGGCAGATCAATCAGCAACAGACGTGCAGTGTGCAGCGTCAACCAAGTTTGCATCTCTTGCCTGTTCGCCTCGGCAGCCGCCTCCTCGGACTGCGCACTTGCCTGAGCTGCGATGATGCGTTGTACTGGTCCCGCCAGCAGAGGCACTGCAGCCAGATGTCCCGCAGCGAGCACGCTGCCCGCGATGTACCATTTGGATACGTCTCCTGTCTCCAGTGTCGCGTGGTTTCGCAGCCAGCGAGAAACGAGCGTGCCGCCGAGGGTGGACGACAGTGCGAGCGCAGCGATTAAAGCTCGGCCGCTTTTGACCTTGATGCAATGTTAGCGGAGTAGCGCGAGGCTCGCGATGTATGCTACCATTGACTCCCAGAACTGCGACAGAGGCTTGCCTGCGATCGCCGAGTGTGGCTGGGAGAATGAGAGGAACACGGGATACTGGTAGAGCGCCAGGCCCACAGTCGCTGCAGAGGTGCAGAGCGGCAGCACGAGGCCGACGTGGCCAGATTGAGGTGCCATACTGTCTTTCTATCAGAGGATGATTCTAGGTGATTGATGGAGCTCAAGAGTGTGAAGAGACAATCACGATCGTGGGGGCAGCGCCTCTTTTCTACGCGCAGAGGGGTGTTTCAAGCACGCGCAGCAACAGCTGATCCTACCACGACTGCTGCTGCTTTCCCGTGTGGTGATGCACAAGACTGCTGACCGTTTGGGAAGTGAGCGGGGAAGTTGGCTGTGGAAGACGGCAGAGCTCAAGCTGCACGTGCACATTCATGCGGAGATGCCGCCGGCTACGTGCAGCAGGAGCAATTGAGGCTGAGGCACTCAAAAGGCTCAATCCAATGCTTCGCTTTTGCGACGTTGTTGCTAGTACACTACGCTATGCACAAGGTGCCTCACCTTCAACTTGAGCATCCTACCTAACCCATAACCATGCCCTTAAGGCCCGCCATATCGCCTTCCTTGGCTGCGATTTCGAAGTAAGAGTAGATGATGCTATAAAAGTGTCAGTGGTGGCAGAAGACGGAAGACAAATGAAGTACTTACGTGACAGCCATGAGGATACCAGTACCACTGCCCAAAGCTCCCATCATGTCGCTGACGATGGAGAGAGCACCGATGCACGCGCCTCCGAAGGCGGCAGCAGTGGGGATGACACGCTTCAGTTCGCGGTACATGCTCTCATCACGATGACCAGCCATCACCAGCCCTTGTTCCTTGAGTTGCTTGGCCACGTCACGAGGGCTAGATCCAGATACCTCGATCCAGGTCTTGCTGAAGGCAGCACATGCTACAAGCATGTATACGACGAAGACAGCGGTGTGAATTGGGTCCAAGAGGGCATCGGTGATGTTGAGAGGTGGGCTCATGTAGTAGACCAGACCACTGGCTGGCAGGACTTGCGAAGTGCCCTCCTTTGCCTCCCAAACGCCAAGAAGCTTGACCAAAAGGTTGTCTGGCAGCTTGTTGTAAAGCATCTGCGACACGAGGAAGACGTTGGAAGACAATGCGGACTGCAGCATGATAGGCATGTTCGAAGTGTAGAAGAGTCGGACCGGGTAGGATCCACGCATGCCTCGTTGTCTGGAAGACTTGACGGGGATCTCCACGCGGAATCCTTGCAAGTAGATGACGGCGCTGAAGACAATGATCGTGGAGAGCAGATTCATGATGTTTGGCAAGTTCTGGCGATAGAAAGCCTCACGAAGCGCAAGCTGCTTGTTGGGCCACGTAACCAGAAGGTGGACAAGCGCAATGATTGCTCCCTCAAACTCTGGTCCACGACCGGTGTTGACAGTGGTTGGCGAGAAAGCTCTCCAGACGATCGACTCGCAGATGTTGGTCGCAATGAACAACGAAATTCCACTTCCGAGTCCGTAGCCCTTTTGCAGAAGTTCGTCGAGCAGAATGACAATCAGAGCGGCAGTGAGGAGTTGAACGACCAGGAGAACACAGATACCCGCACCAAGATCTGCTGGGCGACCGTAGAGACCGGTGAGCACGTAGACACAAGCTTGTCCGAAAGACAAGATGATGGCAAGCAGCTTCTGCGCGGTTTGGTAGAGTTCTCGGTCCGACTTGAGGTCCAGGTTGACATCGATGAGGTGGGTGCCGGCAAGAAGCTGGAAAACCATGCCTGAAGAGATGATGGGTGTGATTCCCAGCTCCATGAGTGTTCCTCGATTACTAGCCATCATCATACGCAGCCAGTAAAGTGGGTCCGAAGTATCTGCCATCGCCGTCAATGCTGCTCTCTCTTGCCCGATACCGCCCGTGAGTGTGCGCACCTGATGATACGATGCCGTAGAGTGGCATCTGACTCATCACCAGAAATATGACCAGAGTCACGCTCGTCCATATTATCCTCTGGTTGAAGGCAACCTTCGTCTCCGGTACTTGGACTTCGGGAATGAGGGGCGTGAAGGGCTTCACGAGGTCGAGGAAGCGGACTGAAGGCACGGGTGGTCAGCGTGGTATAGCAACGAGCGCGACGTGCGCGCCGTGGACAGATGCTCTGCGGCAGAATTTTGACGTACGTCCAGACATGGTGCCGGCAGTGCTGGAGGCTCTGACGCGCTCCTACTCGGCCACGGGGGTATGTCGCTTGCGTGTTACAGATCCAGGTCTGCGGGAAACGAAGACTCGATGGTGTTGAGAAGGTGAAGAAAAGAGAAGTGAATGGTGGATGATGCAGGTGCGCACTGAAGGCCTACGTCGTAGAATATGGTGCATTGGAAGCCAGCTGTCCAACGTGTGGGCCCTGACCCCTGGGCGGCAGCTGCGCGCCGAGAGCTTGCCCGCTTGCCGAGCTCGACACACTCGCGATGCCACTGCTTGCAGTAGACACACTACTTGCACGCACACATTCGCGTGTTCGTCGACAACGCAATCGCAGCTTGCTCTCACAGCATTACTGAAGACGCGTAACTTGGTATCGAATTAATAAGAGGCTGTTCCAAGAGAGGACGTAACTGTGTCCCAGCTGCAGCATATTGCTGAGCTTCCTATGCAAAGGACAGTCGTTGAAGCTGGTGCCCTGTCCTGGCACTTCGTAATAGCAAACCCAGCAGCAGCCTCTACCAGACTGCCGCGCCGAACGCCGTGCGATGCTTCTCATGTCCAACATTCAGTTCGATCCTACATTTCATCCATACCAACCGACTTCCACCAAGGAGTTGTGCTCTCTCCCGCAGTGGGTTGATTCACGGTGCTCTCTGCGTCGCCCACCTGTCTCCGCGCCGAGACTTCCCTGCTCTTCAAGTCCCACATCTTACTGTTGGGCTTCGACTTCAGTTTCATTGTTCTCGCTGCCATCGTCATGCCAGCGATCCGATCTCCGTCGGCTGATCCGACTTGTCTTCCGACTCTCGTCAATCCCGGGGATGATTGCGTCGATGGTTGGATCATTGTGCTCCATTCATCCCTCATGACTGGTCGTTGTCACTGTAGAGGCTCGGATGACGAGGACAGTCTGTTCAGATGCAAGTACACGTCTGTGCCGTAGCCCTCCATGGAAATGAGCTTGAGGTCGCCCCCAAAGTACCGTGCATAGAGCCTAGAGATGGGGAGTCCGTACCCAAAGCCAGCCATGGGCGCTTTGAAGTCTGATTTGTTGAAATCCGGGTCCAAATTGGGTGTCTGATCCACAGTCGTGTACATGTATGTCCAGACCAGTGGAATACTGCTACGAGGAATGCCGCCACCTTCGTCACTGATCTTGATCGTGATATCTTCCCTGCCCTCCGACACAATCACTTGTGTTACTGGAAATTCCTCCTTGTCCTGTCCATGGGTCTCGACGACAGCCCGCAAGCTATTCTTGAGCGTCTCGAAAAGCATGTGTGACAAATGGCCGGGCACGTACATGAAGTTCAAGTCCTTTGGACACACCAGACGTACCTTGGGCGCATCGAAAAGTCCATAATGGTCCTCGCACACGAAACGAGCGTTCTCGATTGCCTCTTGTGCCAGCTCTTTGACGTTGGTCTTGGTGCAGATAATACCCACGTAGTTCGGATCGCTGTGTGACCGCTGATCGGTCAGAGCAATGTGCTGGCCGATCAACATACGGATTCCTATTCGCGACATGTAGAAGCGATCCAAGAATGCCTGTATGTTGTGATCGATTTGCATACGCTGTCTTTTGCGCTTGTACTCGAGGATTCCTTGGGCGATGGTCGTGACAACACTGTCGTGCCGTCGTTTGATTGTCTCGAGCGTCTTCGCAAAACGAGTGTTGTAGTCATTGAGCTCTGGTGGCCAGTCGCCATCATCTGCAGCAGCAAAGTATCGTCGTGTAGCTGCCACTTTTCTCTGTCCGTTACTCTTGCTAACCGCACCGTCTGCGCCGTCAGTTCCAATGTTTCCATCTGACTTATACTGTCCGGGTTTGATGCTGGGATTGGCGGTCGTCTCGCTCAAGATTCGGGAGTGCTTTCCGTTGGCTTTGGCAGGTTTGATCAATCGTTCGCGAACTTCGCTGCTGAGGCTTGGCTTTGGTAGTGATATAATTTCCTATTCTCTGTCAGAAAAGCATGCGGATGCCCGTACTAGTTCCTGCCATACCTCAAATGACTGTGCGTACCAATCCTGCACCTTCTTGATGCTCTCCATCTCATTGAGGCCATCTGGTAGGTCTCCTAGCTCTTGTACCCGATGCGCCAGGCGAATGGGTAGCTCTTCGGAGAGGAATTGGGAGGCGCGGAAGAGGGTGCCTGCATTGGGGAGCTCAGTTTGTGTCGCACGTCTTGCTCGTGCTGCGGGCCGCTTTACCTGTTGATGGGTTGCTCCCAAACTGGACCATCTGCCGCAGACTCACGCCCGTCGCTGGGAAGTTCGAGTAATGCTTGATCGTCTCCATCAACTGGGCTTCGCAATATCAGCATCATCGTCGTCGGTGGGGGCGACGTCATTAAGTCGGCGAAGTACTGACCAGACTTCTTCCACGACATGCTGGGCAGTGACGAGGTCGAAAGACCTGCTCAAGCGGTGTGGGCGACAATATGCGAAGGAGAGGGACCCGAGGACGAAGTGGGCATAATAATCACGACTGTAGTGCGCACAGCAATGACTCTCACGAGACCTTGAGCTCGGATCAAAGGTTAAGCAGGCTAACTAGTTAGCATGAGAAACGTGGGGAGCGCGAACGGCGGCGCTTTCCCACAATGCCGAGGTCACCAATAACAACGCTGACCCTTGCAACGGCGGTGGCAGCAGCGACGATGGCCTGAGATGGCTTGCCGACCTAACAGACCATCCGCGCGAGCCCGTTCGGTTTGTTGTTACAGCATTAACGTGCCTTGACACACAGAAAGCGTAGGTGGTCGGGTGGGATCGGGGCCCCTCGAGTCCCCCAATGCACGCCGCACCTCCATTGGCCGCAGCGATCTTCGATGTGCCGATACAAAATATGCTATGTTTACATCTGGAGCGTGCCGGCTGTTAGACGGCCCCTGTGAGGAAATATAGTACAATGTTACAATCGCTCCGACGGGAGAAGCCCACGCAGCTGCGTAAATGGCAACGCAAGCGTCCGTTGTCAAGCGAAGATGGAGCTGATCGACTACCTGAGTTCTACACCGAATCGCTTCACCAACTCCTGGCGTATGTGATCATGGAAGGCATTGGCTTCCTCATTGGTCAATGTCTTCTCGAGGCTGCGATATGTGATGCGGTAGCACAAGCTCTGTCGCCCCGTCTTGGGGTGCTTGAAGCTATCAATGAGGGCGACGTCTTCGACGCTGTCCCCTGCCGTATTACGCACAACCTCCATCAGGTCGTTCTCGTGGAAAGCTGGTACGGATGCGGGTGCTGCGAGAGGCTCTGTCATTTGTCCTCCAGCCGGAGACGGAGCGGAAGAGGTGGAAGCTGGGGTCTGCGCAACGACTGCACCCGCATTTGGCAGCCAGAACGCGACATCCCTTGGGGCTGATGGATGCTTGCTGAAAGGCTTGAAGCGTTGTGTCGGCTTTGACTCGTCAAATTGGGTGAGGAAACGTGAGTCCTTGCTCCAAAACAATCGAATGTCGGGTATGCCAAACAGAAGCATTGCGATCCGCTCTAGGCCAATGCCAAACGCCCAGCCAAGCCGCGAAGGTTGCTCGGCTCGAACGAGCAGAGGCTGATCAATAACACCGCATCCTAAAACCTCCAGCCATTCGCCGCGCCACCAGACCTCGAGCTCCCACGACGGTGAAGTGTGTGGGAAGAAAGCTTCCACCCACCTTACTTTCAACGGCTCCTGTTCAGCTTCCGCACCTTGGCCAGCCGCGGCGAGGGCTTTGTCTGCTTCAGCGAAGATGGCCATGACCATGTTCTCGAGGGATCGTTTCAAATGCGCGGCCACAGCCTCTGCCTCCTCAGGTGAGTGGTACTTGGTCTGGAGTGGATTCCGCTCAGGGTGGAAGGTCGGATTTGGATCTTCGACAGCCAAGTCGTGCTTTGGAATGTTATCCAAGTCCCGTATAATGTGATCCGTCAACGCCTTGCTGTCGGCGAAGTCGTTGCGATCCCATGTCAGTGCACCTTCCATCTGATGAAAAACTGGGTAGTGACTACGGTCGACGGCGTCTCGACGATAGACATCCGCAGAGATGGTATAGCCATTGCTCAGATTGGCTCGGAAGACGTCAACCTCGTGGGCTGAAGTGTGAGTTCGCAGGACGGTGTCCTTGTTGATGTAATAGGTGTCGGTCCTACTACGTCCTGGGTGGTCGGCGGCGAAGCCGAGAGAGTCGAAGTTCTGTGCGACGCTGACGATCGGAGTCAGGTCGTTGTGAGTTTTGAACTTGGGAAATCGCGATTCGATCAGCTTTCTGGTGATTGCCAGGGGATGATTCGGTTGCAAGTGCAGCTTGCGGCCATAGTTGGCCAAGATGGAAGAGGGCACATTCGTCCACTCATCCGTAGGATAGGTTTTGCCGTTAATGTGGAGCGAATTCGCACCTGGGTACGGAGTGTATGTCAGTGTTGGCGAGCCTTATTCCCGTTGTGTCTCGCGTTAGAGCCGAAGAATTGGAGCTTCAGCAGCTTGCGCCTTGCGCATTGCTCACGAGCTGACTGGCTCCCTGCTTGGTGCTGCATCTCTTCGCATGCGCGACAGCGACTTCGCAGATTGGTGCCGCAAGACGATGTAATTCGAAGTTCGTGGAATGTTGCCGCGATGGACGAGGAGGTAGCGTAGCCTGGGGATCACTCACCAGCGGAGGCGTAGCTGCGTGAGCACGCCAGCGGCAGCGGCATTCGCAGCAGCACACGGAGGCTCGATGGCAGCGCCCATATCGACGCGCGCGGCGATGCCAACCGCACCATGGTCGTAGTTGTGCAGACACACACGCGGCCGGTAATAAGAATTGACGGCAAGCGATGTCGTCCCTGTCCTCGGCACGGTGCTGGCGCGTTTGCTGCTTTTGCTTGCGGTCTGCGTGCAGCACTGCCGAAGAGCTCCGCGCTACAACGATGTAACGCCTAAGTTAATCCTATTGGCACTTTGTTTGCTAGACTGCCCCATGCTATAATTTCTGGCGACATCACAGACTCTTCGACCACACTCGTTTCCAACCCCACCTCACCCCAATCCTCGTCCCCGCGCGCGAAGCAATGCACACAGGGAGATGTCGACCGCAGCATCCCAAACGAAGGATGTCCGAACAGCACCAATTCACTACCCGCTGTGGTTTGGCGGGAGTGCTAGTTGCTGCGCAGCCATTGTGACGCACCCATTGGATCTGCGTAGGTGGTGGCCTGGCACAACAAGTACCTTGATCATGACTGCTGACGTGTGTTCTAGTAAAGGTCCGTACAAGCCCCATTATCCCACGAACGAACATTTCTGTTGACGTCGGCGCAGGTCCGCTTGCAAATGCAGAGCCATGAGGGCCCACGCAAAGGGATGGTGGGCATGTTCACACATGTCGTGAAGAGTGAAGGAGCGACGGGTCTCTATCGTGGGGTATGAGCAGGTGATTGACATGGCGGACCCAATCGATCTGACGAAACTCTGTGCAGCTATCTGCCGCTCTTCTTCGACAGATCACATACAGTACAACGCGCTTCGGCGTTTACGAGGAGCTCAAACAGACTTTCGACGACGGCGTGTCGAAACCTTCGATCACTTCCCTGATCGCAATGTCTTCTGCGTCGGGTTTCTTGGGAGGCATAGCCGGCACTCCAGCCGACATCCTCAATGTGCGCATGCAAAACGACGCCGCCCTTCCGCCAGAGCAGAGACGTAACTACAAGCATGCAATCGATGGATTGGTACGCATGGTCCGCGAAGAGGGAATCGGAAGCTTGGTTCGAGGCGTCTGGCCGAACAGTGCGCGCGCCGTGCTCATGACCGCGTCTCAGTTGGCGAGCTACGATGTGTTCAAGAGCCAGATTTTGGAGCGGACAAGTTTGCGAGATGGGCTCACAGTCCACTTCACGGCATCTCTGATGGCCGGTTTCGTTGCAACAACAGTCTGCAGCCCGGTGGATGTGATTAAGACAAGAGTCATGAGCGCGCACACGAAAGAGAGCATATGGAGTCTTGTGACGCGCATTACAGCGAACGAGGGCATGATGTGGGCGTTCAAGGGCTGGGTGCCCAGCTTCATTCGCCTTGGGCCGCACACGGTCGCGACCTTCCTGTTCTTGGAGCAGCACAAGAAAATATATCGAAAGTTGAAGGGTGCGGACTGAAGTCCGGAACGCGGTCCTGGAAGAGCATGATAAAAGGCGCGGATAGACTAGATACAGGCATATAGAGTTCCAGTGCAATGCATAGAAAGCGCGGCGTTGAGGGAGCCAACTGTGGCATGTAGCTGGTGCTATGATTTCGATGCAACCAGTCCGCCGGACATCGCTTCATAGAGCTGATGATTTTGGCTCAGACATCGTGCACAGGTGCTTGCTTGCATGCATGAGGCTTGTAGAACGCGGCCCGACACGTGGTTGTAGCGTGCATCTCGGAACCACGGCGCCGCTCATCGGCATCTTGTGCCAGGGCGCCGTGTATTTTGGCCCACGTACTTTACACACGCGTGATAAAAGCTGGAACAATCGCGAGCTTTGCACGTGTGTGTACACACGGCTGCTCGGACAGATACCTTCACCGCTTCAGAGCAGTGAAGCCAGCAACATCGTCATAAAATGCCGTCTGTTCCCATAAGCCCTCTCGTGCGAGAGCGCGCCCCAGACAGCACGCTCGGAAACCCACTGCCGTCACTCCTTCACACCCCCTCGGGCATGGCCATGGTCGAGCTACAGGGCACCATTGCGACCGAGCAGCCAGAGATCGCGGAAGCACTCACTTTGGGCCGCCTGGTATTCCCGCCTGCAGATGAGGATGAAAACGGCCGTTGGGACGGCAAACGCGTGTTGCTGTACGTTGGCGACCACCAGAGATTATTGGGCGAGGTGAAGAAGCTGGCCAAACCCGTCGCCGTGGTCCGTCGAAGCACATCCTCCGGCACTGACGGCGAAGTGGAGATCGCAGAAGTCGTATACTGGAAATTGTTGTTCTCACACCGTCCCGAACCTTTGGGAGGACTGCAAGGCCAGCACGATGACGACCAAGCGATATGACGGATTACTCGGCTCTCGCCTGCAGATTCCAGAACACATGGCCCTTGTAATTGTCATCTTCAACACGCCATATTCAAGCGTTCAACATGAGCGTTGGTGCGATCTGTGGCATATTTGGATCACCATGACCTCAGCAGTGGCGATAGGCGCGAGATGTGCGAGCTGCATTGCACGAAAAGCCTCCACAGAATTGTCTCTATAGCACCAGGTGTTGTTCCATTCAGGCGTCCTACTGCGATTAGCCATCGTGCCGAGGATGACACATCAATGCTCGTCAATATGGCAGGAGCTATTGAGTTACGCGTTGCAAGGTTAGCGTGGTACGTAGATTCCTTCCACGTTGGGCGTTGCTTCCACCAGTTACTGGTTCACTCGACTACTTCGCCCTCGCCGTGTCGCCTGGTCCCATGTGCCAAATCGAAAGGATTCTGGCTAAAAGGCTTGTCGAACTCTTCTCTGCGGGCGGACAGCAATATAGGGCTTGCACCTCCAAAAGCGGGTTCACCTCGCGGGCGCGCTGGCCTTGAATCCGCACTGCACATCACTTCCCTTGTAAGCGCGGGATCTACGCCGTGAAAGAGAAGTGTTGGCCGACAGACCTCGCACGACTGGGAAGCTTACGGCCGCCTTCTGCATCCTCTGTCTAGGGCATGTATCTTCCTGCGCCTGACCTGGACATGTGCAATTATCATCCTCTCGAACTGCTCAGCTGAGTCTCAGCCTACGATATACATCCAGTGTCGATTGTTTCGGCCTCTTCGCAAAGATGAAGACGATGCCAATGGACGCCACAGCACTGGAGCCACTTTCGATCAAGGCATTTTTGCTTCTTTTGGTACGTTGCATTCCCCGTAACAGCCGCCCGCTCCTGACAGGAGTTCCTAGTTGCCAGTCTACCTGCTAGGCAGAATCATATATGCCTTGGCATTCGACAAGCTGAGACACATTCCTGGACCTAAGCTCAACGCTGTGTCGCGCATACCTTACGTTCGTCACCTCATCCGAGGGACCACTGTCGAGAACGTCGTCGCACTGCACCGCAAATATGGAAGCGTGGTGCGAGTCTCTCCAAACGAAATTTCGTTCACGAGTGCCGACACCGCTTGGCCAGATATTTATGGATTCAGGACCGGCAAGTTGAAGGGCCACCTCAACACGCAGAAAGATCCAGTCTGGTATCCGGCGCCAGTCAATGGAGCCCCTTCGATCTTGATAGACAATGACGAGAACCACTCGAAGGGTCGGCGACTTCTCTCGCATGCCTTCAGCGATAAAGCGCTGCACGAGCAGGAATCACTCATTCAGAATTACGTCGACCAACTAGTGGATCGTCTTAAGGAAACGACATCCGAGAACAGTCAAAAGCCTGTGGACTTGACCAAATGGTACAATTGGACCACATTCGACGTGATTGCCGATTTACTCTTCGGTGAGCCCTTCGGCTGTCTGCAGGATATGACCACGCACAAGCATATCAAGCTGTTATTTGACTCGGTCAAATCATTTCGATTTTGTAAGGTCACGTTTGAGCCGCCACAGAACATCATATCTAATGTATTCCAGTGTACATTCTTGGCTACTACCCGTTCGTCAAATATCTTCGAGGTCTCGTTGTAGACCCTGATCTGCTCGCCAAACGCGCCGAGTATATGAGTTGGGTGAGCAGCCAAGTCACCAAGCGCATAGAAAGGGAAACAGACCGACCAGATTTTATGACCCACATTTTGGCGCACAACGGCGAAAAGGGACTGGAGATGAAGAAAGACACGCTCGACTCGAACGCGAACTTGATCTTGACCGCTGGCTCTGAGACTACAGCAACTTTGCTCTCCGGCGCGACATACTTGGTGCGCTGACATGCTTCTTACTGCAAAGATCGTCCAAGCTGACTTTGACTTGCAGCTACTCAAGAACCCAGACAAATTACGTCTCTTGCAAGAAGAAGTCCGCGGACGCTGGGAAGAGTACAGTGACATCACATTGGCCGAAGTCAATTCCGCACCGTACCTCATCGCGACACTCAACGAATCTCTTCGCTACTTTCCTCCAGTGCCAACGGGCTTCGAGAGACGAATTCAAAAGGGAGGCGAGATTATCAGCGGGGTTTACGTGCCAGAAGGGACTGCAGTACAAGTATCCCAATTCCCCGCTCACCATTCGGAAGACAATTTCAAGGACGCGGAGAAGTTTGTGCCTGAGAGATGGGTGGATGACAACAGATCCTCGGCGTATGCTGAAGACAAGAAGCATGCGATGCAGCCCTTCTCGTTTGGTCCGCGGAACTGTGAGTATTTCGTGACTTCGTTTTATGTGATCTTGAAACACATAGCTGACACACGCACCAGGCCTGGGGAAGAATTTAGCCCTCGCAGAAATGCGCCTGATTGTTGCGAAAATGATCTGGAGCTTCGACCTAGAACTGGATTCGAGCAGTAATGATTGGATCGATCGATGTCGAGTTTTCACGCTCTGGGACAAGCCAGAGCTGGCGGTCAAGCTGACGCCTGTGAACCGTTCTTGATGTAGGATGCGAGAGACGACTAGAGGCGATGGGGATGTAACGATATTCCACTCACGAATCTTCAGGCAGCGGTGATTTACCAGTGCTACTTTCTAGGGCAAATGATTAAAATCTGGTCCAGTGACGCCTCTCCTTATGCGATCATGCACCTGTGCGCCAGCCCCACTACCATGCCACATTTCTATACTGGGCCTCATGAGGCTCGAGGGCAACTGCCTGTAAGATATACATAGATGATGAACGCCCGCCTCTGAGGGCCAATCCTGGTCATTGCTTATCGTTGAGCAAAGCTTGCACACTTTGCCATTTCTGTTTTATTGCATCGTGGTCTGCTTGTGCCTGTAAATTGCATTAGCGTCATGTGCATCTTACCATCAATGTAGCTTGATTCCCTTACCTGAGCGTGTGCCATTTTGGCATTGACCAGCTCGTGCTCCATCTCATCCATTTCTTCCTTCAGATTTCTGTTCTCGTTTTGCACTTCGATATTCCTCTGCATGATGCGGTCCATTTCAGCTTTGAGTCTGCTCTCAACTTCCGCTGGTTGTGCATCTACCATCTTCTGGAGTTCGACGACCTGCAGTTTGAGCGCCTCGTTCGTATCTTGTAACGAGTCGTTCTCGACCTTAATCCGAACCAAGTCTTGAGCAATAGTGACGTGCTCTGTGTCGTGCTGCTGCGAGCGTTCTTCCAGTGCTCTGACCCTGGCATTGAGGGAAGCATTGGTGGCTCGCAGATTCTCCAATTCCGCCTCCCTCTCGCGCTCCGCGCGTTGCAGCTCCTCCCACTCCATGCTGTATGCCTTCAGGGTTGCATCCGAGATTTTGATCGTACAGGCATCGCGCACCATGTCATCAGCACGATACAGCTCCTTGTCCGCGCCTCCAGTGACCGAACCGAAAAAGCCAGAGTCTAACAACTTGGATGCAGACGGCGACTTGTCGATGTAGACATCAAACAATTTCTCCTTAAGAAAACTCGTGAGCTGGCTCATCTCCTTGATATTGAGTAGGGCTTCGCGATTGTGCTGTATCAACACGATGCCGAACTTGAGGATTGCAGTCAGGCCTTCGCTTAGTACCAGGTCATATATCCTTAGGACAAGTTGCAGCGGAAAGCGGTAGACGAACAACGTCAGGAACCACTGCGTGGCATATAGCTGCGGGTCGACATTTCGGCGCTTGAGATGACAATAGACGGCTGGTTCATGCTCCTCCAGCAGCCGCTCGAACTGGTACAGACGCAGGTGCAGACCTCTCATATCGGGCGTGAACATGCTGCGGATGTCGTATTTGCTCATGAGCCTGACCAGCAAAGTGAAGGCCTCCTCTTCAGCCATGTTGAACAAAAGAGGCATGGCAATGAAATTGATGCCTTGTGCGTAGCCCACACCCTCGTCGAAGAGGGCATAAGCTTTGCAGACGCCGAAAAGGCCATCTTGAAGACCAGCAGACTGGGTATACTTGCTGTAGGACGTTCTTGAGCCCATGTCACGCTTGATAGCCTTCTCCAGCCTCTGCAGAGCTGCCGCTTCGCGCTTCTGCTTTTCAGCTAATAGCTTTGATTGAAGCTCCGGGACACTGTCCATAGACGAGAGCGGGCTCGCCAACCCAGAATTCAGTTTCGGTGAGGTATTTGAATGCTCACTCGAAGAATCTGAAGTGGCTCCTTCCTTCTCCAGACCTCCGTTCGTCCCAGCAACTGACGATGCTCGCGAGCTGCGAGATTTCTGGTCGCTCTCAGCCCCACGAGCTTTCAATGTGCGGTATACATGTTCGAGCTCTTCATTCTTGCTCTCCGCAAGCACTTGCCAGACCACGCCGCGAATGGCAGGAGGAATACCAGTCATGATGGCCACATTGAGCTCGTGTCCACTCGTTTTGGCCACTGCAGAAGGACCCTCGTACACCAATTTCTGCCATAGATCCCAATTGACTTCCTGAGGTACGTGCGGAGGTCCTGCAGACATGCCCGAGGCTGTCCCAGGCGGCAGATTGTTGTCCAGTTTGGGGGACCGCACCCTATTATCCTCCGTCCGCGGGCTTGTGGGCGGCGATGATGCTCCATCACCAGGTGTCGAGGGGGTCACACTGGACCCATCTTGTTCGTGCGGCACATGACCTTTGGCAATGAAACTGCTTGACTCCTCCTGCCTTCGCAATGTCGAGAACTGGTCCTGCAGACTGGGCTTGATGCCTTCCTGGCCAGAGAGACTATTGCCATCTGCGGAAGATATCGAGGCCACTGTGTTGCGACGCTCGGGACCGCCCCGTGGGACAGACGGCGACCTGGCCGATTTGCGAATGGTATTCATTCTGCCCAACAGGGCACCAAAGCCACTCGATGCTTTTCGTGCAAAGCCCGGGTGTCGTGGAGGAGATGCTACTCGGTCTACAGAGCCGACCGATTCGTTGTGGCTGTGGTCGGCGGCGGTTGATGGGGCAGGCTGGACGGGAAGCACAACCTCGCCCGCGTGGTCGTGCGCGGATTGAACAGGGGACGCTGGTCGCGAGGGCTTGGACCCCGGCGAAAGGCTGCGTTCACGAGATTCTGAGGCAGGTGCGGCCTTGTCCAACGGCCGGGACGCACGCTCTTGCGAATCGTCTGCGTCTGTGATGCCCAGTCCTGCACCACCTCCGTCCTCGGCCGTGCTTTGCTTGTCCTCTACCGCGCCTGCGTGTGTATCGGGTTCAGTGGACGAGGGCCTCGGCGTCGAGCTCGCGTCTTCGAAGGTGTCGCTATCGGCAGGGTCGTGGGAGGTCTTGTCGGTGTCGGCGTCGTCGCTCTTCGTGGAGTTGCTGGTGGAAGGCCGATCGTCGTTGTCGGTGTCGGGTGTGCTGCGCTTCTCGTCGTTGGTATCGGTGTGGTCATCGGTGTCGTCGTCCTTGAGACGCAGGTCTGAAGCCATGTCGACCAAGGACGACACCCGCTTTGCGGAGGCAGTGCTTTTGCGGTTGCTGGCCGTTGCTCTGCCTCCGAGGCTGGGACGCAGTGATTTGCGGCGGTCGGGAATGCCAGGCGCGTGGTTGCGGGTGGTGTCGAGAGAGGCGAGGGAAGGGTCGAACGAGGCGGGTAAAGGTGGTGATAGGTGCTGCTGGTGTTGTGCATATGTCTGGACAGGACGGACAGCCATTTGGAAGTCCCCGCACTATTGAATGGGCCGAAGGTGCCTACACACACTACACGGGGTGCAAGGCATGCAGTTGAGATACGGCACCACCGACTATAGGCGTTCTGCGCAAGCAAGTTTCTACCACACACATCAGCACAGCCCTACTGGCTTCTCCTGGCTAACGGCGATCCTTGTCCACGTAGCCCTCCACCGCTCCGCCGTCCGCTGCGCTGACGATGTGATTTTCAGCGCACTGGAGACGCATCGCCGCCGTCCGCGGGGTCTGCACGCAGCGGCGATCGACAGTCCGTCATGCCTGCCTCCCAATTGCAGCGATAGGCCGTGGGCCGCTGGACTCGATCCGCATGGCATGGCAGATGGCAGTCGGTGATTTCCCGAAAATAGCACAGGATGGAGCTCGTGGAGCTCGCCAATCGACACGGCTTGCGGCTGCAAGGAGCCGCCCACCAGCGGCAGGGTTCGTGCTCCGAAGCAGGCACGCTCGCCAGTGCCAGTAAGCAGGCAAGCAGAAAGTAGTCAGTCTGCGGAGTGCTGTTGCTCGGCGAAACAGCGCTGCTTCTCCGCTCCGCCTGGCCATCGTGTCGCACACCACGGACACATATTGCCCACCCGGCATCGCCACTGTGGCGCTGTTGGCAACATGTTTGTGGCGTGAACGGTCTCGGCCGTGTGTGCGTTGCGGGGTCGAGGATTGCGGAACGAGAGGGAGCTCGTTGCTTCCAGAACACTGACGAGGCTGAACTTGCCGCCGCCGGACCATCTCTGCGCGCCAAACACACCGCGCTCCCGCCGCCATGCCGTTTCCTTTTGCGCTGCCAACCACAAGTTCGGTGCTGCTGTCCGACGTCTTCGACAGCGTCACCCACCCCTCGCTGCCGCTGACGGCCACCACCAAACGCAGCATCGTGAAAGATGTCTTGAAGAAACATAAACGTCTCTCACCACACGCCCGTGTGCCCAATCTGCCGACAGTCCAGAACGCCATCAAGGATTATCTTCCCTTTCTGCTCGCCCTCAACGCCGGTGCCGGATTCCGAGACCTGGGGCCTGAAAAGCTCCATGTGGAAATCAAGAGACCACTGGAAGTAGAATGGCGAAGCACGCTTTCCGCCGCCCTACCAGGCCGCGAGAACGCCCGGCCCAAGCTGACAGGCCTCCATCATGAAATCGCCTTCACGCTGTCGACCCTCGCGTACACGCACGCCCTCCTGGCACGATCACAATTGAGGGAACTCCATGGATCGACCGTGCTTACCACGGAACAGCGGACCACCGCCATCGCCACTGCGATGAAACATCTCGTCGACGCACATGCCATACACACCTACCTTCTGTCGCTCCCCTCTATTTCTGCTGCTCAGGATGCACCCGTCGATATCCAGCCTGCAACAATATCAGCTCTCGCCTCTTTGGCCCTAGCAGAAGCAACCATGATCGTGATCGCAAAGGACGACCCATATATCGCCGCCGTTTCAGATGACCGCAATGAGAGCAACACCGATTGGATGTTCAAGGCTCCAACGATACCAAAGGTTCGTGCTCATCTGTACGCACGCTTTTGTCTAGCCGCTGCAGAGCATGCAACAGGTGCCAGTGGCTTGCTTGGGCGTAGTAGTGGTGCTGCAAAGATTGATGAAGATCTCGTCAAGTATGCGACCGATGTTCGACGGACTGCCAGAGGCAAGGCAGCCCGATTTCTGGCAATTGATTCTGAGCTCTCAGGTAAGACCGGCGAGGGCTTGGCCTGGCTGAAAGGGGCTCGTAAGGAGCTCGGTCTTGTTGTCGAGCTCGAAGACGGCAAGCGAAAGGGGTTCAAAGGTCTCAAGCAAAGCTGGCAGGAGCGCCGCGAAGATCGAAAAATAGACAAGGGAGGTGAGTGGGGTATGGATGCTGGCAGACTCGAGGAAGCGAGGGTAGTGGAGATGTTGGAAGCCAAGTGGGACAAAGAGAACAGCACGATCAACGTTCAGCTGGTACCGCCATATGAGCCACTGCTCGCCAGGATGCCGTCAGGGCGAGAATACCACACACCGCAGCCATTTCAGCCTCCCAGCCTGGACTCAGACGTACTTGCGCAGATGCGCGCTCCGCCAGAGCCTGAAGAAAGGGCTTTCCGAGGTGACGAGGAAGACAGTGGCGATGAGGGTGTTTATGGCCAGCGAAACGAGCCTGTCGGTGCATTCCCTGGCACGGCTGGTGAATACCAGCGGAGCGCGACCAGTAACAGCTATTACTGAAGGCAGAAAGCCATTCAATCGTACCAACACTACCTGCCCTCAGGATTGATCGATCGCTCATTACACGTTCCGAGTCTCGACATCCCACGGCTTGCCTCGAGTTTCGCCCCAAATGCTGAGTCATCCGGTCGGGGATTCTCTTGGGGCTAAGGCAAAACATAGTTTTGCCAGCTTTTCACCTCGCGAAGCAGTTTCTCTTCTGCTTTCATAGCCACAGACCAGATGGATGCCGGCGATAGCGTACGTGCGCTTTTAGCGCCACTTTTGACCTTGCCCCTTCTTGATCATATCGATGGATCGGAGCTTTCCACGCTGTCCAGAGTCTCGGCGTCGAGGATAGCAGAGTCTGCGCTACCCAACATTGGGCAAATCGAGCTGGTAGACAGCGATGCATTTCGAGACGATTACAGCCCGCTTTACCTTGCGGAGTTTGAGGGCCATGAGCTTGAGTCGCCGGCTGCTATAATCGATCGTCTCAGAGACGAGTTCGCTGGAAAGCGTCGCAATGTTTCTCCTTACCGCATTGTTGGTATTCGAGATCACGACGGAGCTGCAATTGGTGCTGCACAATTCTCCATATTTCTGCTTCGAGCGGAGGACGTTGTAGTACCGTATCTGGTAAGTGCATGCGTTGAGGTTCATGCGCCAAGACTAACTCTATACGTGTGGCGTCCAGCAATACATATACGTTCGTCCGCAGAATCGTGGACAAATGATGTCGGAGCTACTACACACCTTGGTGCTTGCGGTATCCGAGGCAGATGCCAGGTCGAGAGGATGGGCTTTGCCACGTATGCCCTTTACGCTCTGCGAAAGCCAACCCGGGTTTGGAAAGAAGGAAAAGGTTGACAGGGCCATGATCCATAGCAGAAGCGGGAGTCAAGCGCTGATGCTGCGGAGGAAAGCCGACGGCAAAGTGCTGAGCGCGCATGTGCAGCCGGGTCTGGCGCCTGAAGACCCGCCGACGACTTTAATTTGGTTATTGCGAGCGTGTCCCAGAGGCGACCATATGCAATGCGACGATCGTCTAGGGAGAGCCATTATTGCAGCCTTTTATCGCAGTCTGCGGGACGAGGGGTTTCCAGAGCGCAACATCGCGCTGGCAGAACGGATGGTGGAAGCACGGTATAAGGATTGCGAGTTTTGGACAATGCCGCTCAGTGCGGTGACGGCCGATATGATCGTTGGTCTGGAACCGTGAGGTTGTTTCTAGCTTCGACAAGGCCGTGTTGAATAGTGCAAATAGACACTGACGATCGTCACTGAATTAAACAACCATCATACAGTTCTAATTCTGCGTACGGGGAACAGTGAGCACGATTCTTTGGGAGTTTGCTCCCTTCTTGGCAACCAACTCAGAGCACTTCTGCCTTGATCGTCCAACTTCGATTGGTAGAAGCAACCCGAATAGCGTAAAGAGCTCATCAGCTACATCGATATCGAGCCAGACTGACTAATATGACAACTCCGTCGGCCAGTTCTGAGCTAACAGCCTTGTATTCCGCGTATGCAGATTTAGAAGTGTAGAGCAGACCCGTTGCCCTGGTGACGGACCCAGAGCAACGGTTAAACCCCGCAGATCATCAAGGGGTCGTGGTCGTCGGTGCCCCTGCGACGTTTCAACAAAGTGCAGCTGCGTGCCTGGCAGCGAGGCTCCAGGGCGTGCTTGCAGTAGTTGAACTTCTTCTTGTTGTTGTTGACCACCTTCCACCGCCAGTCCATCTATCCCTCGACGAATCATTCATCACCCGGCCAGCAGACACGATGCCACCCAAGTCAGCGGCCTACCTGCAATTCCTGCAGTCGCCGAGCACTGGCGTGCTGGCGAGCGATGCCTCGATCAACTACATTACCACAACGACGCAGATCAGCGAGCCCACAGCCATCCTCAAGCATCTCGCCGCGCAGGCCAAGCAGGTCGTGAAAAAGGAGGAGAAGGTGCTGTCTACCATTGAGGGCGACGATGGCTGCTGTATCGAGACGCAGACGACACTGAGCTTCCGTATGGGCGGCGGCGCCTTCCTGCCTGGCATAGACTCGAATATGCTGGACGAGCGCGAAGTGACGTTCCCACTCACCCATGTGGTCACCTTCCACGGCGACAAGATCCAGCAGATCCGCCAGTACTGGGACCAAGGGACACTCCTGAAGCAAGTCGAGGCCATTGGCAAGACTGGTCGCAATTGGCCCATTCGCGACGGAAAAGACCAGGTCAAGGCAGTGACGACCAGCATCAAGACCGCGACGCCATCTGGCGCGTCGACTGCACGACCTAGCAACGGCAGCCGCAACCCGCACGATGTGGTTGTCAACGCCCACCAGAAACGCGACAGTGTTTCAGTGATGCGCGACCCGCACGCGAGCCTGTCGTTATTCGCCGAGCGAGACCCTAATGAGGGAACCAGTACCTACAATGGCCCCAAGTACGAGCAGGTCAAGTCGGCGAGACCAGCTCCTCGGGACTTGGGCGAGCTCTTTACGAATGAGGAGCAGGAGAGCGATCCGGTACGCTCTCAGTCGCCTCACAAAGAGCACGGCACTACTCTGAAGGCGGGCGCTGGCAAAGGATTCCAAGAAAATCGGCTGTTCGAGAGCCGGGAAGAATTGGAACCCCCGCAATCCCCCGAGCGCAAGAAGACTTACACCAAGAAGTACGAACATTTCGACTTCGGCGATGGTGAGGACGCTCCTCAGGGTGGACACGGTGGACACGCACGCGCAAAGAGCAAGAATGCTCAGGACAAATCGGGACCGACGTTCAGCTTTGAGGACTTCGCAACACCGCCGAAGCACATCGAGAAGAACCGACCGGACTACGAGCGTCACTGGGGTGCTGGTGTTGACGAGGTGAGAATGCGCCAGGACGTGTAGCGTGTAGCACTTGCGGTCCCAATACTGACATGCACCAGGAGGATCCTCAATCGCCACCGAAGCGTCCCGTTGTGCACCAGCCACGCAAAGATGCAGAATCGCACTGGGAGCTCAACGACGTATCACCTGCTCCTGCAAAAGCCAAGTCTTTCCAGAGACAGAAAGGCCTTGGGCTGTACGGAGATCCTCTGCACGCCGACGACCGAGTACAGAAGCCTGCTCAAAAGCCTAACGTGAACAACTCTCGCCGCGGAGACGATTTCGAAGCGCACTACAGCTTTGCAGACGAGTCTCCCGCGCCCGCGAAGAAGATTTACAAGACAGCTGGTGATGGTGAGTTTGATTTCCTGACTTTTGATATCAAAATTTCTTCGATGAGCATATTTTCGCCCTGTGACCATTCCGGCTGACGGCGTTAGGTATGGGCTCGCGCTCCGATGGCAATTTTGCGGATGGGTCGACTGCGCCCGGAAAGAAGATATACAAGACGGCTGGCGATGGTAAGTCTTGAGCTCCTAACATCTGATGACACAATTCATCTAATTACATGTTACTTAATGCACATGACCATGTCCGCTGACTGTATTAGGCATGGGCTCGCGCTCCGGAGGCAGATCGTGGGGAATTGGTGACGGTAAGACCATGATTCCATAACACATGGGAGTTTGCTAATTTAGCTTTCAGAATCTGATCCTGAGGTGGACGCTGAGGTCCGCCCAACCGCTAGAAGCAGAGGACAGCGTTCGCAGGCACGATCAGGCGCCGATCCCGATTTTTGAAATCTCAGCGGATGATCAGATCGAAACCGTGTGCCGTGGACAACCTTCAAGAAAGGCGGACCTCGTGTCTTGCGGCGCCACACGCTTTGGCCACATTGCAAATCCTTTTCGTCACTGTCAACATGTATCAGCACTGTTGGCCTAAAATTGGACTGATCAATCGGAAGCCGTTCTTTGAGCTGGAAGGAGGAAGAGATGTCATATCAACGGCAAGTGCATCTTGTATTCAACTCGTTTGAAGTGAAGAAAATGAGTCTATTGTCGAGTTATACTTGCTTGGCAGAGCTTTCATTCAATCCATAGTCTTGACAGCTTCTGACTGTGCCGTGCCTCGGCCCGCAGTACATATACCCAAACTGTCACCTCTTTCACACCATATCATAGCATGCTCATTCGACTGCGACCTGAAGTGCTCGATTCCACGCTCGATCTCCGCTTCTTCTGAAGTTTCCTAGGGCCATCCATGCTGCCTGGTCGAGCTTGCGGCATGCCATTGTACAGACTGAGAGGTGGTACGGATCGCCGTCTTTCTGCTGCAAAGGTTCCGGGTCTCAGGATTTCGAAGCCAGAGCCGTGACCACGCAGGACGGACGATTCGCGGTTTTCGGTAGATGACTGCGAAGAGTGTTTCTGCGCTGTTCGCTCGGGCACGATCTCAGTCTCATTCGCGGTAGGTGCCATATTCAACGACGTGGGAGCAGGCTCGGCCTTGATCTCGTTCGTGCTTCGTTTGCCAGAGCTCGAGGATGAAGTCGGCGATGGTGGGCCAGTCCGACAGAACTGTGCGAAAGGAGTCACGTCTGGTAGGGTGGATCGTCTGGCCGCTTCTGGGAGGGATTCAATAGCCGAAGGATATTGATAGTGATCCGCTGGTACTTTGACATCTGTGGCAGGCCGAGCGACAGGCGATTCGGACCGTGCTCGAAGACGTAGAGAATGCTTTGCTGAATTTGAGGATGATGAAGGGCGGCTCCCACTGAAATTGGCTTTTCGTGTTCGTGGTGCGAATTGTCCGGTTTCTGCAGCTTGTGACATGCGATGGATTTGCATGAGGTCGAGATCTAGGGATTGTTGTCTTTGTCTTTGTGGGAGGCCTGTGAGGTCAGGTGCTGATATTGATGCTGCACCAACTTCATTGCTGTGGCTGTTGAGGTAGATGGAAGCTCGAATGATACTGTCCGATCCAGTGCTGTCGAGGCTGTTGGTGGCTCTGGAAGCGCTGTTGCTCGCTTCGGCATGCTTACTTGTCGTCGGCGTGAGGTTCTGGTTGAGGATCGCTGAGCTGCCTGTGTATTTGGCATACGACGATGGCGGGTGCTGATTTCTTGAGGCCTTAGTCTTCTCTCGAGAAGATACAGTATGGTTGGCAATTTCTGTGGCCGATTCGTCTGCGTGTCTGAAGCGAGTCTGACCAGACGATGAATTGTCGTTTTGGGACTCCAGATCGAATGCGAAATCGGTTCGTGGAGCACCGAGCCACATTGAGGATATCGACGTGTCACGACTCGATGTTGGCTCTGGTGTATTGCTTCGCGAGACCCAAACGCCATCAACTTCGATGCCGCTCTCGATGGCTCTAATACCGAATGGCACGTCGTTGGTTGTTTGCTGTCTCCGGCGTTGGCTCATCTGTCGATGCATCGCGCCTTCTGTCTTGTCCCGCTCTGCGACGGCGTTGTAGGCGCGCAATTTGTATTGGGTATGAGCTACCTTGGCGCATCCCAGGAGTACTGTGATAACAATAGCACCCGCGAGAATCTGCATTCCTGTTAGCGGACGTACTGCTAGATCAGGAAATTCGAGGGACTTACGAAAACCAGCTTCTGCCACGTCGCCCACGCCGTGAAGAATGCCATGGCGTCGGCGGCTGCCGTACTCGAACTTGCTTGCACCGCCGTTCCACCCGTGCTGCAGCACGAGGATGGTGCAGTGCCGGAGCAGTCGAGTTGAAGCACAGCTCTCGTAACGAGTCGTAGTGACGTCGGCCTCGAGGATTGAATTTGGTGAATGAGGTCGAGCAAACAATCTGCGTCCCAGTCACCAACCACAATCATGCCGTCTCGCAAGCACAGCGTCCGCATCGAAGGCGAAATGGCCTTGAGCTGCAGTCCTTTGAGCTATCTCGATGGATCCTCTGCCGCGCAACTAGACCGCCACTTTGCGAGTGCAAGGCGATGTCCAGCGTGGCTCGCGGCACTGAACTTGTGACTCTCGCCAGGCAATCGCAAGTGAGGAGCGTGTCTGTTCCGCAGCAACACGTGGTCCCGCACGAGAGACGACGATGGCGGATGTGCAGAATGGCAGCACACGCAAGTACCCGACCGATCCATTTTGGTGCAACCCGAGTGCGCTGGAAGCGTCAGCCATTGCAAACCATTGCAAATTCGAAAACACCTGCATCCCCACGTGCACACGCATCCTCTTCGGCGGTATCCTCTCTGTCCTTACTGATCTGTACCCACGGCTGTGGTATTCTCCACCAGAAATAGGGTCGCATCGCTCCCGCCGCGTTTGTGCGGCATGGCATGGTGTATGCACTCCATCAGAAGAATGTTCTGCAGTCAGCCTGAGAGCAATTCTACACATACTCATCACCATTTACAGCCTCGCTCCGATTGCCCGAGGACGACGCAGCCTTCGTCTGGTCGGTCACATCCCTGAAGGACTTCGTCTCTTCGTGGCAGCGGCGTGGAGCACAAGATTGAGCATCTTACAACGTCACCGAGTCTGGGGCGTCCGCGACCCAGCCATATGCGGATATCCAGCAAAGACGCTTCCGTTTTCCACTCTTCTTCGTAGTTTGTCAGCTCCGGAGTAGACGCACGTCGCGAGGAGCCATCAGGTGCGCCCATGCCACATGTTTGCCGAAGAAGCGGTATGGTATCATCACGTGGAAGGACACAGGAGATGTTATGAGCAGTTCTGGCATCAGCGGCTGGACGCAGCGCGAGTAGGACGAAGTTTATGTGCTGCTTGTGGCACGTTGTTACGACACGCAAGACGTGAAGCCGAGGAGAAAATCTGGGACGGGAAAGAGAGATCAACGTGATCGGCATGCGGCTCGGAAATTCCAAACCTTCACACCACTTCCACGGCGATCAAGCAGTGTAGGCTCCACACTCCGTTCAACATGTCGACAGGTAATGTACAATACGTGCTCCGGAATGCTCGACATTAATGGCATAGCGAAACCAATCATACTGCTGAGCTGGCTGCTGATGCCTCTCGCGGCATGAAATAGGAGGAGTGAGTAAAAAAGACATCGGACGTGGGACCGAAATCTGGCATCTGCAGACAACATGTCATCAAAACTCAAGATCCGGGCCATCCGTGACTCGACGATCAGCTATTTCCAACGTTGCCGATCAACGAGCTGTGCTAATGTCACTTCTGCACGCGGTGCTCCTCTAAGTTATAGCATATCTCCCCTCTTCGAGACTACGCTGAACCGTCATCGCCATGCCAGTGGAAGCTGGAATTGCCTCAATTGGCAGGGTCGGACGCCACGAGTCGTCTGCCATGGCGCGAGTTGCAATGCGCAAAGGAGGCATCCTCTGCGGCTCGTAAAGCTCGCGAGATGCGCCAGTCGGACGACTGTGTTCAGCGTCCACGCTGTCGAGTCGATCCCTTGAAGTACATTAGCCGCACAGGCGAGGAGTCCTGCAATCGATTGCACGCAATGCGGTGCAGCAAACCAGCGCGACTGCCAATAGTTATATGTAACTACCTCCCGTTCATACCACAATCCCTTCTCGATACCTTCGTTGCTGCTACTATCCACTTCCAATCAAATCTTGCCCAGGCCCTTTCTTATCCAGTACTTCATACTCTAATCAATCCTCCTCGATCCACATCAAGATGCGTGTCGCAGCAATCCTCGCCATCGCCGTGGCTTCGGCCGCTGCTCTGCCCACAGCATTTACTCCAAAGGCAGATGGAGGAGATATGGTAAAGGGCATCTTCGGCTCAATCGTCGGAAACGGCAACGGCAACAAGGGCAATGGCAACAACAATGGAAATGGCAATGCCTCTGGCAACTCGCCCGGTTCCGGAAACAACTTTGGCAATGGCAACTCGCCTGGATCTGGCAACAGCATTGGCAATGGCAACAACCCAGGCTGTATGTTCTCACCCTTCCTCCCCCGCCCAGCTCAGCAACACATACTGACCTTACATAGCCGGCAATGGCAACGGAAACGAATTCGGCAACGGCAATGGTTCAGGAAACAAGGATAACGGAAATGGAAACTCGATCGGAAACATCTCGTTCGATAGCATTGCGGTAAGTCCAGACATCGATATGTAAGCTGTCCAATGTCTTGTCGGTACGCAAACTAAACTGATGGTCAGCATTAGCTTGTCTAAAGTGAGTGTCTCCGTCGACCTTTATGTACCTCCGAGCACCATCTCACTATCTGGCCAGGATCGATGAACTGGGGTGTGAGAGGAGAGATGTGGAACTGGATTTAGCGATATCAGTTCAATGGTGTAGGATATAGCCAGCCACGAAATAGAAAACGAGGTTGGGAAGGCCAACGATGAAGTGCCGTAGAGACAGACACTTTATGAATCAGAGATACGAGGAACGGAGAAGGACCTGGATTCCTCGGGCAGAGCATGCGGTATCGATTTTCTATGTTGCCGGCGCCGGTATGATTGGGCATCTATTTCATGACAAGCGCTTGCCCAAATGACTTCTGCTTTTCCTTGTTGGTCTCGCTCGTCTAGCCGGGAATGCATTCGCTCATCATGAGTGACAGCAAACTTTCTTGTATGCTGCTCCTCGTCTACGACATTCGTCTGGCTGGTAGTGGTCAATGCAAAACGTCGAGTCTTTCACTATCAAAACATATCCATCTCGTCGCCACCTACTATGGCGAACCTCCCCAATTGAACTTCACTCCGACGATCAAGCTCTTCCGCATACTCTCTTCTCACATCTTCCAGTCGAACCAATCTCCTCTTGGTGCCAGCTGGATGCACACCATCAATCGCGTCTGCCAGCAACCATGCTTCATCGCCGCCGCAGCACATGAGTGTGTTGATCAGGAGAACGTACGCTTGAGGGAGCGTCTCATCGTCTGGATCTTTCATTGCATGTGCATTAGTATGCTTGAGGTACTCGAGATGGGTGTACAGGAGCGCAGCCGCGCCCCTGAAGTCGTTGTGCCGTGTGCGGAAGGCGAAGAGTATTTGATGATATGGTGGACCGGACAACTGAGTGTTCGAGGTACCCATGCTACGCTTAGCGAGTCTGAGGAGCTCCGCATCAACGGTCTGCGCAAGGTCGTCGGCGACTGGAAGCGAGAGCAGTACTGACACTGCATCTTCCTTCACACATCGACCGACCAGTAGCCTCGTATTTGACTTGCGAAGATCCGGGTGCCTCATCTGCTCGAGTGCGTGATAAGCCTCCTCAAACCTACCACATTGGGTAAGAGCATTGTAGAGACGACCTAGAATGCTGTCACGCGTTTCGCGGAGTTTTAGCAGACGGATCTCCTCCATTGCATCATCGATGCGCTGGGGTGCTGGGGATTCCGGCCCATTCTTTGACTTGCGTAGATCAAGCTCATGCAGTTCACGTGCAAAATCACGATCATGCTGCAAGCATTGGAACGCTGTGTAAGCGTGCTCGGCTGTGTACGAGAACGCACCCTGGGACTCAAACAGTGCTGATATATGCTGATAATACGACATCGGGCCTTGGCCAAAGTGCTCAAGCTCCTTGTCGGTGAGGAGGCTGCCTCCTAGCACTTTGGCTGCATCTGGTAGAAGGGCAAGCTCTTGAGCTACTTCGACGAAAGTCGAGCTCGCCAATCCGTACTCATTGGTAGCGAGGTGGACGCGACCTTTGAGGTAGGTTGCCCATGGTGCATTCTCAGTCAAGAATTTGCTAAAGTCTTGCGCAAGCTCGTACTGTGTATGCTTGATGAGATCCGCCATGATGTAGTCCGTGAGGCCTGTCCAGTTGGCATTCAAGTCTATGCCCAGTGTCCAAGATTTGGCCCAAGCAGTGATTAGATAGGCCATGCTACGGTGTTCTTTGGTTGTCAACGATTGCCAATCGCCAATGAACAAGCTTTCGTAGATTGTCATACTCAACACGTCCGTCTCGTTACCACCCGCCTTCTTTGGCTCTGCGCGAATATGACTAACAAGCCAAAGACGCAGTTCGGTGAGCTTGAATCTGAAAATGATGGTCTCGTACATCTCGTTTGGTCGGAAATTGTTGTCCAGTTCCTCGGCCTCCAGATCGCCATGCATGAAGATGACAAGCGCAAGAATATCCAGAAGTATGCTTTGGGCACTCTGCAGCGTTTGTTGCGCAATGGCGATATTCAGTTCCTTGCCATAATTTTGCAGTGCCTGTTCACTGTCTGTGCCATGCAGGGGTACGTCCGCATCTATTGCTTCAAGAACCATGAGTAAACAGTCATCATCAAGACTACCAAGTCCGTTGAAGACAGTTGCAGCCTCACTGATGGCATCGAAGTCTTCGTTGCTAATTTCTTCGCTTATGCCGCATTCTTCATAAATGCCTTGTAGTGCAAGCAGCGCGGATTTGTCGGCGCTCTGGTCGAGTGCATCAGCAATAGCCGCTCTCCTCAGCTTTTCTTGAGACTGAGGCGACAGGCAAGACCGAAGCTGCCTGGCAACAGCTAGAACCTGAGACTTCAACACATCTTCGTCCATATTGGGCCAGATCTTTCGGTGTACCGCATCCTTCCCAGAGCTGATGTTACTAAGCTTCAGGTATTCCGCGTTGTTGCTCACGAGCTCAAAGCCGCTGCTTGTCCGAATGGGAGCCACGAAATCGGCGCAAACAGACCACGGTAGACCATCAATGTCATCGTACGCGAAGCCGATGGGAGCCAGCCGAAGTGTGTGTAGATGCGCTAGCAACGTGAAAAAGGTCTGCCACTGTGTTTGAAGGTCAAGCTGGTAGCGGTCATAGTCCGGGTGGTCGTTAGGCCCTCGACGTAAGAGAATCTTTGCGGCTACGGCGCTGGTAATTCGCTCCTTCAATGGCTCGGTTGCGTTTAGGCTCCTCGAGGATGCTGCAGGAAGACCGCGGCCCTTGCGATATATGCCCAAAGCTGTCTCGAGAGATGCCTCGCTGAATCTGCCCGGATAGAATAGGAAGTTCAACCATTTTTCGCTCGGTGTGAGCGGGCCATCTGATGTGGCGTCTAGCTCAGCAAAATCGGGCGAACTTCTGAGCGTCTCAATACTGAGATGGTGGTTTTCCACGCCGGTCCAGTCACTCTTCCATAGGTCGGTAAGGTCGTTCTGGTTTCCATTGTCGTCAAAGAGGTCGAAGTTCAGGGTGAAGGTTTGGCAGAGTGCACCATTCCTAGCTCTTATCCAGATCTGTGATTGTCGCCATAAATGGCCAGGGACGACATGAAATTGCTCCAAGTGCCACACAGTCGTGCCTAGCATTTCTGCCACAGGTGCAACAAGCGAAGCTGAAGCAGGTTGCGTGTCTCGGAAGTCCAGCTTCTCTTCGTCGTGAACTGCGAAAAACATGAAGCGGTGGTTATTAGGTGAGTAGCACACCAGAAAGTATGCGACACCGGGGAGGCCTTCTGCGTCTGCGATTTGCAGCAACGTTCCTTGTCCTGCATCCATCAGCACTTGCTTCTTCCGATCTTCCTGTGTTCTGTTCTCGATCAAGAGATCCATCTGTCCAGCGACTCGTCCCGTCCCAGTGCTCCATGCTTTCAGGATATGATCTATGCCAACAGTCCACACATATTTGCCGTCAGGACTCATCGCCATAGCAGCAAAAGCACTAGGCATGAGATCAAGCTCCCCATATCTCACGCTGTTTTTCGACCACGTCGGCACAATCCCCTTCAGAGTGCCGCTCCATCCACCTTCACTGAAATAAGTCGGGCGCCACTGATTGCCGAGCTCGTTGGGCTGACGTTGCAAGCGCAGAAACCCTCCATCTTCCAGAGAGACCAGTAATTCAAGACTCGATAATGCCGTCAGTCGGTACGCTTTGTGGCCCAAGGGGAAGTGTTTGGCGACTGAGCTGCCATCGAAATCAACAGGCACAGATTCCCGTACCAGCAGATCGCGCTTCAACGTGATAGTGTACAGTCCATCGCTGGTGATCACGAAAACGACCAACGCGTCCTTGTCCCCTCCATCCGCCAACGCGACACCGCTTGGAATGATGGCTTTAGGCAATGATATGTGGAATGTGATCCAGCTATGACTGCCATGGTGCCGCTTGTCCTCCACCAGATCCACGCATTGTAGCTCGAGTGTGTGCCGTTCGTTTAACACGCGCCAGAGGAAACTTCGTGGAGCTCTGCTCTTGGGCCGGAAGAAAACTGAACCTGCAGTCGCAAGGTGCGCGCGCGCATAGGACTCTTCATCAAGGCCACTGATCTCTCCAAAAGCGCGTTTGCGGCCGGCGCCGGTCTGCACGAGGCTCTTGCTTTCGCCAACCTGGATGTTTAGCAGCGTTGTCGGGCTCGAAGGTGTAATCGATAGGTGCGTCTCCTCGTATAGCGTCGGTGTAGGTAGGACAGAAGTGGCCATGTTGTCAAGCGAGCCACGCCCGCAATGCCAGGCTGAAAAGAGCGGATTACAAGCACGACGCGTATGTTTGTGCTTCAGTAGTTGAGTTCGCAGCAGCTTTGTTGCGAACATTGGAAAGTCGAAGACGTGAAATTTTGATGGGGCGAGACATCAAATTTGATTGTAGCTACCACTACTGAGGGCAGCTATGCCGATAGAGCGTCCCATACAATAATCTACACTATGTACATGCAAGAACGAAAGGACATGAATCGTGAAGGAGACGCGGCTGGTTCAGCGCACGTGGGCATGATCGGCACGTAAACCGTGCCTCCTCTGGTTTCGCGCATCAATCCTTCTCGAGGTCTTTCGGCTGAGGATCATTGATGCCTGCCTCTGTAATGGCAAACATGCAGTCGCTCTCAGGCAGACAAGGGGAGTCATAGATCTTGCATATGCGGGTCTCGCCCCTTCCCTTCTTCAATGATAGCCGTGTCGTGGACGCGTGGGCAATGATGTTTCCTCCAATTGGCTTCTTGGGATCCGGGTTGAACATGGCCGATGGGCCACCATCCACCTGAGCCACGACCTGGTTTGTGATGACGACCGCGATGCCGAACTCGTCTGCGAGTCGCTGGAGGATGCGCATGAACTTTGCTAAATGCGTTTGTCGATTTGACAGCTCACCACGTCCCATGAAGTCTGTCCGGTATAGTGAAGTCGCACTGTCTACGATGAGCAGAGAAAACCTCGTCTCTGTCATCATTTGAGCGGCTTGGTTGAGAAGCTGAAGCTGGTGGTCCGAGTTGTATGCGCGAGCATACGCAACGTTGTCGAGTACTTCTTCGCCCGACAGCCCGTATCGATCTGCGACAGAAAGCAGGCGAACTGGTCGAAATGTGCCTTCGGTGTCAACGTAGAGACATTTGCCTTCGCCACCACCCATATCAAAAGGGAGCTGGCATGTCACTGCCAAAGTGTGACAGATCTGACTCTTTCCAGTCCTGAACTCTCCGAAAAGTTCCGTGATGCTCCCTGTCTCGATACCGCCTGCAAGTAAAGTGTCGAGTTGCTTCGAGCCAGTAGTGATGGAGATGAGCTCTGATCGTCGTGCGTGCATTTCAGTAGCGGTAGTAAAGCCCATAGGCACATGCTTGCTTGCCTCGGTCAGAATCTTCGTGGCCTTCTGTTCCGAAACGCCCTTGATGGTCTCGAGCAGCTTTTTGGGACTGGGTGTCTTATGTCAGTAAATACTGAGAGTTTTGATGTGCAACCAAAAGCTTACGTATATGCTACACTCTCGACTGTATTGTAGCCGGCTTCGACGAAGAGGGAGATATCTCGCTTGGTCAAGCCGTTGATGCCCTCGAGTGTTGTCAGCGGCGTTGGTGCACCCGGACCGCCAGCGAGGCCATCCTCGTAACCAGACTGCGATTGTTCTTCATCCATGATGGTGAGTTCCGTGACGGGGTTCGCTGTGAATTCGACGTGGTGAGCGTGGAAGATGTGTGCGAGGGAAAGTGGAAGTGGAAGTGGAAGTAGCCTTTGCCTGGTGGCGAAGTTGGAAGTTCGAGACGCGAGGCGCGTTGACGCGTCAGGCTAGAGGCGCGCGATCACGTGCCGGCTCACGGCTTCAGGACTGCCTCAATTGCTGTTTCTTCAATTTACATTGATCACAGCACTATCATGCATTTTAATCTGCTGATATCTTCCTTTTCCGAGTTTGCCAATCGCCATCTTCATCAGCTCTGTACACCGGCTGCGGAGGTAGTGCGACCAAGCTCTGCTTGTCGACTGGATTCCTCTTGCCTGAGCTAGGCTTTCCCGATTTCTTCAACTCCACCTCTGTCCACGCATAATCGAGCGCCATCTCCACCGCCATCCTGGCCTTCAATGCACATAAGCTTGGCCAGACGCATCGTTCGCCTTTCAGGATCCAGAAATCCATTTCTTCTTTTGATGGATTCTTGAGAAGTCGCGTCCAGTCTGTGACTGAGAGCTCTGGTACTAATGTGAACTTGTCACCTTGTATCTTCTCATCGCTTAAAATACGGCTGATATTTGACGGAAGGAGATTGAATGTGTCAGCGAGCTGGAGTGAGTGCTTCAAGAGTCCCGCCAAGATGTTTGGTATCCAGCTCCTGCTTGTTCCGCGTGCGTATGGCAAAGATGGCCGTACAAAAGGGGCGAGATAGGGACGCGCTTGGCTGATAATAAAGTGCTCCACGTTGAACTGCTGTCGTAGTCTGCGTGTCGGGTGTTCGGAATCATTTGGCTGTTCGTAAGGAATGCTTGGCTGCGCTGGCATGTATATAGGTCTGCTTTCAATCGTACCCTTCGCATTTTTGGACAGGAGATGGACGCGCGAACGACGCTTCTCGGGATCCATGTTTGTGTTATGTGAGATCATGGCTGCAGACCGAATGAGCACATTGGGCGCAGTGAGGTAGTTCATCAAACTTGGCATCTCATCGGTCGGTGGCGAGACCACAATGTTGAGAACGCAACCAGTGCGGTTGTATGCTTCTTCGAAAGTGATGTCACCGACATTGGCCTCGACGCACTCATTAAGAACGTCGGGGTCCAGCAGAAAACCCTCAGTCGCTAGTCGTTGAAGTCGCCGCCCCAGGACAGCGACCCAATCTGGAAGTATGCTGGATGGTGCCTCGCGACCAACCAGATCCAGCTCTTCCGCATTTCTCTTCTTGGCCTCAAGGGAAGAAGCTGCAAATGCACTCAGATCGATCCTTTCCCCTGACAGAAATTTGGGCAAGTCCTCTCGGGTGTGAATGCCAATCAGAGCGGCCATGAGCGCACCAGTGGCTGTGCCCACAATGACCCTGGGCAGACAATCCTCATGTAGCAAAGCTTTCACTACTCCCAAGTGACAGAGCCCGAAGATTGATCCTCCCTGCAACATAAGTGCAGTTTGTCCGAAGGTTTGCTTTGCATCGTGTATGTTATCTATCCATTCTTGTGTGCTTAGTCGTCCTTCTTGCCTGGTCTCAGCAGTGGCTGAATCAGCAATCGAATGAATGCTGTCCACGGTCACATCCAAGCAAATGTGAATATTTTCCTTCGTGCAGGAATAGGTCTTGTCATAAAGCCCCAGTTTCGTGATACCGTACATGTTCCGGAATAAGCCATGTCGCAAGTACGATGTCAACTCAGGTATATCATCATTTTTGCGCAAAGCATAAAGCCTTCTTCTGCGCTCGTCAATTAGACGGAAGTCATATTGAGAGTCGACAGGGTTGAGACGCCAACTGTGAGCGGCGGGAAGGAGGTCCAGAGCCTGAGCCGCGTTGAGCCACTCGTCATAGTCCGTAGCGGAGGCGAGTCTTTCGAGCATTTCTTCTTTCACGGGCTTGCGGCTGGACCAAGCTATGAGATTCTGCACCTATCAGTCATGTACAGGAAATTTGTTTCCAGAGGTCAGCAACACCTACACAGGTCCAGGTGTGCAAAACATCGGTGATGGTCAAGACGATCGCGAGCGCCAACTGGCTCCACGTCTTGACTTCATATCTTGGGGCCATAGCGTTCCATTGACATATTTGGTGGACGGTCGCGTGGCTCGCCGGTGTTGTTGTTTATGATGATTGACGGTCATAGATCCGTCATGTGGCAGTAAGGGCGGTGGACACATGCAACTTCCTTCCTTCACATGCCAAAGCTTGTTTTCACCTCTGCCGAGGCTTTCCCTAATTTGGTGTGGCTGCACAGCGAATGAACACCGATGCGATTGTCACATTACAGTAAACCACGGTGGTAAGCAATGAATCGGGTAACGTGCACGGAGTCGCCTGCTAGCTTTCCAAGTCACATCACAAGTTGTGATGCGCGAATACTCTCCTTATTGATGGATTCTGAACGCACAGGCATTCGCTAAACTACTGGTCTTCGTCTACGCCACGGACTATCGCATGAACTACGACAGTGCTAGATCACGCTCAGGAGATATGCTAGCGGTGCTCTGTGCTTCCCAAATCCCCAAATCCTTGCCCTCTCGCCCTTTTCTATTGTTCCACTTCTTTCCTTCCGCCTTGAGAACCAGCATGCTACGGCTTGTGCACGCAAAACTCTCGACAAGCTCACGCATACGACCCGCAGCGACAAATGCTTCAGCGAGGTGGTACCGATCGTCGGCCACGGTCACGCTCAAGTCCATGCTCTTGATCAAGTTGTCTCGCGATATCATGTAGCCGGCAGCGTGATGCACAGCATTGTACGCTAGGATCAACTCTGGGATGTACCACTTTCGGATGAGTGCCAGATCTGCTTCTTCTGCCTCATCAATGGGGTTGAGAAGAAGATTGCCCTGAAGGATAGGCAGCATTGCTTCGTCAACGGCTTCCTTGCTAGCTTTCAGAGTAGGGCTTGCACCCGACAATTTGGGCTTTTTCTGCGTGTATGCTTCTTCTTCTGCTCTCCAGCTTGCTAGAGCTTGTATGGCATTCATGAGCAGTTCCAGCTCGTAGTAAGTCCTACTTTGACGAATCAGCAGATCCCAGGTGGGTGCTTCGTCCGCAGGCGGCGTATGTTCCAGATCCATAGGGTTGATGGATTTTCCGATGACTTGATACGATTTTCGGATTGCAAGGTTCTCGTACGGGAACTCAGCAACGATGAGAAGTGCGCATCCCAAGCGACCAGCAACTGTCACCAAAAGGATTAGTCTCAGTTAGATCAATCGATACGATAACAACTTACTCAACGCTTTCCGCAACGCCAGCGAAAGATTGCCGAACGTTTTATCCCAGTGCCCGTCAATAATGTTGAACCATCTTAAGCTTGCCGCGATTGCGCGGTCATCCTCGGTATGGTATTCGGGCACGAAGCCGTTGATGATGCGTTGGTTAGGGTGATGCGGCTCCTTCGAGGCTTCCAGCATCTTCAGAGGCTTCTCTCTCTTGCCAAGGTCATTCGCCAAGTGTTGGTCCAGCATGTAACCAAGCTGTTCGTTGAGAATGAAGATGACGTCCAACCCGTATTGCTCCAGAAGGTTTAGTGTACCTCGTTGTTCCTTTTCCTCGGCGATGTCTTGCAAGACACGGCTCATAGTAGCCACATATGCGCCTTTCGAAAGTCGTGAAGCGTACACTGGAATCAGATCACGCTTTCCCGCGGAACGCAGAGTCTGAATGTAGGCAACGATCGTGTTCTCTTTCGCCGAGAGCGCTTCCCAGTCCAGCTGCTGCGGGGACAAAGTATCAAGCAGGATGCCCATATGCGATGCAATTCGGAGAGTCTGGGGATCGAGGGCGACCTCCATTTCTGGTTGATTGGAGCTCTTGTCCTCCCAGAAAGGCTCAAGATGCACGATCATCTGCTCGCTCGAGTGCAGCTGCTTATCAGCGTATGCGATTGCGAAGCCCAGTGTATGCACCAGACTGCCAACGTCATTTGCAATCAGGTAACTCTCAATGATCTTCATAGGCAGTACTGCTTCGTCTGCTACCCCAGGCTCCTTACGCAGCCGGTGAAGCAAATCGTAGATGATTTGGTCAGGGTCCTGCAGTTCCTCCTCGATGGCTCCTTGTCGGGCAAAAGGTGTCCTGTCAGGATAGTTCGTAGCCAGGTAGCGGTCAAATTGCCGCACCAAGTAAGATGAGTAATTCGCATACAGGTGATCGTCCAGCGTACGGCACACTTTGCGCATTGCGTGCACACTGCCTCCAAGCAGCCCATATACAGCAGCCTCAAAATCAATGCAGCTGTCGGATTGCGAAGCGAGATAGCACATTTTCCTCCACACAGCGTTGGAGGTAACATCCGTAGGGTCGGATGACTTGCCGATCACGGAAGCCCTCCAGGGCTCATGATGTTGCTCGCACCATTCGCTGACTTCCTGCCAGCTTCTGCCCCTTCGCAGCATCTCCCAGCATGTGATCCACAGGGCCCGCTCAGCGAATGCATCTGACTGTTCGAGCACACGATTTTGCCTAGAGGCCGCATCTGGGTCCAGGCTGGTCACTAATGCCTCATTGTTGTCCTTCCGACGCAGTGTGGGCAGTGGAAGGGCATCGGGCTCAGGCCACGCTCTCAATCTCTTCTCGTGTTTGATTGTTTCCCTTGTGTGCATCCAGCCGTGGCTCCACAACCCTTTGCCCCGGCCGGCTTTGGTTTCGAGCTCTTCCACGATGCCGTTTACGTCGCTCGCCTGGTGTTCCACCGTCTGCTCCAACCAGCGTCTCACCAGATGTCTTTCTCTCGCAACGTCGTCTGTCAAGAGGAAGCGGTCCCACAGCTCTGCCTCGGAGGTATAGCGATGAACATTGCCCAAGTCTGCTAGCCGTGATTCTCGCTCTCTCTTCTGGGCACGCTTGTCAGGATTGTGATGGAGCTCCAGCATGAGTCTGAAAAGATCCCAGATGTCCGCTTCCTGCTGCCATTTACGCTGCTGCACCACCTTTTCTTTCCTGGCTGCGCCAATGCTCTCTGCCGACGAAAGATACGCCGGCGCTGTCAGTGCGTTCGTAGGGGCAGCCGACGCGACTTGGGCAGTTTCTGACCATTCCTGTAGAAGGACATGGGCTCTGTCTCTCCGATGTTCGGCGTCCAGCTTGTAGGCAGCATCTTTGGCAATGCTCTGGTATTCATCGACCAGCCCAAGCACAGCCTCGTACGTGTTGGACTTTGGTAACGAGTCCAGAAATTCGTCCAGTCGCTCGGCAAAGGTCTCGACCTCTTTGCCAACACGTTCCGCCATCTCGCGCAGGCTATCCGAGGCGTCGCGGAGTCCCAGGTCGAGCGGCGACTCGGACCGAGGCATTACAAACGCTGTGGACTGGTGTCCTTGTTCAATGGCGGGTGCAGCGTTGTCATATTCGGAATCGATGTCGCTCTCAGTAAGCGCGAGCAACTCCCAGCTGTCCGATGCTGGCCTATTCGAACGTGTCGTGCGGGCTTTGCGAGCTGGTGCCTTCTTTACGGGCCCAGCCTGAGCCCTGCTGCGCGTGGAAGGCGGCATCGTGCGTCGAGAAGGTTGTGGTGGTGTCGCGTCGGCAGGTGCAAGAAAGCAGCAAAGCTCGAGCTGCAAACGCGGCGAGTCGCGTTCGCGGTAGCAAGGCTTGGCACAGCTCACCAGCGACTAAGTTAAGCTACTAGCGGAGATCAGGCCAAGCTGGATCGCACAGTTGCACAGCACTGGTATGGCCGTGGGAGGACTACAGGAAAGCGGCAGACGGACAGGATGCACGGCAGCGGTCTGCTATACCGTGAATGCCGTTTGGCTGCTTCCAATCCGCGTGCTGGCGCATACCGCAACGATGCATGTCTATAGTCATTGGAGTAGTCGTTCCACAGTCCGAGCTACAACGATGCGGAGAGGTCGGGGAGGGTATGCCCCAGGCTCCAGCAGCCTCCCGTGTGCTGCAGCGATCTGGTATATTGGAATCTCGCAACGTTGCTGCAATTTCAGCTCCCAGGCATTGAGACAAAGGAGCGTCATTGAGGGCGGAGCTCGTTGCGCCAGAGATCTGCAGTCCGGGCGTTGTGATGAAAGGTGGCCGCTTCTATATTAATTCTCCGGGCCCCACCTTAAAAGCAGTCGGAGGAGCAGGTCAGCCATCGCAGCCACGCCAATCCATTCCACTGCCCTTCTCCCGACCACCCCGACCCGCCGGCGACGAGACACCACACAGCTCCTGCGTGCTCGTTGAACAGCCGGACGTTGACCAAATTGCAGTGCGTGTGAGCCAGAGAGAAGCTCACCGCGAGGAGACAAGGACACCTATTCCACATCCGCCAACCCCCATTCCACGACCCATTCGAACCTCGCAGACTGCTCTCGACGTGTGCAATGGCTCAGATCAGAGGCACTGCCGGCTACCATCTGGGCAACAACAGCGGCATGATGAACAACAACTTCGGCGGCGGGCCCTCTTCGTCCTCGGCCACAAACGACCCCTCGCCGCTTGATGCCATCCGCGAGCAAACGAGCAAGATCGAAGACCTCCTAGACACATACTCGGACCCGATCAAACCGTACTTGCCGGCCATTGGAAGGTTTCTGATCGTCGTCACCTTCTTGGAAGATGCCTTGAGAATCATGACACAGTGGAGCGATCAATTGGAATACTTGCACACATATCGCTACAGTAAGTGCGCCTCGCGAGATGGAGCTCATTTGGACGCGCGGGACGAGGGCTATGCTGACGAGTCGCAGTGCCCACTGGTATTAACCACTTGTTTCTGCTCGTTAACGTAGTCGCCATGACCGCATCGTCAATTCTCATCATCGCCCGCAAGTACTCGGAATACGCAGTAGGCGGACTCATTGGTGTTGTGATCACGCAGGCACTCGGATACGGCCTGATTTTTGACCTCAACTTCTTCCTCCGCAATCTCTCTGTCATGGGAGGTCTCATCATGGTCCTTTCAGACAGCTGGGTTAGAAAGAAATTTGCCCCAGCGGGCTTGCCTACGCTCGACGAGAAGGACAGAAAGATGTATTTCCAGCTGGCTGGCCGAGTGCTGCTCATCTTCTTGTTCATTGGCTTTGTCTTCGCCGGCGAGTGGAGCTTTGGACGCGTTGTCGTAATTGTCATTGGTCTTGTGGCCTGCGTCATGGTCGTGGTGGGATTCAAGGCCAAGTGGAGCGCCATTGTGCTCGTCATGATTCTGAGCGTCTTCAACATCCTGGTCAACAACTTTTGGACTGTAAGTACACATTGGACTGCGGGCCATTGGTGCATAGAAGCTAACCGCGTTCCCTCAGCTTCACCCACACCACCCGCACAAGGACTTTGCCAAATACGATTTCTTCCAAATTCTGTCCATCGTGGGTGGGTTGCTGCTCTTGGTCAACATGGGTCCCGGGCAGGTCAGCTTCGACGAGAAGAAGAAGGTGTACTAGGTTTATTGCTGCGGGAAAAGAGCGCAGGATGCGTGAAAGATGGAAGGGTTCCGGGCGTGCCATATCCACACGGGACAGCGTGGGCGGCGTTGAATTTTGGGTAGCGAGAAAAAGCAAGGCCATGGATCTCGCGTGAGAAGCACAGCAGCAGTAGATGAATTGAAACGTGTTGCAATGCACTATGCTCAAATACGAGTTTTGCGGCAGCGTGCTCCATCAATTTGCCAAATCCAGAGGGACAATTTTGCTTGCACTACTACGTCTACGCGTTGCTACAGACTTTCTCGCCCCCACGAGCATCCGTACTCGTTCAGTCTTTTATCTCGAGGCTGAAATTCCATCTCGAGACTCATTTGCAACTCTTGGCAGTTTACAGTTTACAACAGATTCGGGGTGCTCCGAAAGCCGGCCGCGCTCTAAATGCCAAATCACTCAAAGGAAACAATAATGCTCATACGCCGCTGGAGATGCGTTGGAAACAAAGTGAAACTCCCAAATAAACCGCGCCAAACATGGTGCCAAATGCACTAGGCCGTCCACTGCGAGTCGGTGTCTGCTCGCTCCTCCAGCTCGTCTTGCAAAGCACTGAACTTGCTTGACAGGCCACTTGTCGTGACCTGCTTCTTGTTGCTGCTCCCATTTGCAGCGCTAGGAACAGGCGTGACATCACCGTTGGTGGTCTGCTTCCTAGCCTTTTTCGAGGTCTTAACATCGGTCCAGCCGTCCTCGAGGTTGCTCTCCTCCATGATCTTCTTGTAGTCAGCATCTTCGGCGCCGAGACTGACTGGAGTTTGATCGGTGGTAGAGGTGGCGGCGGTGCTGTTTGCCTCGCCAGCGTTGGAGCTGCTGTTCGAATCCACATCGAAGGTGTCAAGAAGTTGGTTTTGGTTGCTCGATGAGACAACTTGTGCCTCAGCCTGCGCATTCTGCTCATTCCATGGGTTGTTCACAGGTGCTGGCGGAATGGAAGTTCCATTCTTTGCTGGCTCATTCCTAGCAATGCGGGCGGTTCGGCGTTGCTGCTCTTCGAGTGCCTTCTGTTGACTTCGTTCCTCGGCCATTGCCGCTTGCTTCTCTTCTCGCTTCTTGCGATTCTGTCGTTGTTTCTTAGTCTCGACGACTTCCTCTTTCTTGACCTTGTTGGCCTTTTCCCTCGCGGGGGCAGTCGGTGCGGTGATGCGCAGTGAGTTTGGGCCAGGGGATTCCTTTTCAAGCATATCATCGATGCCTGTAGATTTGAGGGCCGAGGACGACTCATTTGGTGACAGCTGGTCATCTTCCGTCTGCGACGATTCAGGAGACAGAACAGGAGGGGCGATCTGTCCGTTCTTTGGCTTGATAGTCTTGACACGAGTCTCGCCTCGGTCCTTCTTCTTGACATCGACACCTTGCCTGGCTTGTCTCATTTGCTCGGCGAACTGCCGTGTAGATTGGTCAGAGCCTTGATCATCGTCCCGCTCCACGACAGGCGTAGCGTGGCTCTGCTGAACAGGCTGTGGAGTGGCCTTCCGTTTCTTCGAGGCGGACTGAGTGGTGTCTCCTTGGACGTCGGAGACGCCCGTAGCACTGACATTTGGAACCGCTTTTGCAGCTTTATCGGCGTAGCCCTGCACTTTGCGAGCCGCCTTCTTCGTCTCCCTCTTCACCTCCTGCACCACGGTCGGCTTCTGCGCCTTCTTGTCGGTCGACGTGTAGTAGTACACCAAGCCTGCGCCTGCGGCCAGCACCACCACGTATTTCACTGCGGTATCCATGGTGACGGCGCCTGGCGAGACCGGAAAGCGCCCTGATCAGCGGCGTGGGAATTCGGTGGCACAAGCGCGGAGTAGGAAGAAGCGAAGGCGTGGCCCGAAGTCGCGTTGACCGTATTCTGTATCCACGAGCTGCTGTTGAATGCGGCCGAGGGAGTGAGCGAGAGCAGGAAGGATCTCTCGTCTGGCTGCAAATGGCGAGGGTGGTAATCCCGCAAGCAAGGAGGTGCAGTGGAGGCGGAGCGGAGGTCAACGCGGGTGAGATGCCCGTCGAGGTCGCGCGGAGGAGGCGATGACAGTAGTGCAGTGGTATGCGCAGTCGTCGGGCGGAGCAGTGCAGGCGGAGTAAAGTGAGTGGAGAAATGTGGGCGAGCTGCTGTAGTAGAGTTGAGGACAGACTGTCGTTGCCAAGTAGCACGAAGAGCACAGCAGCAGCAGCATACGGGTGCGGCTAGCTCGGTCTCAGCACCACACGACACGACCCGACGCGATTGGCTCCATTCTTCCACCCTCGCCGCCGTCGACGCGCGGAGATGCCGATGCGGGTGATCTCCGCGCGACGCAGCCTCGCTTCGAAGAGCCATTATCACCCTCCACGCCGCCCTGTGCCATATTCCGCTGCGAGCAGCCGTACCGCTGTCGTCTTCCTCCGCGACGCAGCGCATATCTCTACACTTCATCTCACCCGCCCCTAGCCTAGCCAGGAATATGCGCCAAGTCCCAATGTGTACGCTAGAGCGGCTTCACGTCCTGCTTGGGTTCGGTGTTCAGCAGAACACGCTGCTCGCCAAGACGCCGCGGGTGATGCTCGTGGGTAAGTGTAGTCGCTGAAGGGCATCTCCAGACTGCATAGATGGAGCTCAGCTCAGCCGTCCCCGGACCTTGCACTAACTGATTGGTTAGCCATCGACTGTGAAGCTTTCGAGATGGACCAGAGCAAGGTCACGGAAGTGGGCATTTCCACCATCGACACGACTAGTGTTCGCGCAGTACGCGCACCATCGTCCCTTCTTTGACGGCTATACTCACGCAGCGGACAGCTACAGCCACAATCCTATGGTCAATCGTATCCGCTAATTGCGTCCTCGTATGCACGACGCATCTGCCTCAGGCTTCGCATCCGAGATCAAGCTAACAAGGGGCCAACAGACACTATCGCATCAAGGAACATGGCCACTTGCGTACGTTCTACAATGGCTCGTCGCCAGCTCAAGGCTTGCTCATCGCTCATCTCTAGGTAATCGGCGCTACTCAAAAGGCAACCCTAATAATTTTCAGCACGGCAAGACTGCTTGGGTCAGTATAGAAGAGGCTCGCGAAGTACTGCGTGCGATGCTCGAAGATGTCGAAAGCACCCGCGAGGTGGTGTTGGTAGGCCATGCTTTGAAGAACGACCTTGCGTATCTGCGAAGACTCGGCATTGACGCGCTTGCAATACCGAATGTTGTCCTTCAATTGGACACCCAGAGGATCGCAACGCCGAAGAGGTTGACTCCAGGTCTGGGTAAGCTCTTGACTGCACTCGCTATTCCAGCAGATAATCTGCATAATGCTGGCAACGATGCCCACTTCACGCTTCGTGCAGTGCTAGAGATCGCGCGGAAAGAGTTTAATCATCCTGGGAGCGTGTTGGAGAGCCTGCCAAAACCGGTGGGCGATGCGAAAGGGGATGAGAAGCCACAGAAGGTTCCCTTGCAAAGTGCTACAGCTGACAACGGCCCTCATATTCGAACATTTGATCAGATCCGAGCTGCTCAATTGGAAGACACGCGATTGCCGACGGAATGAAGGCAGGGGAAATTACCGCACCCTGCTAAAAGATCGCCTCCACACTTGATAAATTTTCCGCCTCAGGATGCATCAAAAGGTGCCAGGTATCTGGACAATGGGGTGGAGGCTCATCCATCCCGCGCTGTAGCTCTGAGTCTCTCAAGCACGTATTCGCCAGCACGGATAGGCTTGTATTGGGACGGATTATCAGGCGTGATGCAACTTGGCAAAGTCTCGACCAGCTGCTCGTAATTGATGCTGGCTGTTCATCAGTACTCGGTGCTTGGCGTGAAGTGTCGGCGCCATGGCCACTCACGAGAAGAAAAATGGACAACTCCAGCGGGTCTCTGGAATGGGGACTACGCGGTGCACCGTAGAGCGGAAGACTCTGCTACAGCGTCAGTGTTCCGAGCGTCGAAGCATACCGATGTACTACAAACCCATTGCTCCATCGCATAAGAAAATCGGCGACGTCTGAGCACATTAGCAACCAGGATCAGTTCGGTACAACATGCTTGATTGAAACTCACTGATAATAAAACTGCCTTCTGCAGCAGGAGCTGAAACCCACTGATTATCTGGACTCAGAATTTCAAGTCCTTTCGCAGTAGACGTCAGAAGTATCGTAAAGCACTCGTAGTCGCTGTGAGCCCCCAGACCGATCTCTTTGTCTTCTTGAGCCTCCGGAACCTTGGATGGCGGGTAATGCAGTACTCTTGCAATGCCACCGGGATGCGTGCACATCTCGTCAAAATAGTTCTCCTCAAGCTCAAGAGCAAGCGCGAACAAGCGGAACAGGTGTCTCGCCAATTGGAGAACTGCACCATAGTATTCCTTCACTTGTGCATAGAAGCCTGGTAAGTCTTCCTCAGATGGCCACACATTTCCGTTGACAGCTTTGCCATCAAGTTCTCGATACTTGCCATCTCCACCTGTGGGATCCAGTCCAGCTTCGTAACCCCAGTTGAAAGCTTCTTTTGTCTCTTGAGGTGCATCAGCTGCATTCCAGTCGTCTGGGTTGACCTGCAGCGATTGGACAATCGTCAGTGACTGGGGCAAAGCTCTGAGGCTTGGTGGAAGCTTTTATTAAGCGCGACCATTGCGAACCCCATTCGAGATTCTTGGACTTAGACGCTTGCTCACATATATATAATCCGAGGGCTCGTATCCCCTAAAGTAGGGCGAGTGCTTGACGTGGAGAGCTTCCTTCTTTTCGAGTGGCAATGCATAGAATCGCTTGCCTGCTTCAAGGATGGTATTTCGCGTCTCCTCAGAGATACCTGGAATGTTGCGTTAGGGGCCTTCCACGTCTCGAGCTTGCTTTGCAGGTTCCTTTCGCGAGGAGACATGTTGCAAAGGAAATGCCTTCTGGTCAGTGCTTACCATGCCCTGTAATGTGGAAAAATCCACTGTTCATGCAGGCATTTCGGATCTCCAAAGCTACGGCTTTGCGGTCTTCGATGTCGGAAGAGAACGACTTTGCGATATCGATGACGGGGAATTTGAAGGGCTCAGTAGAGGCTGTCTTTCTCGAATCCGCCAGTCGTTGGTTCAGGTACGCTTGAGCTGCTTGACGAGCTTCGTTCTGCGTCGCATCGGCTGTATCTGATGTCATCGCCATTGTCGATTGGTCTGATCGAGGGTCTGGAAGTTTCAGCTTGACAACCGGAACAAGTGAACAAGTAGTGTTACAAATTTCATGATAGATATAGGTCATCGCTAGCGTCGGGCAAGATAAGCAACGGTCGATTGGGGATGTCTTGGCACGTCCTGATGAATGTTTTCACGCATGTAACAATCGTGGATATCAAGAATTTAGTGCTTGACATTTGCCAGTCATCTCGAAATGCACTCACGCTATCCGCCCTTCAAGGCATGCTAGTTTCTGGGCTGATGTCCAGACGTGTGGGTGCAAGCTGTAGCAGTCTCAATGCAACAAAGGAAACATCTGCATTTCGCATCTAGATATTTACATGTTCGTGCATTGGGAAGCCCATTCGGACTTGCACGCTGGACTGGGCGCAACTGCTCTGTCATTGCTGACATCTATTGCTTTTGCGAGAGGATGCCTGGGAAATTGTCAGTACTTGCGCGGCAGGTGCAAGACAATTGGAACGTACGCTCAACATCGGACACGCTCTGCTTCAGAATTTGGTCGAGCACCTTTGGATCCGAGAGAGACTTTTCAATCTTGGCAATCACAGAGTCTGCCAATTCCTTCTGTTGTCTCGCTTTGACCTGGCCTTCGTAGCGGACCCAAGAGTCAAGGACGGTCTTTGCCTCCGCTGCGAGAGCAGTCTTCTGCTCGAGCTCGTAGGCCTGAGCCTCCAACTGCGCAGTTTCCTGTAGCTCTGGTCAGCACCGTGCTCGAGTCTGCAGAACCTATGCAAGACCACTTACCTTGGAAACAGCGAAGAGGTCCTTGGTGACCTCAATAACACTGCTGAGATCCTGCACGTTCGTGATGCGCGCTTTCACAGCATTCGTGTGGTCAGCACGAGCAGCGTTCAAGATGCCCTTGATCTTGTCATGCTGGCCCTGTGCCCATTCGCCATACATGGGGCCAGCGTAGGTGTACACAGCCCAGTAGATCGTGAGTAGAGAGAGCGCGACGATGGATTCCTCATTCACGACATAGAGCTCATTGCTGATGGCAGCCACCGAGAGCGCAGCTCCGGCAGAGAGAATGGCAGTCTTTGAGGCAAGGCTGTTGCCCGGGAGAGAATCGACAATGGCGCTCGCGGTGCTCTTTGGGTCTTTGGCCGGGGGAGCAGTCTCGAAGCGCGCGGACGACGTCGAAAAGGTGGTGGTGACGGCCGGGAACGCGGTGCGAACAGGGAGGGTGGGACGGGCTCGAATGGCGCCTAGAAGGTGTCAGCGATCGCCAATGGCAGCGAACAGTGGACGCGAACTACCCAGAGCGCCCTTAGCCAAGCGCGACGCCATGTTGTCGTGGTATGGGAGCGGAGTGGGTGGTGTTGGATGATGTCGCTGTCTCTCACGGTCGTGAAGCGAGGTCTTCTTCCTCCGCCAAAGCTCAACGTCGGGCCGACATCTTCCGGCAGCAACGATGGATACTTTACTTTTCGAGCCTATTCAGAATTCTATCGCATCGTTGCACAGCTGCCACACTACACCATGGCTGCTTCGACTGATGGTCCAGACCAAGGGCGCAAGAGGAAGCGTGAAGCGAACGGCGTAAAATCACGAAAGGCGCCAAAATCTACGAAATCACTCGACACTCGCGAGGCCCAGATTTTGGTCTTGGAACAACAGATTCTGGAATCACCCACGCCTCATGGCAGCATCGAAGAGCTGCAGAAGCTGATGGCTGAGGATGACGGCCGTTTGTTGGCTGCTGTCGCTCTCTGTCGAGTCTTTTGCCGATTGATCGCTGGGGAGCAGCTGGTAAAAGAGAAGAGTTCTTCAGTGGAATCCACACAGTCAGTGCAGCGACTCAGAGTCTTGCTGCGCGAATACGTGTCAAATCTTTGCAGCTGGATTGGTAGCCCCGATGCGACCACTGAAAGCACAGCGCTGACTTTGCTGATGAGGATTGTGAAGGAAGAGGCTTCTGGCGGAAGCAGGAGCGCTGCCCAGTCGTGGCGGAACGAAAGAGCTTCGTTTCAATCCTTGGTCAGAGCCCTGGTGCGTGAAAACGACGCGGAAGGAGCACGGCAACAGTTCGTGGAGAAATATGTCGAAGAGTACGACGACGTCCGCTTCTACACTTTTGTTGCGGTCAAACAATGCCTAGGCGAAGCTGCTGGTGCAAAGGCCGTGGGCAACGCAATCGAGCTACTCTCACAGATCGAAGGAGTGCCCGAGGCGGACGAAGAGCTCGAGGACTGGTATGGAGATGCTCCAGAGGACAAGAGTCCTCTTTTGTCGCTCAATGGACATCGAAAAACCGCTCGAGACGCATGGCTAGCCGTTTTTCGCACACCGCTGTCTGTGGAGCAGCGCAAGTCCATTCTGAATATCACGACCGCACAACTCCTGCCATGGTTCACAAATCATATCGAATTGCTGGCAGACTTTCTCACAGATTCCTTCCAGCAAGGTGGCGCAATTTCACTTCTCGCGTTGAGCGGAATATTCCATCTGATGACTGTGAAGAATCTCGACTACCCTGACTTCTACAAGAATCTTTACAGCCTGTTGGATGAGGATGTCTTACACAGCAAACACCGGAGCCGCTTCTTTCGTCTCCTGGAAACGTTCATGAGCTCCACCCACTTGCCTGTTGCGATGGTGGCCAGCTTCATGAAGAGGTTGTCGAGATTGGCCCTCCAAGCTCCACCCGGGGCCATCGTCTGGATTGTTCCTTGGATTTACAACCAAGTCAAGCAACATCCCTCATGTGCCTTCATGCTACATCGTCCCTCTCATCCTGCACATGCCATCTACGCCTCACATCCGAAGTACACTGAGGAAGGCATGGACGATCCATTCGATATGTCGCAACGAGATCCCATGATCACTGGTGCTATCGACTCCAGCTTATGGGAGCTGGACACTCTGAGCAATCACTTTCATCCGAATGTGGCCACACTGGCCAAGATCATCGGTGAGCAGTTCACCAAGAGGGACTACCAATTAGAGGATTTCCTTGACTACTCCTACGCTACGTTGGTCGATGCCGAACTTGAAAAGGGATTGAAGAAGGTGCCAGTGGTCGAGTGGGATATTCCCAAACGCATTCTAACTTCCGACGATGGCTTTAGTGACCTAGGGTCACTTTTTCAAAGTGCTATCGGTGCTACTGTATAGCAACCGTACTCTCAATGCGACACTAGATAGGCTCGAAAGCAATACTCAACACGCAACCTCTATCTTCCAGCTTCTCCGTACTTACTCTCGATGCCAGTCCGGCTTTTTCGCATAAAGAGGTTAGTCAAGCATCATTGTTCGCCTGTAGCACGAGCAAACTCTTCTGCGTACAGTCGCGATGATGATTGAAATCTTGTTGCGTCCAGTACCCCTCGAGCGGACAGGTGAGTAGCAATACGGCATTGCATGGTGGAACATGTTCACCAAGGTGAAGGTAGGTCAGCCTGGCAACCTGGCAACCCGGCACGTTGTGTATCAGGCCAACAGGCGCAAAGTGGAGAGAAAGTGACCGGACTCGCTTGGAAACATTGTCATCAGCTTTGCCGAAGCTGCAAATATGCTGAGTAGGGATGTGGGTATACGGTATATTTAAAATTAGGCCTGTTTATACAATAGATCTACCTAAATATATAGGTTAGTATACTTCCAGTGCTGAGCTGCAGGGCTGCGCGTAACAATTATGCTGCGTTTTTCACTTTGCGGACAGACTACAAAGACACGACTTTTATAGGAATTAGTAGAACT
>PNEN01000578.1:0-70245 GCA_002933655.1 Cercospora berteroae
ACTCTTCACCGCCAAGAATCACGTGGTCAGGGTGGCTACGTAATTCAACATGGTAGCGCAATCCATCTATAACTTCCCGCTTTCCACCCAGCTTGAAGATCTGCGAATCTAGCCCAGTTTAGCCCAAGCTCAGCCTATCGTCGAACGCAAATATATTGTTTGAGGTGAACCATTGACGTGCGACGCCTCACACTGCAGCTCACCGAGGCGATCCACTTCAAGCGAGCATACGTTGATGTTCCTGGACCGCGGTCGTGAGGTGTCTAGCAGTTGGTCTGACTGTCCATGCACCACTTTGCGTGCCATCGTAAGCCAGGTAGTCCTTGGAAATCCGTGTCGAAGGACAGAAGCTGCAGGCGTTCTAGAAAGAACTTCGGCTGACCAAAAGGTCTAACGTGTGTGCACTGCAAGGAGGCAAACACGCATGATCGTTGTGTCTCATATTGTTCGGGCACATAGATCTTTGGTAGCTCCGCGGGCATCGCAGTGTGATGAAGCTGCTGACATCAGCAGAATGCAGGTATCCTCATCATCGGTTCGCACGGTTGAGGTTGACACAACAGATCAGCGTGCTGCGTGATGGTTGATACTGCGGTACGCCCAGGCCGGTGGAAGCTCCGAAGAGATGCGACTTTACTGCAATAATCAATACTCAATCACAACTCTGTCAAAGGATCGGCGATAGCTGTATGCTCTTTCAGCCAAATTCTGCTCGGCCACACGACGCTGTAAGAACCACCCAGCGCACGTCGCTATGGTCACAGAGGCACATGGCAGCCTGTTTCCTGGTCAAGTCAATTGTTCTCTGCCGTGTCGGCCATATGCCATGCCGTGCGACTCAGCCACGACACTTGATTACAGTATTGCAGCCTGTCTGAGCGCGCCAAGGACGTTGTAACCATGGTACTCCAACAAGCGGCTATGGCGATGTAGGCTCAGCCCACGTGTTGTATATCGCCGCTGATTATTGATCTGAATCTAGACCTGTGCCAGCTCGTTGTTGAAGAGCACCTGTGGGTCTCGTTGGAATCAAGCCCGGTAGACTGCGATATTGATGACCGGAGTTGCGTTGTCTCGCTGCCCGGAGCGGCACCCAGCCAAGGTTCAGGGCGGATACGACGTATGATGAGTCCGGCTAAATCGGCGAACAATTCTCGATACATCAGTTCTGACCTGCCTGGTGCGATACGGATTGGTACGCATGGTGCTGCTGTCTGTTTCGTAGGAGCCAAAGGCGATCGAGACCATAATGCTCCGTGGACTGACGCTTGAATTTTGAGTTGTCCACTGATGTTCTGATGTTCTGACCTCACGCTTGGCCTCGCAGCCAGGCACACTTGTATCTTGGGGCTCGTCGCAGACCTTCATCAATGTTCGATATTTCATTCGTGATAATGACTCCAGATCCTTTGGTTCATGCAGAGGTGAAGTGCAGAATCTCGGCCCCCCCCCCTGCAGGCCAACAACGATGTGTCTGACTCGGGCTCATCCGAAGTAGGCAGTGACGCAGCTTGGCGCTGGACAGCTTGCATGTGAAGGAACCACGTAAAGATAGACTTGCGCCTACGTAACATTTGCAATCGACACTCCAACACACCGTGAACATGGCGTCTCCCATAGCTCTCAATCGCCTTCTTCAACGCCTCGACAGCTCACTCACCGACCCTCGCCTGCGATATTCGCAATACGAACGCAATCGCGTAGCAGCCAACATAGAGCATGCCCGCGCTGCACTCCTCACTCTCGAGAAGCAGACCTCCACAATTCGAATCCAGACCCAACGACAAGCCACACAAGCTGATCTCCAAGCAAAACGAGATTGGATCAAAAAGCTAAACACACAACTGCTCGAACTGAGCGCAGCAAATGGAGACAGCGAAGATGACGAAGAGTTCGAAGATGAGGAAGACGACCAAGCCAGCAGGCCCGAGCGAGAAGACATCTTGAACAAATACGCGCCGGCAGTACAGACAGAAGCAGGGCTAGAGACAGGCACGACACAGGAGCCTCGAATAGACGAGCAACAACAACAAGAACTTCGATCTCGAAGACCAGAGCCTACATTACAAGCCGGCGACAACCGATCCGCAGCTTCAACGACCTCACGAGAGCAGCTGTTTGGTGGAAGACAGCAGCAAAAAGACGAGAAGGGTAACTTGCAAAAGACAGAAGCGATGATGTCGCACAATGCTACAGAACAAGAGGCTTTGACGCAAGGGTTACTGGGACTGGCGAGAGCGTTGAAGGAAAGCTCGCAGCAGTTTGGGGCATCACTGGAATCGGAAAAGGATGTACTGAGGAGGGCTGAGGGAGGATTGGATAGGAATGCGCAAGGCATGGAGGCGGCAGAGAGGAGGATGGGCATGCTAAGGAGAATGAGTGAAGGGCAAGGATGGTGGGGACGGATAAAGCTGTATGCCTTCATATTCGGCCTTTGGGTGGCTTGTTTCCTGGTCGTCTTTCTTCTACCCAAGTTGAGGTTCTGATGCAGAGAACTGTAAAGAGTTGTTATGTGGCAGGACATCTGTCTGCCAAATGTTCATATCTTCTAGGATACCCAGACGTGCATTCGTCCAATCGTTGCTACCTTTCTTGTGCCCGGTCCTTCTAGCAATCACTTCCCATGCGTCCATTCTCACGGCTCAAATTTGGGGTTGTACTTGGCCACCGCAGCCTCGAAAGCCTCCTTCTTTGCATTCAGCTCAGCGAGCAACTCGTGCTCCTTATCCACGCTCTTCAACTTCGCGCTCAGCTCCGAAGTATCCTTCCCAGCAATCGTGTCCAAAACCAGCTTGTTCGCAATCGCAGCGCTGTTCTCGGGTTCTAGCGTCAACGCCTGATCCAGTGCAACTTCCGCCTCTTCAGTCCTCCCCATGTGAAGCTCTGACACCGCCTGCGCAATCAGACTCGTCGCCGACGCAGAAGAAGGCGCTTGCGCCAATTCCTCAAACACATAGAACGCCTTCTGATAGTTCTCCCCACCCTGTCGCATTCCTATCCACGACTCCGCAAGATTGACCAGCAGCGCATCCTGCGCGAAAGACCTTGCACTCTTCGCCTCCTTCAACGCGAGATCTGTGCGATTTTGTTGCAAGTGGATCTGCACAATCAGAGCCACAGCATCCAGCGAACCCTGATGTTTCGATAATAATTGCAGCGCCTGATCCTGCTTGCCTGCTCTTGCGAGAACAGAGCCAGCGAGAAGTTGTACAGTTAAATTATCGCTTGCGCTTTCTGCCAGACTCTCTGCTTCTGTCACCACGGCGTCTGTGGGCTTCTCGAGGTACGATGCATATATCCGCACGGCTGCGATATCGGGTGTCTGCTTCGCATCTTTCTCGCTAATGGCTTTCTTCACTTCGGCGTACTGCCCTAGCGCGCATTGGGCTCGGTACTGGAGGATTTGGATCGGTAGATTGTTCTCGGCGGAGAAGTTCGAGGCATCGAAGTCGTTAAGCACTGAGGTGTATTGGCCTTGCACAAATGCGGTGTGAATGTTGACCAGCTCGCCTTCCGCGCCGAATGGATCCATGTTGGTGGGCGATCAGACTGGTTCAATTCGACTGAGAGAGCTCAAGGAGTAAGATGTTGGAGCGGCGTATTTGAATTGTGGTTTCCTAACAACAAGGACAGTTGGAGACATTGCACATGCAAACGGCAGTTTAGGGGTCTCATCAAATTTGATTGGTGCATTGCTTTACTGAGCGTCAACGGCCACAATAGTTCAACTGCTCAAGCAGAAATACATGGTCTATCTAGTTGGGTATGATATTGAGACATTTCACAATCACATCGATAGCTCGAAGCTCGATTCGAGTACCCTTCGCACTCCCACAGCACCGCTGATAATTGTTCACCGGCCGCCTTGCATGGACCTATTCGAGGTAGAATTGTCTCTGTGCAGGCGGCGTGTATCCAGCGGTGCTATGCGACGCAGTTAACCCGCTGCCGTTTGGACACGTGCATGGACTAGGCGAGGGTTGTCGTTTAATCGAGCGGAATTCCCTCGTACTCGCTATACCCAAGCGCAAGGTTCATGTTCTGCAAGCATTGTGTTGCAGCACCCTTCAGCAGGTTATCAATGGTCACGTTGATGACCGCTCGCTTGCCACTTGAATGCACAGCGAAGCCACCGATCTCCACGCCATGCTTGCCGGCAATGTTCTTGACCTGTGGCGATTCTCCGGTGATTCTGACCAGCTTCTCCTTGTCAAAGCGGTCTTGGTAGAGTTGTCGCACATCTCGGCTAGCCATCTTCTCAGCAAGAGGAATAGAAATGGTGTGGTGGATGCCTTGGAACCAGACTGCAACATGAGGAATGAAAGCCACTTGGGTTCCAAGTTGCGAAGAAATCTCGCGCTCGTGGATGTGGTCCGTCAAAGAATAGGCGATGAGATTGTCCTTCAGAACGTTTACGTCGTTCTTAGGAGATGGCTTGGTGCCGGCTCCAGAGTATCCAGATACACCGAAAACTGTGGGTTGTGCCGGGAACGGTGGGAGGTGAGGTACCAATGGAGCAATACCTAGCTGTGCTGCTGTGGCGTAGCAGCCAGGGTTGCTAATGCGCGTTGCTGAAGCAATCTTGTGTCGCTGCACAAGCTCAGGCAGACCGTAGGTCCAGTTGGAGTCGAATCGGTAATCGGCGGACAGATCCACGATGACAGCCTCCTGGTGACCCGATTCTTCAATTGCATCAACGTAAGGCTTGCACACACCATTTGGCAGGGCCATGACCCAGCAGTCAATTTCTTTCCTCTCCGCCATCTTGCGAACATCGTCCGGTGACAAGCTCTCGTAGATTATCTTCTTCTTGTCGTATCCTTTGAGCTCTTGTCCCTTCAATTCACGAGATGAGACATGGCAGAGATCGAAGTTTGGGTGCTTGTTGAGTAGGTCAACGAGTGCCTTTCCAGTATAGCCACGAGCACCAATGAGCGCGACCTTTGATGGATAGTCCTTTTCGCGGTTCTTGACCCCGAGTGGCGGGTTTGGGTTAGTCGTCGAATAAGTCCTCACCTGCTGCAGACCATCTGTGCGAATATGTCTTCTTGGCCTGGCATTTGTGCTGAAAGCACGTGCTCCCGTAGGTCTGCCGCCGGCCATTTTGGCAGCATTAGCACGTATACGATCCGCAGTGGGGTTTGAGCGGTGCAGGTGGGATTCCAGGTTGGTGTCGCCGAACATCTTACGTCCGTGCTTGATGAATTCGCTCATGAGATCGCGAACCTCGTTGGCGCCACCAAGACCATACCAAAAGAGAACCTGGCCCATGTCAGTGAAAAAGAAATCATTTTTCCGTGGTGCGGATTGAAACTCACATCACCGTCGCGAGCAAGATGTCCGTCTGCCTTCTCGCTGAACCACGTCAAATTCTCATCGTCCTGCTTGACAGTCCAAGCCAAGCGTGGGAAGTCGCGCTTCAGGTTTTGGAAGACATTGTCAGCTATGTTAGAGAGCCATGCATTCCTGGTCATGGTAAGAGTGGCGAGCTGTGCCATAGCGTTTGGAGCCTCGTCAGGAGGAAGTACAACTGCCAATGCCTCCATGTTCTCATCGAAATATGCCTGGAAGGGTCGCGATTCCAAAATTTCAACATATCGATCGACCACGTTGGCAGCATCGGGCCCCTCACGATCACGGGCGAGCGCGTCCTTCAGCTTGCCGAGATTCGAGAACTCCTTCAAGGAAGATGCGGAGTGAAGTTTGGTGCCTTTGCGGATGAGAGTACCAGCACCAGAGTGGGTGAAAAGTTCGCGCTCCAAGCTCTCTGGGTGGATGATAGCAACGGAAGAGCTCCGCGGCAGGTCATCAAGGAGAGTCTTAATGTCCCGAATCTTGCTGCGTGTTCCATGAATGACCCATGGCTTCTTCATGTACTCGTCGTATTCTTCGTCCAGGTTGATAGCCTCGATCAGCTTGCCGGTCTCCTTGTCGTGGATACCACCCTTCTCAGAGAGATACACAATCTTGAGTGGGACGAGGGTTTTGGCGAGCTCAGCAGCCGCTTTGTCGGCATTGACATTCAAGAGCTGGCCTTCATCGTTCTCGGCCATGCACGTCAACACCGGGATATACCCATCTGCAATCGCAGCCTTGATGCTGTTTGCATTGACTTGATTGACCTCTCCAACAAATTGATACGTCTCTTTATCCTTGTAGTCCGCCATGAGGACCCCGCTGGTGATCGGTCGTGCCTTGACGCCCCATGACTCCAAAGCCTCCACCAGCTTCAAGTTCTCTTCCAAGAACAATTTCCTGGCCACTCCCAGCGTCTTGCCGTCCGTGATACGAATGCCTTCGTTGTATTGTGGCTCAACACCAGCTTCCTCGAGGAGCCTGTTCAGCTGAGGACCTGCACCATGGATAATGACAGGGAACAGTCCCATCTGGTTGAGGTTGCGCAGCGAAGCACACAGCACATCGATGTAGTCCGTAAGAATGGCTCCTCCGACCTTGATGACTGCAAACTGCTGCGAGGAGACAGACGTGAATTGGGCGAGGTATTGCTGAACTTCGCGCTTGGAGGCAATGTTGTTCAGCACGCTGATAACGGCGGAGCGAGCATCGCGGCCGTCAGAGCGGTGCGAGGCATAATTTCGTCGCGATAGCTGCGGAGCAGTCGCAACGAGGGCGCGAGAGGCATTGGAGACGCGGAGTTGTCGTGCCTGGCGTGTGAGCTGCCGGCAAAGCGGACGAGCAACAGACTGCATGGTGGCCGTGACTGCAGCAGAGACTTTGTTCCTCACATGAGCAAAGAAGAGTGAGTGAGTGAGGGTGGAGAGTGAGAGTGGAGCAAGATAAAGGTATAGCTGCGGTCTCGGCTGGGGTACGACCAGAAGTCAAAGTATGCGAAATTTTATCTACACAGCTCACGGCATGCGGCAGCTCTGAAGCTAGCTTTACATCTGTGTGGTGATCTCAACTGCAACTGCCCTCCATATACAACGTGTGCCTCGAAATACCAATCACTTGCCCGAGCACAACAGTCGTTACGGCGAGGTGTTTACTCGTGCGCCAATGCCGCCCACGCTAGAATTATCTGATGATCTTGATCCGAACTCGCCGAGATGCTCCACTTCGGCTCAACTTCGATGGTGACTGCAATATCGAGGAAAGGTATGACATCGCCATTCGGCTTTGATGGTTTGCCCATGGGACGGTCATTAAAGTGCGTTCAGCACAGCCTGCACACCTACGCTACCGCTGTCCTCTCGCCTCAGTATAAACGGCCTCAAATCAGCCTTCTCCACGCCCTGCAGCGCCCCCACACCAGTTCCAAAGTTTCTCAGACGATCCCTCAGGGCCTCAGGTCCTATCACAAACAGGTTTGCGACTTCTGTGAGCACTTCGAAGCTCGGATCGAACGAGCTCGGCAGATCCCATGAACGCAGTAACTCGATATACTTCGTTATATCCTTGCTGGCCAGCAACGCGCCGGTTTGCGAAATCTGATAGGACTTGAAATGCTGCAGGAGCAGACCGCGCAGTCCGACAGCCAGTTCAATTGAAAAGGAATCAAGAACTTTTCCCGATAGAGCAGCCTTGGCCCGTGAGTGAAGACGACCGAGGAATGTAAAGACTGCCTGGCATGTTGCGGTCTGAAACTCAAGCTGAAGATTGAAGTCGTCCTTCGGGCGATAATCAGTCTTCTTTTGCCCGGACAGGAGCTTCTGCGTCCAATTCAACGCTGCATCAATGGTCTTCTGGAGAACAGTATCGATCTTGCCCTCCATTCTATCGACGAAACTTGTCGTCTGCTTCTCCAGATCTCTGCGAATGGTGAGATTGCTTGCAGCCAAGGGCAGAAGTAGCATCTGAATCGTCGTGAGCATAAGATGCAGGACGCTGACTGCGGTGCGCAGATCAGCAATGTAATTCAGATCTGGTTCCGTTTTCGTATTGGCTTCTGCGACAGCAGCCGAGTCGTTGGCTGCATCTAACGCGGTCTCAAGATATATTTCTCCCATGTGCGTGATGAGAAGGTGCAACAGCTCGCGGATCTCTTTTGGCGTCTCGTTGCCGCCACTCGCTAGTTCGAGCCCACGGCCCACCCCCTCTGCCAACCATTTCAGCATCCGCTTTGTGAACGGCAGGCTAAGCTGGCCGTCTTCGTCGGTGACATCGATCTCATTAGGCCCAGCATTGTCCTTTGCGTGGTGCAGCCCTGCCACTCGCAGCAACATCTTTTTCTGACCCGGTGGCAGATCGGTGCTATCCAGTCGTTCCATATAGGCATCTCGGGCGCTGCTGATAAATTCTTTGCTACGCGCAGAGATGGCACCAAGGTATGTATGGGACTGCACGTGGACTTTGCGCCTTCGTGAGTGATAGAGTGTGAATTTGAACAAAAGACCTTCGAAAATCTCTCCAAGATTGCGCTTCTCGCGTTCAATGTAACTCGCGCCTGTAAAGTATGGCACAAACAATTCGTCCAATTGTTGGTCCAGTACTGCTGCAGTAGTCGAGGCAACGGGTTCGGGATGTTCTGTGAGTCCATGAGCCTTCAAGTCCTCGACTAGAGCCGCGATATAGGATCTCGAAGCCTGTAGCGATCGAAGGAAAGCAAGCGATGAGATGCTGTCGGCTTTCTCCAAAACCATTTCAAGCCGTTGCTGTATCGACTGTTGGAAGACTCGCTGTATAAATCGTGCCAGAACGTCCTCGTAGTATGGGAACGCGCGCTTGATGATGAAGCTCTCTTCCTGAACAACCACCTTCACCTCGTCTATCAGTGATTGTAAGCTCGGCTCGACTCCAGGCGGTTCCGTGTCCGGATCTGCTAGGCGGTCCCAGGTCTCATTGTCCACTGTCAGCTCCTCTGTAACCAGTTGGGATCTGTCGATGAAGAATTGATGCTGATTCACGAAAAGAGACATCACTGAATTGCCATCGCTGAAGTCCTGCAGCGCAACTGCGCACTCACGCATTCCTTCAAAGTTCTGTCTGCGATAGAACTCGTCAAACGACTTGAGCAGATCTTTCTCCAGCATCTCAAGGAACTTCTCAACAATTTCTCTGGGTTTCGCGCCATTGTTGTTCTTCCGTATGCTGTCCGATGAGCTATTATCGTGGGTGCCATTGACTCCGTTTGTGGAAAGCCCATTCGTCTTGGGCGATTCCGTGGTCCCATCTAGCCGTTGTGATATCTTCAGCAGCTGCCGTGCAATATGCGCACATCGCACCTTGCCCTCTCCACCACCCGCCTTGCGCATGTCGTCCAGACTCGACAAGTCTCCTCGCTCGCTGACTTCTAGCCAGCATTGAAGTACGAACTTGGCATCTTGCGCCCTCTGTCTCTGCTTGTCAAGCTCTTCCAGGCGCTCTCCAATGCGCATCGCAGCATTGCCTCCAGCATCGCCATCGCCGTCCAGTGTCCGCTCCAGGCGGTGGAAGGAGCCTATCGCCCGCTCGAGTTCCTGCTCTCGCGATCTGATATTGCTGTTGTGCTGTACCTCAGCTTTGCGCACACTCGCGCTGAGCTCGTTCTCCCGCTCTTGTAAGTCCGCACTGAGATTCTTTAGCTTGTTAAGCGCGTGTTCAAAGGTGCGAATGAGTGGCTTTGGGTCGAATGCCTGGCTGGCTTGCGCATTGCTCGTCGTTGCACTCGTGGCAGATCGTCGCGCCAAAGTCGCAGAGTCGGAGAGAGATTCAACGAAGTCCTTCACTATGAAGTCCTTGCTGCTGAAATTATCCAGCGTGAAGACGGGGTTGATGCGAGCGGATTGCAGCGTGGCCGACCGCGAGTGGCCGGACATGATGCTCGCAGCATCGGGACTGCCGACGCGAGCCATGTTGGTAGTTCTGATAGCCGATCATTTACAATCTCGTCTCTTCATGATGCGATGTCGCCGTGTCTGGAAATGTGTTGAACAGGGCATGTGGTGGTCTTGGTTGTGCAGCTGCTCCCCCATTGATCGACGCGCACGGGCTCTGCCGTGATGACATTTCGCTGGCGCCGGCTGCTTGACTTTCTTCATTGACATCAACATGTAGTCTCCTCGGACATCAACTCTCCTCCTCACGCATCCACCCATCTCATCACTCATGGCTCGTTTATCTGGACTTCAGCGAGATGTTCTATCACTCTACCGGAAGTGCCTACGCACTGCCCGAAGCAAGCCGAATCGCGCGAATTTCGAACGTTTTGCCAGAAAAGAGTTTGAAAAGCACATCGACACGAACAGAAAAGATTTTGCAACAATCGAGTTTCTGTTGAGAAAAGGCACTCGCCAGCTGGAGATCTACGAGGCGCCCAATATCACAAACATCGCTGGGTGAAATGTACCATGACAAGAGATGGCAGTTTCGATACCCACACTGTTCACCAGGACTCCCAATCATGGAGATGCCGGCATTTCAGTGCTGTCCAGTTTGACCTTAAGCCTGAATTGTTGACTCTCAAGGTAAGCACTTCCACTTCACTGTACTCACCACACGACGAATGATGTTAAAATATGAGTTCTGCAATGCGTATGGTTGGAAGTCCCGATCTTAGGACGGTGGCTCTTCAGCCAGATGCCGACAAACTAAAACTACACTTGAGCTGACTGTAGTTCCTACCTGTCGCACTTAACCTCATCTTCGGCAAGGAAATGAATCTGACCATCGTTGCAGGCTTTAGACAGCCCTCCGGCTTCACTCCTTCAGCTCTGCTGAATCTCCATACAGCAGCTTCTCGCCGTGTCCTCCGTAACGATCACCCACTATCTCCGCGCTGGCGATCAGGCTATCGAGTTCCTTGACATCAGCCTCGCTGAGTTCGACCTCAACTAAGTTCTCTTTCACGCGCTCGGGAGAGGTTGCGCCGGGGATCGGTACAATCGTTGGCATGCCAGGCTTCTTGCCCTGAGCATGACACCAGGCGATGGCGAGCTGCCCTGGCTTGACATTCTTTCGTTCAGCCAAACTCTCAATCTCTTTCACAAGCTTAAGATTCTGCTCGAAGTTCTCCGGCTGGAAGCGCGGCATATGTCTGCGCATATCGCCTTCCGGTATATCATCGGGCTTCTTGATCTGGCCTGTGAGGAAACCACGTCCCAGTGGACTGTATGCCACGATGGGAATATCAAGCTCTGCGCAAGCTTCCGCTACACCATTTTCGAGAATTTCAGTTGCCCAAAGACTGAATTCGACTTCCACGGCATCGATCTTCGCGACCTTTGCTGCTCTCCGGATAGTATTGGCACTGCATTCGGACAAGGAAATGCCGCCGAGCTTTCCAGCCTTCACGTATTCGTTGGCTGTGCGAATCGTGATCTCGATTGGGGTTTCAGGGTCAACTCTAGCAGCCTCCCAGATATCAAGCTTCTTTTTGCCATCCAGAACTCGTAGACATTCATCAATGCTGCGTTTCGTGTTTTCGACACTGCCATCTGGCTTCAGGGCTCCCGGCACAAGGCCACCTTTCACACTGATAACGACCTTCTTCGCATCCTCGGGGTATTTCGTGAAGTACTCATTCAGCAAGTGCAAGCTGTTGCGCTCTGGAGTTCCATAGAGCTCGCCAGCGTTCCAGAAGTTCGCACTATTGTCTATCGCTGCCTTCATTGCAGCGAAAGCCTGTTCTTGCGTTGGAGGGTTCTCCCTCCAGGTAAGGCCCATCAAGCCATAACCGATACCATGAACTTTGCTGCCAGCGATTTTGATATCATTATCCTTCTTCTGAAGCACTTCCTTCGCCTTGTTGATGAGTGAAGACATGGCGTCGCAACCCGATTGAGTGACTTGAGCAATGCCGAGCAATAGCTGAAGGTAAGGATGATGCTTGCAAGTTATCTGCCAGTCGAATCTGTCGGTCCTTGTTCTCCTTCAAAGTTATGGGTGTGCAATGGCCGGCTTGCCTTTTGTTAACTCCAGAATTGAGGTTTTGAAAAGTACGGCCCGGTCGAGAAGCGGGGATGATGCAATACATTGAGCGTGTGCCACCCCTGTCACGCCTGATGGACGGCCATGGAAGCCAGTGGCCAACACGCACACGATTCATTCACAACTGCACTGCAAACCGCATCTGCTTGGAGCGTCGTTGCTTCCGACGCTAGCAAGATGAGAAGCTGGAGAAATTATCAATCATGGAGGAAAACAGGTCACCATATCTCCGGGCATTGCCACAGCGTCATTCAGTATCACAAGCTCACATACACCAGAGGCACTATCGGATACAGGGCCAGAAGGGTATATCGAAGACAACGGATGCATACACCGCTATCGCTACAAGATCGATGTCAGGTTTGGGAGACCATTTGTCCTCAGGACAGAAAGAAGTGTAATGAGTCCAGCGAGCTTTCGTGCAACTACTGGATTTCTGCATGTCGGCACATCCGCTGCCAGAATTACCACGGGTCCACTGACGTTGCTCGGCACCAGCCAGAAGACTTATGTGCTCCTTCGTAAACCTCTCAACCATGTGTAACTTTCTCCACGGTACCATCATCCTTGGTGTGTACGTTCAGCCTGCAGAATGATAAGTCAGCACGGCAGGATTCGACAACAATCACTCCACTACTGAGAGCGCCTACCTATTCGGGTTGTGGTCCATGGTCATCATGTCGCCTGACTTGACGATGCGGTGTTGTTCTGGAAGGTCGGTCTTCGCGAAGGTCTGCCACAGCTGTCAGCTTTTTCGCTGCCTGGAATCCTCTCCGTCTCTACGAACTGTCTCATTTGATGTGTCACCAATCTTCTTTCCGACGAGCTTGTTCATCCACTGAGATGTCTTGTCGCCATCGGTCGACTGGAGGCCGGGAACTACGAGAGGCATGATGATCGAGGGTTGGCAATGTGGTTGAGTATTGTTCGAGGTATTGTTCGAGGTATTGTTCGTTGCAGTGAGTTCGATTGCAATGGGAGAGCAAAAGTTGGACTTTGCACAGGCTATAATGTACCAAGTTTCTAGAACGGCTGACCATTCTGCGTAGCAATCGCAGGAATGACGTAGTCTTCAGCTGATGCCTGGCCACAGCAAGCAAGAGCTATCAAGAGCTTTCTTCGTCACATGAACTCCGATTCGGAGTTCGAGGACGCCACGACTGAGTACTCAGAAGCTCTGCAGAGAGTCATTGGTCATCGAATGCATTCAAGAAGCTGGAATTGTCTGAATTCATTGGGCATTCAAGTGATTCTCGTCACAATGCTAATGCTTCTATAGCAATCCAATCGTAGCCTCGCTCGGCTTACTGCACCTGACAGCTCAGACAGCAGCATCGTTCTTGGCGAATGTCCTCGCCAGTGCCTCGATGCTGTCTGCAATCCTCTTGAAGTCATCCTTCTGCTCTTGTGCAACCTCGTTGATCTCGTTGGCGGACGGATCTTCGTCATCATTCGCCCACTGAATATCGGTTGTGTTGAACTCGACCTTGACATCCGCGCCGTATACATCCTTGGAGGGATGCGAAGGGAATCCTCGAAGGTCTTGGACAAGTCGCAGAAGCTCATTCACGTCATCGCTGAGGGCGTGGTCAGTATATTTCTGTCGAGAGTCAAGAGCAATTGGACTTACGCAGGAACGTCTCCAGTCTTCTCCGACGACTTGTTGTTCCCATCGTACTGAGTCTGTCGTACGACAGCAGATCGATTCGGCTCGCCGAGCACCTCGATGGTAAGCTTTGGTGTGTCTGATTTCTGGTCAGCATCGAGCGTCTCTGTTCGAGAGCTTATTCAACATCCACTCACCATAGGACTTTTGGAGTTTCACCTGGAACTCTCCAGATGGTGGAGGTGGAGCGACGATTCGAGGCATTCTGGGCTGATTTTCTGCGTAGGTAAGATTTGGGCTGTGTGAGTAGAGGAAGAATGTTTGAAAGATAGTCTAGAGGAGACTTTCGAGCACGTCAATAAATGGACGCAATGCTCTTGTGCCCCTCTTAACATCATATGCAGGTACAAGTCGTCATGACCATCATTGACATCACGGTCCGCAAAATGATGGTTGACGGAACCGCCTGCACTTCCGCCTGTCGATCTCGAGTCAGCCCCCAAGTGCCAATGCCATCTGCGTTCAATATTGATCGAGAACATTGAAACGCTGAGGCTGGAGGTATGGCTCTTGAACATACTGGACAGGCCTCAGGCAAACATATATTACCTTCCCAAAGAGGCTAGTACCAGTAACAGACACCGCCTGCGCACAGCCACATGCGTTCTGCATCCTGTTCCGCCCTGTTGCCTGGCTGACTGCTGGCTACATGTGCTCATCTTCTTTCTGTATTTTCGCTGGTCAAGTCGTCTCCAGCTAGAGCCTCAAATATGGCGGGAAACATACGTTTGGACACTTTGCCTCCGGAACTCATAACTCAGATCGCAACGGCCAGCGATGCATACTCCGTGCTTCAGCTCGCGCTCACGTGCCACACAATTCGAGCAGCTTGCTACAATGTGCTGACATTCAAAGAAATCATGGAGAGATCACAGCGATTGCAATGGCGGAAAGATCTATTAGATATCGCGACTATCCAACGTCGCTGCGGCAAAGATGTCAGAGCCTGGACACGATATGCAATAGCCAATGAATTGACAATTCGATACGCACAAGAACAGCAGTCAACCCTTGCTCCACCGGTCGAAGCTACAGAGAAGGGCACAGCACTTTCGAACATGCCGTGGTCAGCTCTGGCACCACACATTCGAGTGAACGGGGGCAAGGAAATCGCAATGCTCTGGCTTCCCGAGCTTTTCCTGGTCAGACATCCATTTCTGCTAGATGGATTCTGGAGAGTTTACCTAGACAGCCCTCCAGCGGTTCTCCGAGTCAAGCACATGTTTTGCCTCACCATGGCAGTTCTTGGCGCCTCGGGCCAAATGATCGGGCTCGAACGTGCACTGGGTGCATCGCGAGGTCGGACACTGGTATCTGGCGACACAATGACAGTTCATCTTTGGAATTTGTGCTGGATGGTACTGCAAATACGAGCTTCTGTCAAGACACGTTTAGCGGCCTGGCCATACAATGACTCCGCAAGAGTACCTTATATACCAGCGCCTGCTGTCGCAGACATATCGTTGCAGCCTTTGGAGACGCGATACAATATTCCCTTGCCATTTGAGAATGAGTTCGATGAATGGTATCAGAACCATACAACTGCCATGGCCACAGAAGAATACATGACCAAAGGCAAATTCAAAGGCTACTATTGTTACTTTGGCACGTTTGCTCTCGCTCCACCAAGGTTGGATCCTCCGATGATGAGCATACAATTCACAAAAGATCAGGATGCTCAAGTCAAAGATCAGTTGTGCCTCAAAGCTGAGAATTGTGTTGATGGCGTTGATACATTTGTTATACGAGGCTCGATACAGGCAGGGTATTCGGACAACACGCCACTCTTCCGCGCTAAGAAACGATACTCGCATGGCACCATGTGGGACTGGCAATTGCGCTTGACACCCTTTGGACTTGTGGGTTATTGGGGCACTTTGTCAGATGAAGGCTTACAAAGAAATGGATCGGTGTGGTTGTGGAAGAGTGACGATGGATCATAACGTGTCATTTAGCGAAGTACCAATGCCATGGTGCGTGATGCCGATTTTATGAATCTGGGCAATGCCTAGATATGTCTATAGCCATCTGCGTCGTCAATGTTTCACTGGCGATTTTCCTGACAGCAAACCGTGATGACCAGCCATGGTGATCATCAGAAATCTCGAGACATTGCAGCTGAATTTCATCACGTCCTTTGCGTGCGGGATGACTTCTTCATTCCGCAATCGACAGCGGCCTGCTATAGGTCTCTGGAAGGAAGCACAGCTTGACGGCGAGGTGTGCCGCCATCTTCCCATCTCGCCACCACATGTGGAGGTGAGAACCAAATGCTTTCCTTTGACTACTCAAGCTCCTGTTCGTAAGGTCTCTCAAGCTGCGAGCTGTCGATCGTACCACGCTGGCTCCTCCCTCTGAAGCATAGTCGTGAGATTCTCCACCGACTCTGCCAAACCTTGAACGTTCTGATCCCACAGTCGAAGGTCGATCTTGGGATTCGTAGGCTCCTTACTATTGAAGTGAATGACCCCAGCGATCTGATCAATCGATCCCGACAGACGGTTGCTCTGAATCATTCCCGAAGCGTAGACTTCAGCCCTGTCGGCGTCCACGCCCAACACCTTGCCGAGATTCTCAAACGTGATGTTGGCATAGATACGAGAGACTGCTAGCAAGTTGTGCTCCAGCACGGCCTTGTCGAGCACAGTGCTGCCGTCAGAGGTCTTGGCAAGCTGATGCTCCTTCAAGTTGGCCGCAAACGCAGCGACCTCGTCGGGTGACAGCAAGCGGTCGAGGAAAATCTTTTCGAGAATACCAAACTCTGGTACCTCTGATGCTCGCTCGTCCTTGTAAATTTTGGCAAGTTGCTTGCCGCGCTGTGGTCCGGCCGGCGCAAGTACAGCGCAGGTGATAGCAGCGGAAAGAGCTTGTAAGCGCTCTTCCTCGTCCACGACTGATTCGTTGGATAGCGCGTAGTAGGCTACCGATGCGTCGAGGAAACTCCGCTGTGAGTCTGAGATGCGAGCTTGCGAAAGCTGAAATTGCAGACGTGTCGGTTGATCTGTGACGTTGTAGAAGATCTGTTTGATCTTGTTGAGGTATGAAGTGGCGTTCGTGGCATCGTCCTCCTCGAGGTAGCACCGGCAGATTCGCATCCAGATCTTGGCTTTGTCATCGTCACTGACACTGCGCTGTGATGACTCGAGCGTGATATTCTGTAGCGTCTTGGCTGAGTTGGTGAAGTCATCGTCGGCCTCGTAAGCGTCTGCGAGGATGAGCTTGATCTCCGTGTCTTGTTGCTCGAACGAGATCACTTTTGGTTGGAGTATCTGGACGATTTGTGGACTAAATACAAGGTCAGCCTCAGCGGAAGATCGGCTAATAGTAGAACACATACCCAGCTTCGAGCTTGATTTCATTGCTCAGTGCTCGAAAGTGCTCGACAAACGCAGACAGGAGTGGCCGGGAGTTGATGACGCCGACAGCGTCGGACGTGATACTCTGAACATATGCGACCAAGTTGTCTGAGATATCGTCACCGGATGTAGTGATTTGCTGCAGCGCTTCGGCGTAGCCTTGAGCCCTCTCGTTGCCAGATGCCTGCTCGAGGGCCGCCAATTGGGAGCCGATAGGCGCCATCGGCCAGAAAGCTGACGTTACTTCGTTGGACTCCGGTGATCGATATCGCCTCCTCCGAAACTGTCGCGGTCTGGTTCTGGGGCAGATAGTGAGTAGTGGTGATGGATGGTGGCGTTGTTGTTCTGATGTTCGAAGTTGGAGCTGCGAAGTCGTCTCCACCAACGCACAGCCACTGTGGCGTCATGTTCACTCAGGTCACAGTAACAGAAATCAGTGAAAACAGTGCAACATGAATGACGAACAAATCTGGACATGACGATCAATTGCATTACAGATCTAGTCTTATAGCTTACAGAACAACATCTATGCCCATAATCGTACTGTCCCGTCGGCGCCACCGCTGACCAGCCAAGCCTCCACCGGGTGCCAATCAACAGCAAGAACACCAATGTCTTTCTTGATCCTATGTCCGCGCAGAATCTTCAGGGGCACGACAGTGGCGTTCTCCATCGAATCGCCAAACACTTTGCCATGCAACACCTGCAGCGTTCCATCATCCGAAGCATCTGCAAACAGAGGGTGTGAGTTGTGGAATTTGACGCTGCGGATGGCTTTGCTGTGGTATCGCAGAGTCTTGTATGGCGTGCTTCCGAGATCAAGATCGTGCCACAGCAGACGCTTGTCGTACGACGAAACGAGGAGGTTATCGCCCATAGGATGCAGAGAGATATCGGAGATCCAGCGTGCTCCAGGTTGCAATTCCTTCTCAAGCTTCTGAGCTTGCAGGTCATAGATTCGTATCCGTTGTCGAGTGGCAAGGAAGAAGAGCGGGCGCGAGGGATGGAAGCACACGGTCTGTGCCAGGCCCTTTGGTCGCTTGAAAGGATGCTGCGTTTGATGCTTGCTGAGAGTGTGTATCGCAACAGAGGTCGAAGTCGAATTGGAATTCGGACACACTGTCGAGAAGTACTCACCTCTTCGGTGCCACACCAGTGTCTTGGGTGTCGATCTGAAGGTGATTGTGAGCAGAACTCCCTTGTCCTGTAAGCTCTGAGGCGGCCGTTCCCAGGTAGCAGCCTTCGGTTTAGGCGCGCCATCGACAGTCTTCGTAGCATTAGTCGCCTCATATCCGAATCCAGCATCGATCATGTCGCGCGCATTATTGTCGACCTCCTCAGTTATGTCCTCAAGTTGTGGCACAATGAAGTATACAGTCTCTCCACAGCATGCTCCGAGAATGAATGCACTATGACCAGGCCGCCACGCGACCACGTTGACCGGCTCAGATTGGGAAAGCTTGATGCGCCTGACTTGACGAGTATTCTCTATGCTCCAGATACGCACGGTACCGTCTGTCCCTCCGGAAGCGATGTAACGACCAGTTGGGTCAACAGCCACCGTCCTTACTTGGCCATCATGTCCGCTGAAAGTCTTGTGGCATGTCGTTGGGAACGGCTTGAGCTCTGAAGGATCAGGTAATTTGGGCAGCAGCGATTCAGGATCGATGTTCAATTTGCTTCGTCGTACTCGAGGGGCGAGGTAGAGGTCGAGACATCGGTTCATTCTCTCGTGCAAAAGCTCGTCATAGCCAGGAACGCGTCGCAGAGCAGAATGGTCTCGAGGCAAGAAGTCACGTTTTCGTTCCTCGGGGTCTGTGTTCTCCCACTCTTCACGTTCTTGCTTGTCTGGTAGATACTCTGCAGGTGGGTGGTAACTTTCCTCGTAACCTGGAGGAGGCAGTTTCGGTGCAGGCACATTCTGCGGACAGTCAGCCAATACTCGTTGAAAACGGAGCAATTCATGTGGAATACCATAGGGTGATCAGGTCGGGGTGCCTCGTTCGCCCACACATCGTAAGAAGCATATTCCAGCTCTTGCTCTTCCCTTTCCCGCTCTTCCTCGTCAGGTGTTCGGAAAGGCTTGATCCGGCCCTCCTTGATGGCCTTGACCATCTTCATGACCCGTTTATGCTCATGCATGGACGGAATGAATCTACGCTTTGGCTCCGGTGCAGCAGAGAGAGGCATAACTTCCTCCATTCCTTTCCCAGTGAACCACTCGACATAGTCTGGATATGGATCGTATCCGTCTCCAGGCTGCTCATTGCGTGTCAGCTTCTTCAGTGTCTCCAACTCGTCTGGGCTCAGCTCGAGCGGTTTGCCAGTGGACGGATCTGTGAGACCTGTCCATCCTTCTGGTAAATCGATGCTCTCAAGCAGTGAGTCGAGTGCTTGGCCCTTAGCCGGTCTGGCAATCTTCTTGCCATTTATATCATATCCAATGTGTGGGTATGCATCGTAGTACGACAAAGGAATGTTTCCAATCGTGTTCGAGGTGACAGGCGCATCGGAATCGTCGGTGTCGTAGGCGGGATCGATCTCGTGATAGACGTAGCGTTCGTTGCCGTTGGCGTCCTGTTCGATGCGATAGTTGGAGGTCTTGGTGCGGTCTTGAAGTTCCAGACGCTTCATGCGCTGATCTGGGGAGACGGACAGATTCTGTATGTCTCTGCCAGTGTCTGTGCCCATCAACTTTTCCGGCGTTGCATTTGCACCACGAGATTTCAGATTGCGAATTTGATCCCGCACATCCTCCTCGTCCTCCGATGAAGGAATCTCGTCGCTGTCTAGCTCTGCATCCTCGTCCTCCTCGTCCTCGATATCTGCTTCACTGTCGAATTCGTCCTCGCTGTCGTCTTCTGCGCTGTCACTCTCATCGAAGGCGCCATTGAGCTCCTCGCCGTCGAACTCTCCCTCGTCATCACTGCTCTCAGGCCGTGGGACCTCGATCACCTTGCGCTTCTGCCCCGCTCGTTGCGCCATGTTGTGTGTGGGTATGCGTACAAATTTGTCGCTGCGAGCTTCAATCTTCAAAACTTTCGAAGCTTAAGTCCGCTGTGGGTCTGAAGTCCGAGCTCCGGGAGAGTTCAACTTGCAGCGCCCACTCATCCTTCAGCCGCCTCGAAGTCTTTGAAGTCCCACCTCTCAAAGACAAGTAGGCGTATCTGCTCCATGTGCAACAGCCCCTAGCTACTGATGCGACGCATTATGTGTGTCATCTACGCCAAGAGCATTCCCCGACCTCAAAGGATTCGCGAGGCAAGGATCTACATGTGCTAGCTGCACGGAAGCAAGTCTGAGGGAGCAGGTGGAGAGCAGATTATGGTGCACACTACCGCTCAGCTGGGCGAAGTCAATCCTATGCTTGCGCTGCTATTACTTCTAGAATCGACTGAAAAGTCGTTGCTAGGCTCATGCCGTCTTGGATTCAGCTACGGCACACACTCTACACTCTTCATTGCAATCTGTACTAATGGCTGAGGCACAAGCTACGAGACAAACGTCGAGCCCTTCCGAACACAGTGCGGCACAGCCTGTCAAGCGTCGAGCCGCATGTGATGAGTGTAGTGTGTCGACTCATGGCTACTGACTATTCATGTCACCTAACACGGGGACAGGAACGAAGAAGCTAAAATGCTCAGGCGCCTCGAGTGAGCGACCACGATGTACACGATGCGAACGAGAGAACGTAGTCTGCGTGTTTTCAGTTCAGAAACAGATGGGAAGACCCAAGAAAAGGCATGGGGAGCACACAGAGAACAACGGAATTACGAAGAGACGCAACCGGGAGCGTACTTTGGAAATCAACACGGCTCAAAGCATCCCTGAGGTGGATATCTACGAGAGCGCATTCACGCCAGGAGGCAGTCTGCAGCCATGGCTGAGAGATGGCTGGCCAGCCGATGTCAGCGGAGAAGGCGGACACAACGGGCACGGCAGTGATGGAGGTTTGCCCGGACTGACACCCGATGCTGGTATAGAATCGAGCCGCAGCAGCAGCCTGGAAAATGGCCAAAACAGCATCGTCGGCGTTCAAGACGAAAGTACCTCGCTACTTCTCGAACCTTCCCTCACAGGCATAGCCGATGCCCCGTCCAGTGTGCAAGCAAGCTCTATGCCCAGTTGCGCTTGTTTGAGCACTCTCTACCTGACACTAAACAATCTTCAAGCGATGGACAACGACAGATGCAGCTTTCCATTTTCGCTGCATCCCTTGCGAGAAGCAATGCAGACCGCATCAGAAGTCCTCAGGTGCGAGGCGTGTCCTTCGCGATTTATATCAGCAATTCAAAATACGCAGCTGGTCGGTACTCTTCTAATGTCCATCGTGGAACGCTTCGGCAAGGTTCTGGAGCACATCAACACCGAGGCCGTTCGAGCGCAAGCAGCAGGCGAGAGCAAGAAGTTCACACTGGCTGACCTCAACACCTCAACTTTGCATCTGCATACTGGTGGACTGAATTGCTCGGCCGCTTTCTCTATCGACCTTACCCCAGATGAGTGGAGAAGCATGTGCAAGAAGGTGGTGCGAGCTGAGGTGCATGGGCCAGGGGCGGGAAACAACTGCTGTCCATATTTTGTTGGACTATGCGCCCAGATGGAACAAAGACAAGCCAGGTGGCACTCGCAACCTCTCCCAAAAGACTTTCCTCGTGACGGTAAAGGGCTCGCAGTCGGTATGGAGCGGGAACCGATAAATCCTGGGCACGCCAACGGCGAGTGCTTGTGTCTTAAACTGGTCGGCTTCGCACGCAGGCTTGTGGCGACATTGGACTGGTCGTGATTTTCGCCATCGAGCTTGCCGCGTTGAAGAAATTGGTAGACCAATCCATTAAACGTAGTGTCGCGCGGGTTTCAACAGGAAGCTGTGTCTCTCTTTCATGAGAGTCCCTCAGCCGGGCTTCCTTAATTTGTTGAGAGCTGCCATTACTCCATCACTGAGCGCCTCGTCGTCCTGCTTGCGCTTCTTTGGCACCTCAGACGATTCATTTCGCGGTGTCGCGGTGGGTTTCTTCACCGGAAGTAGAGCCTCATTCATCGCTGCAGCAAAAGCCTCTTCGTCCTCGGCGGGCTCTTGTCTCTGTTCTGCGAGCCGACTAGGCGGGCGGCGATCGGCGTCGGCCAGACCAGTATTCGCGCGGCTGAGAGCAGGGGTGGTTGCTGCACTGGAAATTGTCTCGTCCCTCGTGACATCTCTGGACAATGTCGGCGCTCGTGATATTGGCTGGGTGCCGAGAATGTTTTCCACCTGTAGTCCCCGTTTGCCAGCTCGCTGAATACGAAATGGCTCAGTCACGCTTTGAGTCCACTGCTGCACTTTCTTCTCTCCCCAGCCCCCAATCATCGCCACTTCTTCGTGCCGTGCATTTACCGCAGTGCGAATTGTGCCAAATTGAGACACAAGTGAGACAGCATCTGTCTTGTTGATCGATCTCGGTGTGGTCACAAAGTCGACCATGCGATCACTGTAAGACGTGGACTGATGTTGCTTGATAGACGTCGGTGCCGCGTTCTCGTAGGTCTTGAACAATTCCAAATACCGTGCTCCTTCGGCGGCGGACCAGCACAGGATGATGGTGACGTTGTTAATCACACTGGTCTTACTGAGCTCCTTCAAGCTCTCCTCATGGTTCTGGATATCAACCATGCACAGGATGATGCGTAATGCGTACTTGCCCTGCAGGTTCTTGATCCGCGTGTAGATGTACTCGGGGTGCAGCCGGTGATATTTCAGACTGAGGAACAATGCACAGGTCGTTACTCCTAGTACATAGTCTGCTGGTATGTCTGCATACTCCCACGGCAACGATTTGATTTTGTCAAGAATTGGGTTTCCCTTCTGCCTTGGAGATACAATAATTGACGCTGGACCGGTACGTCTCGGAAGTGCTTGTGGTTTTGGTTGTTGCACGCCAGATTTTGTCGTTGATGCAGCGCCACTCTGTCTGTCTAGTCCAGGTTGTCGCAGTGGTTGTCCGTTTTGTCGTGAGCCTGATGCATGTGACGGGTTCGAGCCTGTTGTGGCGTTTCGAGACACGCTCAGAGCTGCTCGATGCGGCCCATCATCCTCAATCTCGTCGGCCATTTTTGCTGCGCATGCTCACCGGTGCATTCACCGACAGCGCATTCTTCCGTCGCCTTCTGTCAGCAGTGAACGCAGATTGTCGGTGGAAGTGAGGCGCGTTGACGCGAACAAAGGATCATAAGGCAGAAACGCGGTTGACGGCAGCAGGCGCACAAGCCACTCGCCCATCGACGTCGATCCACCAAGCGCTTCTTCGCTTCTCCAGCGACGACATCCGGCCACCAGGACCAGCACCACCGCCCCCATCACCACTGGATTCCCCGCCCAGCGCCGACCCTCCCTGGACCCGGAAAGCCGTTGGTCTGAATCTTCCGATGCTCGCCTGGCGCCGCGCATACTGATCCCGCCCGTTTCGGCGAGCCGACGTTCGTCTTCTGGGCCGGTCGTGCACGCTCTTCAACCATTCTTAGTCGGGCATCCCCTACGGCCACGACGCTGACCTCGCCGCCGTCCTCGACTGCTGGAGCGCGCTCTGCTTCAATGTCCGCCCACGACGGCGAGCGATCACCGAAACGGCAGAGACTCGACTCCTACTCGCCCGCCAGCCCACGGCCGACCGCAGAGCCGACAAAGACCTTTGTGCCCAACTACTCCACCCCTCCGCCCAGCGTCCGTATGTCACCTTCATGGACCGCGCAATCGCAGACGAGTCAGCAGCTGCAACACCAGCCTGGAGGTAGCAACTTCCCGTCTCCACCGAGCACCGCCGGCTTTCAGAACCGAATGACGAACCGCGACAGCGAGCACGGTGGTAGTGGACACCACACTCCGGCCTCGCAAGACGATGGCGACGTACGGAAGGACGGAGACGGTGACTCGGAGATGACAGACCGACGAGAGACTCCTGGGGACGGGCACAGAAGGAGCGATCACGAGCGACAAAGAGGTGAGGGTCATAATGCGGCGACATCGTCTTTGGATGCTGTGCCGCAGCTATACAGAATCCGCACAAGTCGTAAGTATTCCCAGCGGGTGGTGTACATGCAATATGTGCCATGCTAAACGCCCTTATCTCTTGCAGCGATCGTACCTTCACGGCCGCATGCGAGTCAAAACCTTCTGGCGCTGTATGATCTATCAGCGATACAAAAGCGAGTGGCTCGAGTAGATGATGCGGGCAACAAGATCAAGCTCAGGAAGTCTTATGCGAGCAAGGTCAAAAATTTAGGGCTTGAAGGCCTGAACAAGGCTGCACCGAACCAAGGCGAGCTACGAGGCCTCGTGGATCCGGATTGGAATTTTGAGACTGCGCCTGGGCAGACGTTGTGGGATCAGACCTGGCAGGAGTCAAGGTTAGATGATTCCGCCGCGGAAAATGAGCTTCTTGGGAAGCTAGATTCGGCACTTCAATTCCAACCAGGACGCTTACCAAGGAATGAACATGAAGCGTGGAAGAAGACTCTAGGCTTGGACGAATCGACCTTGGCGGCGAAAAGTCTCGCTGCATCGAAGGACGCAAAGCGACCTGTTCCTAACGCGCATCTAGCCAAGACTGCGCCGGCCACCGCCATGAGGGCCTCGGCGCCATCTTCGCCCCGGAATGGTCAGCGACTCGATCGAGCCGGGAAGAAGCGTAGCTACGGTGATAGCAGTTTTGAAGGGTATGGTGAGGGTTACGAAGACGATACAGATCTCGACGACAACGGGAGGCGAAGAGATTCCTCTAAACGTCAGAAGCGTAAGGTGAGTTCCAGCGCCTTCGGGTCCTACCAAGCCTCTGGCACATAAAGGCTGCGTTCTTCGGATGAGAAATAATAGACTTGCGCGGTGTGTGGTGTCGGACCGAAGCATCATGTGTTGTCCCACGACGTGAAGTTCGTCAGCTTACACTCTTGCAGGAGTTCCCTTCGAATGCGAATTCCCCCGCCTTCTCGAGTGGTGGCGGCTCAAGTATGGTGGGCGTTCGCAGCTCATGAGTGCTGCAAACCCAAATATGGATCAATCAAGTCTGATATCCTGACTATGGCTAATGGTCTACCGGTCCTGCTCACCGTTTTGATGGAATCGGCCTCTGCTTCAGCACGTCTTCACTGCCTGATTCTCGAGCGATACCGGTACACACACAACGACCCAACTCACAAAGGAGTGAACGCGCCTTTTCTTCGCCCGGATCTCAATATCCCGCCGTTTGGAATGCTTACACACCGATGTGCAAACCTAATCACATACCCCCAAACAACCTATGCTTTACCAACTTCTTATCGCGACGATTGGAGGCAAGACTTCTTTCAACTTTACGTAGAATACGACGATCTCGTATGCACGAAAACAAAGACTGTTATACAGCTCGGGCCACGCGCGCAAGCAATGTGCATATACAACTGAGAACACACACACACAATCATAGTCCGTTGACACAGACTGGACTTTGAGACTGACTTTTTTGATTGTACGAGGATGATGCAAAGAAGTGAAGAAAAGACATGGAAAGGTCACGAAAGTGCGGAAGACTTTTGGTCTTTTTGCTAGGCGCTGCTTTGTGGTTTCTGCTTTTGCAGCTTTTACTCGGCGCACGAAATACCCCCCAGGTATCAAACTCACTGGGAACTTTTTTGGTTGTTGGTTTTTTTGGAAAGCTGAAAGAAAGGGGCATACAGCGGGAATCGCGGACGGTCGTAACGTTACGTGTGTGCGTTTAGAAAGAAAGAAATCAATCACTCAGAATGGCTTTTATTCTGGTGTTGAATTCACCAGATGGCTTTTTTGGTTGAGCAAATGAAACTCTTATGAAGATTCAAACTCGTTGTTTCCTAATCGCACTCCCTGCTGTGCTCGTAGTCTTGATCGGTATACTAAAGCACCAGCATTCGTACTCTAAGACAGATGTTCAGATATGTTGCGTAAGAAGTAGGCTAGAAGATCTATCACAGGAATCGATTCGATAGCCACGTAAATATAAAAAGATGATATAAAACTAAATCACACGAAGCCCATAGATTTGACCGTTCTTGTCCCATATACACCACACGCTGTACATTCATGCCCCGTTTTCCACCTTTGCTACACCTTGAACTCCTCCATAATGAAAAGATATCTTGACAGAGATTGAAAATTGAGTATGGCTGTATTTGACGGTCCTTTTGGTTATTATTTGGACTCGGTCATATTGACTCTTGGAGCAGGAAGTTCACCGACATCACTCCCAGCCATTTCGTATATGGGAGTTTGTCCTCGCATTTCTGCCGGCACGCCCTTGACAGGCGAGTAGAACTCGTGTGGGTTCTCCATTTCGGAGTATCCGATTTTGTTCGGATCAATTTTATGTGGGCTGTCCAGTTGGTGGATTTCTTGGCCTTGTAGTTCGCCGCCCATTGGGCCTGAAATGAAGGGTCGGGCTTCTGTATCCAGGGAGTAGGTTTTGTCTTCCGGTGTGCTGCCTGCTGTGCCGCCGGCAGCAGATTTGGCATCGAGTTCGGCGAGGCGTTGCTTTTCTGCGGTCTTTTTCTTGCGGCGGAGGAAGAAGAGAACGAGACCGGCGATTGCGACTAGGCCGACGACGCCGCCGACTACACCTCCGGCGATGGCACCGGTGTTGGATGAGCTGTCGTCGTCGGTGCTCGTCTCGTTTCCACGGAGTATTGACTTGATCTCCTGCTGCGCGATCCGATCTGCATCCCATTCGCAAGGAGCGATGGTGAAATTTGAACGGTCGTAGTCTGCGATCACGTAGGCTTCCTGGAAAAATGTGCGCCCAAGCGTGTACTGTGATGAATTTTGCGCTCTTTTCAATGGGAAGTACCCTGTGCTGTTCACAACGTTGGGAAATCCCAGCGTCAAGTCAAAGGCCGCATACGGAAAGACAATATCTATTGCCTTTGAAGTCGCCGTCGAGTCAGCAGCTATTGTGAAGGTGACGTTGGGATTCACACTCCGCAGCTGTTCGCGGAGTGTTTCGTTGACCAGGTAGAAATTCGTGGAGTCGTCGTATGTCAAATTGAAGGCGGCCTCGAACGCATCGCATGCTGACTGCGGTAGCCACAATTGCGCAACAGAGGAGTCGAGGAAGATCTGGATGTTGCCTTGGGGCAGGAGAGTATTGGCCGAAGAATCAGTCGTGATGGAGCGCAAGTTTACCAGGAGATCGCGGCTGATATCGGTGTTGAATGGAAGACTAAGACTCTGGTTCTGGTTGAACCTGCTCGCATCGTAGCCGCCTAGTGTAAGCGAGCCGAGATTGTTGCCATTCAACCTGTACTGGTTCCCAGCAGTATATGCCCAAGATATCGAAGGAATAGTCCTGTTGTTCACCAGAGATTGCACAAACGAGGTCTGTGGGTTATTGAACTGAGTAGCGCCGGCCGAAGTGGTGAAGTTCGTGGGGCGCGGGTTGAGACCAAAAATTCCTACAAAGAATTTGGCACTGTCCAGATTGAAGACGACATTATGCTCTGCTGAGGCCTGTACTGCACCAGGCCAGCCGATGGTGACGCTGTCGTAGCCGGCCGTGCCCTCGGTGTCGAGACCCAGATTCTTCGCGATTCCCACGTTGTAAATGCTATTAGGGACCCAGGTGTTAGATCCGGAGATCTCGAAGATGCCTCCTCTTTCCTGCGGGCAATCCTCTGGGTAGGTGTCCGGACAGCCCTCTGGGGAGACCGTCAAGACAGATGTAGCGGATGTCCCAGGCATGAGGCGCACCGTCTGCGGCTGCACACCAATCTGCACAGGAAACGACGACCATGGCCCATCGTTGCCGTCCCAATTCTGCGCCGCCGCAATGCTCAATGCCGCCGGTATCGTCGTTGTCGAGTCATTCTGCCTCTTCTCCAACCTCTCCAGTCCTGGGATGCTCCGCGATAGTAATGAGGGAATCGAGTATGCGTCCGCGAGCGGAATGGCAAGCAGAGCTGCCAGTGCTCCGGTGCGCGCCATCGCACGCGCCCTATCGACTCCGTATTCCTCGTCGGCCAGCCAGGATAGTTCACGCCGGGAAGCGCAGATTCGACGCGGTGACGATGGTGAAAGCGCGCGATGCCGTTCAGGAGGATGTTCACGAGCAACAGGACATGGTGGAGGAGGCAAGACAATACGAGGTGGTACTAACTCTATTCTACTCTGCGCTGCGGCGGCGTCAATTTGCCCGCTGTCAGCCGCCGGGCTCTCGGATGTTGCTGCACATCGGATTCCTTCTGGCCATCCCATCCAGTTCTGGACCGCTTCGACTGTCTCCGAGAACTTGACTCCCGTTGCTGTCCTGCGTTGGAGCGCATTGCAGTCCATCAATGGCTGCGTACGATGTTATCGCAGGCCTATCGTGATAACAGCCAAGAAGCTTTCCCGTGGACGTCTTCCACGCTAGAACGTTAGCCTCGAGTCTAATTGCAAGAGCCGCGGTAGAATGCGTCCTGCCGCCTGAGCTCCGGCGTACATCTGGGTACGGAAGCACAAGATGTGCTTCCATGGCATGCTTGATTCTATTTCGAGCTCCACTCTACGCCATCCCGCCGCCTCCGCCGCCTCCTCTCACGCACGACGACGAGGTGGAATGGGCAGGCGTCGTCGGCAGGTCAAGTACAACACCTCCCACTCTTGCAACACGTGTTTGCTCCAGAAGGACTTGCCCGAATCCCGCCCGCCACACTCGATATAGCCATGGGTGAGAAACGTCGCCTAAAGCGCAGCGGAGGATCTGCGGGAGTGGATCCGAGGCACATATGCGGGCAGCTGGGTATTCCACACAGCAGAAGCAGACGAGCATAGTAGCGGATGGTCTGGCCGGGCAGGACTTCTCGTGGGGGAGGCCATGGCGTTGCTGCTGACAAGCATGCTCGCAGCTTCTAATGCAGCCAACTGCAGCGGACTCTTCAAGACTGATCCTTCGACACGTGCCGGTGGTATGCGTTACGCCAGAAATGCTGCATCGCTTGTTCCATGCGCCACACGCGATGCTGGAGAGCACACCACATCCCTGCGACCTCCAGTGCAAGACTGCACGCGAGACCGCCATCGCGTGCAAGTCATCCGCCTCTTCGCCTCGTGCCTCTTCACTTTTCTATTCCTATGCAATTTCCCAAGCTCGTTCTACGCTCGCTACCATCCGTTCCGCGAATATGACAGTGTAGGTCCCTGTGCCCATTTGATTGCTCGATCGTCATAAGGACTGCAATATGCTGTGGTTTGCAGCATTCGTCGGCCTAGCTATAGCTACAGAGGCAAGAAAAAGGTTCGGGCTGCCAAGAGGTGAGGAAACTGCAGCAGTGATATTCCACAATCCTCGCTGTTGGCATGCAACGTTAATCATAAGTAGATGCAAATGTCACGGCGATCACAGACATCAGCCCCACGGGTCCAAATGGTTTCAATACATCGGCGTACTGCGCCTCGCAGATGTCTCAATATTTCGCGACCTACAATCCCGCTGGGGTCTTCACAACGTCGACTATCACGGATTACATAGGCTTCGATGACACAGGCGAGCAGACGGGCAAGATTGTGACGCAGTCTTACAGCACCAGGACCATCACGTTCACCAAGGAGGCATATATGGCCTGGCAACAGGGCGGGGCCAAACCGCCATGCTGCAACACCTGTCAATTGAAGGCCGGTACGATAGAATTTTTCTGGTGGCCAGACCTGGCACAAACCACGACAACTACCTCGGACCCAGTAACGTCCCCGACGAGCAATGTCACCGCACTTGTAACCGCAACTGGCAAAGATGGCTTCGTATTCACTTCCCCCACCGTGTACATGGCATTCTCATCACTATATGCGAAAAACTTCTGCGGCACAGTCGGCGAGATCTGGGAAAATACCACGATCGGCTTCCATCCCAGCGAAATATCGACTATCAACGAGTACTCATATACATACTATAGTTACTTCACGACTACCGAGCGAGGCTCCACTATCACCGGTGTAGCCGGTGCAAAGGGAACTAGATTACCTCCGTCGCCACTCAAATATGCTGACTTGGCTCAAAATTGCTCGACAATATCTGGATACGTCTACTTTGAGAACAATCCGCAGAATGATATTGGAGGTGGTTGGGAACATGATCCATGTCATCCTGTTCTTGCTATCCCGAAAGCCTTGCTTAACATGCAACAAGCATGGCAAGATGCGCAATGCACTGTGCTCGATGGTTACGGAGCTTACGATCCACCGATTGCCCTTACGCCTGCCACAGCTGCTGCTCAGCCCAGTCTTCCACCTCAGCCCGGCAAAACGGACACGCACACTGGGGCACCAGTGACAACGACTCATGCTGCCTTACCAGACAGCCAACCTACAACCCTGCCGAACCAGGAATCTGTTCCTGGCAACAGTCTATCTGAGACTACCTGGACGATTGGCCGTCCGACGCCTGAGACGCCCATCATTCAACCATCTCAAAGCGGACTGGACACTCGGTCCGCTGCAGGGACTGAGACTGAAACGAGACAATTCAAGCCACACGTTGAAGCATCAGGCACAGCGCTATCTAGCATTGGACGTACGCTTCAAAATGTGGGTGCCGGCCAACAGCAGCCTGTGCAGACTACAGTCGAGGTCTTCACCATCATTGAAGTCACAATCAACCCTGCTGGAACCACTTCTGTTTTGACAAGAACCACCGAGGCTATCTTGCAACCTGCCAGGACAGTTGTACAGGCGACAACGGACAGAGGCGGCTTTGTCACAATGAAGACCATTATCGAGGCGGAAACAGGCCACCCGGGACAACAGTCTGGGAATGGTGGCACTGTTTACACTATTCTCCACGAGACTGCGCTAGCCGACGGCCGAACCACGTTGATCCCTTCTGTGGTACTGCTTGGAGGTCCCAGTCTAGCCCAGCTCGAAGAGTCAGGAGTAGATGCTGTCGTGCCTATCATCACAGCTGGTGGTAACGTGTACACCGCTGACTCCAACTATGCATATGACATAGGTGGCACGATGCTCAAGCCAGGCGGGACAGTAACTGTCGACGGTACTACCATTCAGTTGGGCATAGATGGTACGACAGCGACCATCAACGGACAAAATGTAACATTGGCGAAGGTCACTGCCAGCGGAAATCCCGACACCACCATCGCCGTCGGCAGCGATATACTAAGTGGCGATGCTACAGGCGGCTTTGTGGTGGCACCTGGTACGACATTGTCGATTGGCGGTTCATCTGTGACCCTTAGTGGAACGGCATACGCTCTGAAGACGAACAGTGCAGGAGAGACGCTTCTTATCGCAGGTCCTATCGACGCATCGTCCACAGTCGGGAATGTTGCAGATTACATCATGAGCGTTATTGGACAGACCGATTCGAGGAACGATGCGAATGCGAGAGCCACTGCATCGACGACACGAGATGAAGGAAGCACAGCAACGAGAGAAGCCGAGACAACATCGACAGTATCTTCTGGAGCAACCACAATGATCAATAAGGGATGGCTTTCTTCATGGTGCTTCGCTATCATATTGGCACTCAGAGCAAGCATATGATGGAATCCAACGCACAGCTTCCACGAGATTCGGCGAGAGATCAGAAACCCAATGACTTGATGCATATTAGCGATCATGTAGAGCAACATTAATGAATAATAATTGTCAGTATGATAAGTGCTCATATGGACTCAACTACACAATACTGCATTCAAGTCCACAATCTTCCAGCATTCAAAAGACTTCGCAAGCAGAAGATTTCCGTACGCATTACAAAATCTGCTTCGTCTTGCCCGTCTCAACCTCATATACCCAGCCGGAAATTGTCTTGCCCAGCAAAGCAGAATGACCTCTCAGCCACTCCACATCATCTTTCACGGCTTTCTCCAGATCGGGGAAAGGTTGGAAATCGTAGGTACCGGCCAAAACGCCTGTTCCGACGTTTTGTGCTACGAGGGAGAGGGCGTCGGTGTTGGTGAAGGTTAGCATGCCGCAGCCGGTCTGGAAAGTTGTTGTGTCAAGTTAGTGACAATCCAAGTAGTCCACGTATCTTGTCACGAAAACGTTGGTTGAGGCCATGAGGGATTAGACTCGTACATGTTTGACTAGCACAATCTCGCGTGTTCCGAGAAGATGTTGAGAGATCAGAATCGATCGAAGGGCGTCTTTGGCGTTGCCTGCGTGGATTTTCTCATTAGTCGACGTGACATATGAGTTGTGGAGCAGAATGGAAACACGTACCGCCAGCATTCCTAATCACATGCGCATCACCGAGATCGATACCAAAGGCTGCAGCAGGATCGATACGAGCATCCATGCAAGTTACTGAACAAATGCGTGTTAGGTCAAAAAGATTTGCGGCTTTATTGATCGTGGAACTTGCCAACGAGGTACTTCTTTGCTGGTGGGAGCGCGAGATGGCCTTTTGTGAATGATGAGCTATACTCTTCATTTTTGGAGGCCAAATTCTTCTGGATATCTGTTGCCATCTTGTACGAGCTCCTAAAGATTTACAGTAGATTTTTATTTGTCTGAGCGTCGTTTCGAGATCAATATATTAGATGACGATGTATGGTGGGTCTTGCATTGAAGAATGCTTCGGTTATCTTTGTAGCCGTCTGTTTATATATCATCGAGCTGTTGTGTAGCTGTATCGGGCGGGGAATGTGATATGGCGTGCTACAGCTAGCGCAGGTACCTGCTGAATCCTCTCAAATACATTCGAGCTGTCGCTGGCCCTGGCATGCAATTCTCTTTTGGAGACGCATCGTGAACATACAGAAGACGATCTCTGTGACTGCATATTGCAAGCAATAAGTGCAACCTCGATACGACCGGTTGTCCACAAGTTGCACATGCGCCAACAGATCGCTCATTGTCGCTCAAAGTGATTCCGCACAGCTCGCACATATGCTGGACCAGTCCGACAGCAACCGCCTATCAGTCTTGCGCCATTCGCCGTCCAGCTGTCGAGCTCAGCAGAAAGTTTCGCCAAAGCAGCAGCTCTCTCTTCCGTATTGAGAATGTCTTCTGCGCGTTGACCATGCCAGGTCTTGCTCACCGCATCCCACACCTCTCCAGAGTTTGGATAAGCAACAAGGGGCATCTTTGTCAACTTGTGGATGTTGCCAAGGGTTTCGGCAGAAATGGCCATGGGCACGCAGTTGATGCCGAAAGCCACGACCTGTTTAGAATGCTGCTGCACCACGTCGACCACGTCTTGCCAGGGTGTACCATCCGCGAGGTGCTCAGTGTCCTTGATTGTGCAGCCGAGCCATGCAATAGCAGCGGGGAATTCTCTTTCGAGCAACACCAGTAAGGCCTTGATCTCATTGATATTTGGTATCGTCTCGATTGCCAGGAGGTCAACACCTGCGTCTACCAGCGCTGCGATCCTGGGGCGATGGAAATCCATATATTGCTCAGCATTCAAAGTGTATGCACCAGTGTACTCAGATCCATCTGAAAGATATGCACCATAGGGTCCGACACTTCCTGCTATGAGCAATGGCCTGTTTCGACCAACGACACTCGTGTAAGCTTTGTCGCGGGCCTGTCTAGCCACTTCGACACTGCGGTTGATGAGTGCTTTGCCATCGGCCTCGCTCAATTGCAAATGCTTAGACAGGCCCTCAGTGGCAGCTTGGTAAGAAGCTGTGATTGCGATATATGCTCCTGCAGCGAAGTAATCGAGATGGACTTGTTCGATGCTGGCTGGGTCGTCTTGGAGGATCTTCGCCGACCAGAGAGGATGGTTCAAATCGTGACCACGAGCCTCAAGCTCAGTGGCAAGCGCGCCGTCTATTACGAATGTGTCCACTGCATCGAGTAATGACTCAAAGGCATCTTTGGAGAGCATTTTCGCTGTGCCTCGAGTGGCTCTTGCTTTGCAGAAGACTCAGAAGGTCTCGTAGCCGGTATCAGCAATGCAGGAATGAACACTGTCTTCCTGGGTTGTCAGATTCAAAAAGGAGAGGCCAATGGCTCCAAGGAAAGGGTGATGTTTGGGCGAAGAGACATTTTCAAAAGCCGCCGCAGCGGATGGGCCACTCCAGCTCTCCATGATCAGTCAACGAGCGATGTGCCGTACGCACTGTCGCCATTTGATGCTCTCCGCCTTGTGAGCGAGATGAAGTGAAGTCACAACAAGCAAGCCATCAAGGTCCGAGCAGGTCGGAGGCGATGCGTGGTGCAGGAATGCGTGGTGGGTAAGGTTCAATGTTCGTGTCGGCCAACTCCACGTCACTGCAGGCTGCGGCTTGAGCTGTTGCCAACAGCGCGAGCTCAGAAGATCCGCGACCTCGAGACCAACAACATCCCAAACATGTCGCTGTTCTCCTTCTCCACTCCGCTCGACATCGACATCGTCCTCGACAATACCGACGACCGGCCCACAGTCGACGCCAAACTCGACAAGAACCGCCGGGAGAAGTGCCCGCTGTACCTCGATGGAGAGACCGTCAAAGGCGCAGTCACAATACGACCCAAAGATGGCAAACGACTAGAGCACACCGGCATCAAAGTGCAATTCGTCGGCACGATAGAAATGTTCCTCGACCGCGGCACACACCACGAGTTCCTCTCCCTGCAGACCGAACTGGCAGCACCTGGCGAGCTCCAACACCCCGTCACACTCCCCTTCTCCTTCAAGAATGTCGAGAAACCCTACGAATCCTACCATGGCATCAACGTCAAGCTGCGCTACTTTCTTAGAGTGACAGTATCGCGCCGCATGGCAGATGTCGTGCGCGAGAAAGATCTCTGGGTCTACTCATATCGCCAACCACCCGAGACGAACAGCGTAATAAAAATGGATGTCGGAATCGAAGATTGTCTACACATCGAATTCGAATACAGCAAGAGCAAATACCACCTCAAAGACGTGATCGTAGGGCGGATCTACTTCCTTCTGGTACGGTTAAAGATCCGACACATGGAATTGTCTATCATAAGGAGAGAGACGACGGGCGTGCCGCCGAATCAATACAATGAGTCGGAGACGTTGGTGAGGTTTGAGATTATGGATGGGTCGCCTTCACGTGGAGAGACAATACCTATTCGGTTGTTCTTGGGCGGCTTCGATCTTACGCCTACGTTCCGAGATGTGAATAAGAAGTACAGCACGAGATATTACCTGTCTCTGGTGCTCATTGACGAGGACGCGAGGCGGTATTTCAAGCAGAGCGAGATTGTGTTGTACCGGCAGGCACCTGAGAATAGTGAACTGGCGCAAAGGCAAGCGAAGGAGATTCAGGGGAGCTAGGCAGACGCGAGTGTGGGAGGAGAATGAGGAAGTCATTAAAGGTCGCCGAACAGATGTTATACTGTGAATAAATACTTGCCAGCGGTTTTCAGGGACGCTTTCACGAGATATGAACATAGCAGGGCGCTCTGGCGTACAGAGAATTCGAACTTAGGGCGATCACATCTTCGTAGTTGAGACCATGGCATACACTGCGAAACTTTTTGGCTTGTCAAACAGCGATTAAAATATGTTTGCCGATGCTTGGTATCACATATGACATATCTATCTTTACACATCGATCTCAACGCGTCCCTCCCCATCAATGGCAGCCTGGCCAAGTATGAAAGACGTTGCTGCTTTCGATTGCACCCGTGAGCCTGGGTATTCTCTCGTAGCAGCGTGGCTCCGACATCAAGGCCCCAAGTACACTTGCCCATTCCAAGGTATTCGTCACATGTGTCTCTCTCTCGCTCCTCTATGTTGAGCTCGTAGTGTAGGGCCCCCTCGTTTGCAGATGAACGCCGTCCCCCAGTGGCACATGTTTGCAAGATTGCCCACCATGCCAAATGTATGCAAAAACGCTTGAACGTATCCAGATACAACAGAAATCTGCTTTGAAATGCAGCCGGCCTTGTCATTTCATCATGACATCAGTAATTTGGCAGTTATTGCTTGCCATCGCCTTGCTGACCGGTTTGCTCCTGCTGCGCCTGATTTTGCGCAGCTTTCTCCTTTTCGGTCTTCTCTTTCTTTGACTTCCCGGTCCATAGATCCGAAATACCGTCCTTGAACTTCTCCCAGGGGTTCCGATTCAGATAGTTGCTCAGTTGCCGGAAGTTGTACATTTCTCCCCAGCAATCACGACCCCACTCGCAGCCTGCCATATTCACGAGGAAATCCCTCTCCGCCTCTTGGTAATGTATGCCCTGGAGGCCACATTCCTTCATATCGTCTCCGATCTTGAGCGCTCTGCAGCCGCCTGGTGGCAGGCCTCGATCGTCGCCGCAGGCTCCATTAGGGAAAGCATTGACCTTGCGTTGCGCCGCAAAAGCTACATGCGGTCGAATCCAGGGCTGGTTAGTGTAGATGTACTCGAAAGCGTCTTGCTCTTTGTGCTCCCATTCCATGTGCCGCTGCTCGTAGAAAACTGGATCCCACCACATGTCGAGCACTCTATCCGTCCATAAACTTCTGCGGACGAAGAAGGAGCCCAGATTGAAACCACCACAGTCTTGCGACAGGACCAAGTTGATGCTCTCTGGTTTGCCATCTCCAACGAGTGATAATGACTCCTCGTCCAGGTAATTCGCATACTGTCCTGCGCTGGCCTTGTCAGAAGTGCAGTTCGGCGGATGTTGGATCTTCAAGGGATTGTATTTGTTGATGTCGCGGTATGTCGTTCCGCCGAGGTCGTTGAAAAGGTGGCTTTGTAGCGAGTACTCCGGTTCCATAATGAAGGTGTTCAGATCGAGCCACCAGAACCTGCCAGAATTATCAGCCATGCCCATCAGTTTGCGATGTCGCTGAACTTACCACTCAGCCTGAGGATACTTCTTCATAGCGTTTCGCACAATATCCACCTTCTCCCAACTCTCCCTCCATTCGTGGGCGTAGCGTTTTTTCGTGCTCATGTCCACAATGTGCAGGTCGTACCCCCATTTGGCAGCATACTTTTTCTTGTTCTTAACACTGTCTCTTTCGATGGCCCATTCTCGAGCTCCCTTCCATTCCATCACACCACCTCCCTGGTTGGCGCCGAGTATGATGACGAACTTTGACCCTCCCCCTAGCCATGATGTCCTCCTATACCAGTATCGAACAGCTGTCTCGTTGTTAGCCATAGACCACCTGCCACCCGATGCGCAGAATACTCACGACTCCAAAATAGTGCCAGCAATCCCAGCACGGTGATGATCAACATCGCCATGTACTTCCGTCTCCGAGACATCAGTAACCCGCACCGTCTCGGGAGGTCTGCAAATGTCCACCGCATTCCTGTCCGCCCCCGTTCAAATTTGTCCTTTCCTGATATTCGCTCTTCCTGTCCCCCGTGTGCGAAAGGCAAGCTCATGCTCAGTTTGCGCCCAAATCTCCCAAAGAAGCCTTGATTCGTGCTCTGGTAGCGCGGGTATCCGTTGACTCTGGCCGATCGCTCTTTCGCCGTCGCCCACGATACGCCGTCGTTTGGTGTTGGACTCGAGCCGCGCAGTCGCCCATTTCCTTCAAAGGGAGGATTGCTCAAGCCAGGGGAGGACCAGCCGCCCTCTCGTCGCGGGCTAGGACTGCGGTCGAGCGACATGCCCGCCTCGTCCTTCTCGAGGAAGGCGTCGGCGGCCGTGTGATCGGAGAATGCGCTTGCACGCCGGGTATTATCTCGCGGACATGAATTGCTCGTTCTTCGTCGGTGATTCGAGACTTGGGCGGCGGTGGTTGCTTCTGCACCACTGGCAGATTTGGAGTGCTGAGCCACTTTGGCTGAGGAGTGTCGGAGGTGACCTGCAACGAGGGCCCTCGCAATAATGGCTAATGAGGAAAATAGATTGAGCGGGTCCCGGCCTCAGCAATGTATCCAATGCTCGCCTAGATCCACCTTTTGCAGGACGGGTATGCAGATAACGCCTCGTGTCGCAACGCCAGACACCGATTGACAGTCTGACCGTGTGCGTTGCTGCTGTTCGTTCAACGCCACAGGTGCGTGTAGGGCTGGTCGCGTCCAGGTGCACGGCAGGGAATGCTGGCCTGGGTGGAGTGAAAGCTGTCTCTGGTGATTGCAGGTGCTGGCGAGGGGTCCTGTGCGACCAGCGAGTACACTTTTCAGACCGCTTTTGAGTGCGCGTACCGTTGTATTACCGAGACATGCGGAGGACTGGCGTTCTGGGCTGAATGCGAATTTCTGGGACAGAGGCAGACAATATCGGGCAAAAGCAGAATCCTGCCACAATTCGTCAATCTGCGATGAGAGCTATCGTCAAGGGATGGATTGGCTTCTGTGGCGTCCAATTCGACGAGTACGCGCGGACCCGCGCTCCAATGACCATGCAATGTGATCACCTGCAACAAATCCCTACGCTACACACTGCTGTACGCTATCTGAAAGCAAACTGCGCATCTTCTGCATCGAGCATTCAGCTCGCATGCGAAGAAAAGACACGCTGTCATCTTCAGCAAATCGCATCGATAACGGTCAGATGTCGGATAATATTGTACCGACACGTTGTGGCGCTAGCTGGTTGGCTTAACGCAGGAGAAAACCACGGCGATTTCCTATTTCGATGCACTCTAACTACTGTTGTCCATCGATGAGCGTGATCGCATCCAGACCAGCCAGGTCGCAACAACCGTCATTTTCGCGATTTAGCATGGCGCGCAAATATGCTCAACTGCTTCTTGCCCAGCCGCGCAGAATCGTCTCTTGCAGAGACTCAGAGAGGGCAGGGCAACTACGAGCCATCGTTGTCGCCTTTCAACGGTCAGCAAGACCTCAAAGCACAATGCCTCAAACTTCGGCGGCTGGCATGATCGTGGTCTGGCAACTGCCAACATTTCGTCGTTCGTTCTGTAACTATATTGGGCGAGAAAATAGTGTTCGCGCAACGTCATCTTTCGTTCAGCCCGTTCTTCATCAGTTCCGTTCGTGAGCAACCATCTTCAGGCTTCGTAGGCTCAAGGCCCGATTTTTGCAAGACCACTTTGTTTGATGATGCCTATTCAGTCCGTACAGTATTGCTGTGAGGCAGAGCTCATTGGTGATCTGTACAAATACGCTGCATCATTATCAAGGCAGAAAGCGTTAGTACTGTTTGGCAAAAAGAGATCGAGCCGAACATGGTAGCGACTGGACACTGCCATGACCTTCGTTAAAAAAGTGGTCTCGAGTCGATCTCCAATATTTCCATTAAGGAAGGCTACCCGTTACTGAGTACTCTATTCCGGCGATGCCTTTTGCTGAGCCGAGTGATAGTTGACAGAGACCAGCGACTCTATTCACTCCGACGTCAAATTTCATCGAAGATAGCAACCTAGATCATCAAGCGTTCGACCTTGTCCTTCAGCGCGCGAATCTGTCCCATAAGATCGGAAGCCTCGTTGGTAGTGATGCTGCAGCTGATGACTGCCCGAGATACACCGCAGGCGCGACCGAGAGCCATCTTCGATGGAACATACACGTATGGAGTGTTCTTGTCCTCGCAAAGAAGTGGAAGATGGAGCAGAATAGCCAGAGGGGTCTGCAGAAGATTGTTAGAAAGGAGCGACATCACGCGACTGGGTAAGAATTTGACTTACAGTGTCGGCCGCGAGAATGATGATCTCGCTGATACCACGGTTCACTGTCGGAACGTTAGCACTGGCACCTGCAAAAACCACGAGCTGTTCACATACGAGTCTTCGTAGCCTCGTTGGCTCCCTTCTTAAGCTGGCGTGCATGGCTGGCTTGCTGGACAAGGTCGAGAATTCTGATTGAAAATGTTAGCAATACGTGCTGTCCGTCGGCGTGCACCAATAACTCACTCCTGGCTCAGTGCAGCATCGGCAATCGGCCAAGCAGCGCTCTGGTCGGCCATTTTGTATTGGAGGGTGGATTTCTGAAGGAGTCGAATTTAGGATGGAAGTGCCTGTCGCGCATTCTTAGCTGAAGTTCTGAGGATGCGTCAAATGGAGAGTTCAACGTACTGATGTCGCGCAAGGCTCGCCCGAATAGCTATGGGTTCACGGCCCTGTTGTTGTCGATGTTCGCGAGTAGCTAACAATTTTCGCGAGATGCTCAAAGAAAGTTGTAACCTTTTTTTGTGTCGTCGTACTATCGGTCCGTTCCGAAGCGCCTCAGGCGGCAGTCACGTGTAGCCAGCTCTACTTGACAGCAGCATCATCCAAAACAGCTCCTTCGAAGCGACCAAGCAGCAACACACCTCCACGCGGCCCACAACACCTTTTTCATCTTCAGAAGCCACTTGAATCCCATTTCACACCTTTCAGACACACATTCAAGATGGCCACCGATCTCTGGTGAGTGCAGCGACTCCAGGCGCTCTGGGAATCATGATGGGGCAAAACGCGCACCATGAAGCTGGCCAGAAGCCCCCCGTGGGCGACGAGCAGGTTGCACGCTGGATCACAAGGAGCCATGAAGCTGACAAGTCGTGTGTGTAGTCCCGTCTATGCTGTAAGTGCCGCCACGAACCGCTACACCGCAGGCAACGGACTCCTTGCCCAACCACTTCCCACCGCTACGCCATCGAGCTGTAACGTCCTTGCCACGGCCTACACTTGTACCGAGACGCATAACGGGCGATGCACATGATGGACGGATCAGGCGGAATGCTAATTTGATGGTCACAGCCTTTCTTCGGCGCCATGGGCTGCACCAGCGCCATTGTGTTCACCTGCTTTGGCGCAGCGTACGGCACAGCGAAGGCCGGCGTGGGTATCTCATCTATGGGTGTCCTCCGACCTGACCTGATCGTCAAGAGTATGTCCTACAAGCTCCCTGAACGCAGGAATTTTGAAATGCAAGAGATGGAGCATGGAACAAGTGGCTAACGCTATGCTGCAGACATCATTCCAGTCATTATGGCTGGTATCATTGCTATCTACGGGTTGGTGGTGTCAGTGTTGATCTCCAACGAATTGACGCAGAAGACGCCGTTGTTCACTGGCTTCATCCAACTGGGCGCCGGTCTCTCTGTCGGTCTTGCTGGTCTGGCCGCTGGGTTCGCCATCGGTATTGTTGGTGATGCTGGTGTGCGTGGTACAGCGCAACAACCTAGGTTGTTCGTCGGAATGATTTTGATCCTCATTTTCGCTGAAGTTCTGGGTACGTTGGCTGCAAGCTCCAAGCTGTTCGTGCAGATACTAATGTTTGTGCTCAGGTCTGTACGGTCTCATTGTCGCCCTGCTCATGAACTCGCGCGCAAGCCAAGATGCCGAGTGCTAGATAGCAAATGATGAGAGGTGATAAGGACGCCGACAAGACATTACGACAACCAAAGCGCGTCAACATGGTGGTGGCAGAAGAAGGATACGGACGCATGAGCCGTCTTGACTGAAGATGGTGCACAGTCCGCATCGACATCGACGCAATCGAAAGAGTGCGCCGTAGGATAGCATTAGAGAGCATGTAACGTTAGTTGTATATTCAAAGCAGCAGGCGTTCACGAAGGGGTAGACAGTGTATATGGACCATTTGATCACGTTTCTTCCCCTACTGCCTGGGACAGTCACATGTTTACGCGTGCCCTAAGACAAAGTACTGAAAGCTACGAAAGTTTCCGGGCGATGCAATGCTAGGTACAGCAGCTGGAAGGCATACTGTTTGTCGTGTATGCGCAGGCTCAAGGATGAGCGAGCTGGAACAGGCAAGTGCGCCCGCATTACAAAAGTGCAAGGCGGCAAGATTGCGGATCGCAACGGGTCGGAGGTCTGTTCTTGGCCTTTTGCAAGGCCCCCGGAGCTCTGAGGAGGACATTGCCGGCAGACTGGAGGCGGAAACGCAGGCCGTGTTGAAGCAGAACAGCCCCTCTTGACATCAGAGAACCCCGCCATACATGAGAGGTAAATGTGCGAGGGACACTGCAACTCAAACTTACATCGACAGGCAAGAGTTTTTCCCCTTCTCCTCTTCTGCTGCAAACTACATCTTTCTCCTCCTCTCACTGCGCCTGTGACCATCAAGGTATCCCATTGAACCCGCAGCTGCACCCATCACCCACCCAATCCGCGAAGCACTAATACAAAGCTTCCACCATGTCCGACACTGCAGGAAAGACAATCACTTGCAAAGCCGCCGTAGCATGGGAGGCGGGCAAGGATCTCGTGGTCGAGGACATCGAGGTTCTGCCTCCACGAGCTCATGAAGTCCGCATAGAAGTCTACTACACTGGTGTGTGCCACACAGATGCGTACATGCTGAGCGGAAAGGACCCCGAGGGTGCTTTTCCAGTCATTGCAGGGCATGAGGGCGCTGGTATCGTCGAGAGCGTCGGCGAGGGCGTCACCAACGTGAAGGTTGGCGACACTGTCGTTGCCCTGTAGTAAGTCTCACAGCCCAACGATCGATGGGATAGAGGTGCATCCGACGTTGAGAGTCCAAAACTGACAACATCTCCACAGCACGCCGGAATGCAAAGAGTGCAAATTCTGCAAGTCCGGCAAGACCAACCTCTGCGGCAAGATTCGCGCAACTCAAGGAAAGGGTGTCATGCCTGACGGCACTTCTCGCTTCAAGTGCAAGGGCAAGGACCTCCTCCACTTCATGGGCTGCTCAACCTTCTCGCAATACACCGTGCTCGCTGACATCTCCGTCGTCGCTGTGACACCAGATGCGCCAATGGACAGGACATGCTTGTTGGGCTGCGGAATCACAACCGGCTACGGTGCAGCCGTTATCACAGCAGGACGCGGAGGTGTCGAGAAGGGTTCCAACGTTGCAATCTTCGGTGCTGGTTGCGTTGGTCTCTCCGTCATCCAAGGTGCCGTGAAGCAGGGCTCCTCTAAGATCATTGTCGTCGATGTCAACGATGCGAAAAAGGAATGGGCAAAGAAGTTCGGTGCCACTGACTTCGTGAACCCAGCCAAGGATCTCAAGGAGGGCGAGAACATCCAGAGCAGACTCATCGATATGACTGATGGTGGATGCGACTACACATTCGACTGCACAGGAAACGTTCACGTCATGAGGTCAGCGCTCGAGGCTTGCCACAAGGGCTGGGGTGAGAGCATTATCATTGGTGTCGCCGCTGCTGGACAGGAGATCTCCACAAGGCGTAAGTCAAGTCACTCTGATTTCGACGAACATGAGGCTAATTCTCATCACAGCATTCCAACTCGTCACTGGCCGTGTATGGAAGGGATGCGCTTTCGGTGGTGTCAAGGGCCGCAGCCAAATGGGCCAACTCGTGCAAGACTACATGGACAACAAGCTCAAGGTCGATGAATTCATCACACACCGACAGCCACTCGGTGGCATTAACGACGCTTTCCACGACATGCACGCTGGAGACTGTATCCGCTGCGTCGTGGACATGCGCAAGGTTTAAACAATGTTAGATTTGGGAACTGGAAAAACAGCTTGTGAATAGTGAAGTTAGCGTTGCTGCAACCAAATTGTGAAGCTATAGGTGTAAAAAGGGACGTTCACATTCATACTGGAAGTTCCGGTTCTTCCTGCCTACGCATCTCCCTCCATTCGCTACATGTCAGCATGCTGGAAGTGGAAGGAGGCGGGGTTGCTTGGAACATGTTATGAGTACGAGCCGGAACAGCATCGGTTTATCTTTCTACTTCATACAGACGTTACGGCTGGCGGGGTGCCGTGAGGTTGGAGCGCCATCCATGCTATGCGATCATTTCTACAAGTTGGTGAGGTAGTCCTCGATCTCTTGTGGACTCAGAATTCTGAAGCGCGGGCCAGTCGCCCCCTCGACTCCTTCGTACCCGAGCAGATGGTCGGCAGGATCTCCAATGATGCCAATCTCGACTGTGTCGCCGTTCATCTCGCCTTCGATCGTCTCTTTGAGCGTCAGGAGTGCAATGTGCACCGCATCCTCCAGCTCCAGACCCTCAGTGTACCGCTTCTCCAAGAACGTCTTCGCGCTCGTTGCACTCTTACCAATGGCAGTGGCCTTCCATGGAAAGTAGCTGCCGCTGGGGTCGACTTGGTACAAGCTTGGCCCGCCCTTCAGAATACCACCGGTCTTCCCCGACTTCTTCTTCTTGTCGTCCAGATCCATCTCCTCTGCAGCTTCTGCTTGCTCTTGCTCTGGCAAAATCCCATCGTCCCAACCAGCAATCAACAAGCTCACGCCGTACGGCCGCACACCTCCACTCTGCGTCGCCTCTTGCATCACGCGCGCCACGTCTTGCACTAATATCCGTGTTGGCGGGTACTCGTTGTATATCCGCTTGTAGCCTGTGTGACTGACTTTGCGCGCCTTGTCGACGAGCACACGGTAGTCGGGACCCATGCCGGAATAGACCATGCCGATGTTGGGCGTGATCAGCGAGACTTTCGAGGACGATGAGGCATCGATCAGCGGTGTGGAGGATTTCTTTTCGGTGGCAAGGACGACGCCGTTGGCGGCTTTGATGCCGAGCGATGTGACACCTTGGTTGACTGCATTGAGCGCATATTCTGGGCCAAGTCAGTGGTGCAGTGAGCGATGCGTTTGTGACGTGTCCTACCAATCTGCACCAGTTTTCCACTGCAGAGATGTTAGCGGCGGCAATCAGCAGTTAGCAGATGCGAATTTGACATACCTGGGCGAGAAGGTGGTGAGCGAGAAAGAGTATCGGTCGGCCATGATGGCCGCTGGTAGTTCAGTGCGCGCGGCGTTTGAGTGCTGTCAGTCCGAGCAGGTGGTGGAGAGACGGTGGTGGGTATGGGTGCGGATGCGGTAATGGAGATTCGTGGTGGTGGTTGTCGCGAAAGTGAGAGATGGAAACATCAAGCTCTCAGAGTGTTGCAGGCGACCAGCTAGGTACGTGTTGCACCTGCCGTCACTAAAAGCGGCTTAGCGCGGCTGCTCTACTGAGCAGTCTTTGGCGAAGACATCTCTCCGCTCGACTGCTCACCACGGCCCATCCACCGACGCTGCTTTGTCTGCTCGCCAACCATGAGCTCGTGCGCACCTTTCATTCACCCTGCTCGCGACACTGGCTGATTGTTCCTACTTCACGCTCCTCATCAACACCTTTCAATTGGCAAATCTCACTGATCAAAATTCGGCATGGCAGCCTACTCCACTGGGGCCAGCTGGTCGTTCCCAGCCGACTTGCCTGGTGCTTTCGAGCAACAATTTTCGCCTGAGCCACCATTGGCAGGCGTCGATGACCCATCAATGAATGGATCTCACCATACCGCAGACTCCGAAACGAAGCCTGCCGCAGAGCCGGAGCCAAATCGCAGACGGACCCATTACCGAGCCCGCAAGTGCAGAATATGCCTCGAGGAGGTCGAGCCCACCTTTCACTATGATCCAGATTCGACACTCCCCGCCTCAATGCAACCTCCTCCGCGCGTGACGTACGAGAGTGAAGATGGAGGGCGCCTTTTGTCGCCTTGCAAGTGCAAGGGCTCACAGAAATATGTTCATGAAGAGTGCTTGGGCGCCTGGCGACGTGCAGACCCGCTCCAGCAGCGCAACTACTGGGAATGCCCTACGTGTCGCTACAAATACAAGCTGCAGCGCTTGACCTGGTCTGCTTGGATTTCGAGCACGTCTGCTCAGCTGGGCCTGACCGCCGTGATACTCGTGGCTTCAATTTTCTTGCTGGGATTCGTCGCCGATCCAATTATTAACCTCTACATCGACCCTTATACCACAATCGCTACTGGAGGAGGTCCTCGAGACTCGCTGCTCTTCGAAGACGAGCCCACAACATGGTTCGAGCACATGCTGAAAGGCCTGGCTTCGCTAGGTCTTGTCGGCTTTGCCAAGTTCCTGTTCACACTTTCTCCATTTCAGTGGTTCAACGTGCGAACTTCGTTTGGAAGAAACACAGTTGGGGGTAACGGCAGGGATCGTCTCCAGCAGATCAGCTGGATCACAATCCTCATCGGTATCATCACCGCGTCCTACGCCATATACAAGCTGGTTCGTGCGTGGTCCAGACGCACGTTGGAGTCGGCCAGTGAGCGCGTGATGGATGTCGGAGGTAATGATGACGAGGACGAGGATGACTGAGGCTGAGCAGCACACGTTGTGGCGAGTAGACTTCGTTATACTGACCAACTTTTACACACTGTGCCAGGCTTGCTCATTTCTCTATCATGTCTCGCTACGGTGAGTGTCAGGCCTCCTTTGGCCTCTAGCAGGCATCCGCCCTAACTTAAGTTGGCTCGTCTCGGACTTGTTCCCATTCAAAGACTTGACAATTAGTCAAGGGGCGCAGATTGAATTGCTCGTACGAATCTTGATCTCAGCGTTATGCTCGAGAACGTGGAGGATTGCGTGGCTATCTCCAGCGCATCATGCTGCATCCGTGCGGCACCATACTCTTCCGGTCACTCGAAAGAGAATTAGCGGACCGGTAGACTGGCATGCGACTGGTACATCATTGTAATTTCTCTGCAGAATAGCTGTTTCATCGGCTTCACGCCCTTCACATGTTCTTTTCTCTTCGAAGGCGTCTTGGACGTCCAGCTTGGCACCGATTGTCTGGTCGCGCCGCTGCCCGCCAGCTCAAGACGTGGGTGACGGCGGGCAGTGGTCTACAGTTCTACAACCTAGCCTCGCGGTCCAGACACATCTTGCAGAGCTCGAGCATTCTCTCTGCAACTTCCTAAAATGGAGCTGATCCCTGCCGTTCTTGTCGCTGACTGGTCGCTTCGTGGTTCTGCGTCTGGAAGCCGTCTTAAACGGCTAGAAGCCCAGAAGTGATGTATTCGCACCTGACCCGGCACCGAACCTTCTTTCCAGGTTCTCGACTTGCCGCTACTCCTGCCCTCGGAAACGGCACTTCTCTGCGATCCATGAGAAGGAGACCGCAATGAGCTTCTGTACAAACGAGTTCGATCTGGTGCGAAGGACCCACGATGAGTCTGCGATTGGCCTCGCTAGACCCCAACGAGCCGCGAGCTGCCAAGGACTGTAGGAATTGCAATCGCAGGCGCATCAAGTGTGACAGAAGCATTCCTACCTGCAAGAAATGCGGCCTCCGGTCGTTGGAGTGTGGCGGCTATGGTTTGCGCATACGCTGGGACCAGGGCGTAGCGAGTCGAGGGAAGCTGAGTGGCATGAAGATACCTGTGCTCGGCGGTCAGCCAGCTGCTCCTCTGGTCAAGACGCCCACGCCTCCTCGTAGCGAGAGTCCTATCCCACACATTCGCCATGCGGCAACATTTCCAGCTCGGGTGGACATCACGAGTCTGCTCGCGTCGCCTGCGCCTGCAATTGCGGGCTCCAGTCGAGATGATCCCCAGCAGAACGCGCTTGGAATAATATTCGATAATCCACATGCGCTGAACATCAACCTGAGCGAACGAGAAGTCCCGTCTCCTCTGGAAGACCCAGCGGCGCAACGCCTATTCAAGTACTATGACCACTTTGTGTCCGCCACTTTCCCATGGGTCGAAGGGCCTGACAACCACTGGCGAACAGTAATGTTACCACTATCACTCGAGTACAGGCCGTTGCTCCTCGCGCTGCTGGCAATGGCGGCTGAGCAATACTCGTCGAAAACAGGGTTCGAATGGATCTTCGCAGACGGATCGTGTGGCTCTGCCCAGTTGCGAGACGACTGTCTCCGTCTTCTTTCGCAAGATCTGAAGGACGAAGTCTCGGGTGCGGCGCCGGATCAGCAAAGACACTCAAGCGGATTGCTTGCAGCCATCCTCGCGTTGTGCAATCTTGAGATGGTGCGCTCCGATTCTGCACTGTGGCGTGTGCATTGGAGTGCGGCTCGAGCTATCACACATCGGTGGACAAGTCCCCCGAATTCAGCCATGACGCTGAACTACAACGACAGATTCCTTGTGGTCGATGCTTTCACTTACGACGCACATGCCTCATGTACTACGTTCGATGGATATCGGCAAATTCCCAACGATGTTGTTCACCCGCACGATGTGGACATATTTATTGAGTACTTCAGGCTGGTGCAGGACGTTACTCGTTTCGAACGAGCCCGTTTCGAGGATTACAGCCACCCAGTGCCAGAGTGGCTACAAGACAGACACAGAATACGCGCGGCATTTGACGCTGTAAGAAGACGAAACCTGGGCTTCAGTCAGCTATTCCAATTAGCATCGGAAGAAAGAAAACACGACTTTGACGCCTTGATCGACATGTACCACTATTCAGCAATGTTATACGCATTCCAGGTCGCTCTGCATCCTGTGGCAGATCTACTGCTGCGCCACGAATGCGCAGAAGGAGCCATTGATAGCTTGAATCGCATCAAGAGTCCAGAGGGCATTCAACAGAACTTCGTGTGGCCGCTCTTCGTGGTCGCAACAGAAGCGAGAGGCATGGAGGAGGCACAGAAATTTTGCGAGTGGCACCTTCTTGACGCTATGGCGGGAACAGGCTGGGGGAACTTCTATCCCGCTCTCGATTTCTTGAAAAGATTTTGGAAGACTACGCCAGGCTTGCATCCCACCTGGATCACATTCGCGAGGGAGGAGTCAGCAAGAGGGATCAAACTTCTGGTGATATGAGTGTTTAGAGCATGTTTGAACAGTACACAGGTCGGGAGGGCAGCAGCACCCAAGTAACACAGACCACGCAGCGATGCATTAATGAATTGATCCTTCTCAGACACACGGCCTTCCGCCGAATGGGTACTCGCCTCTGAGTTCACACCTTCGATATTGCGTTTACTGCCGGAGGAATTCCAAGTATATCTATGCTCCTTGTATCTCTGCCTCCTGCGGCGTAGCTGAGCCATTCTGTATACTGAAGGGAGACATACGAGCAACCAAAGTCGCGAGAAATACGAAAATGCTGATGTTCCCGGATTTCCATTTTTCTGTCCGCAACTAGACGGCTTCAGGATGAATACGAGGACGCCTTGGAGATTGTGCCTATGCTCTTTTCTTGACCACGCGGCTGCGGTCTCTTTGGGGCCAGGTGCATCCGGTCATCGGATCACTCGTAGACAGACACTGCAGGACTGCGATGCAGTTTGTACGACACTCACAGCAAGACTGATGCCTGTGGGCCACGGCTTGAGCACGTGTTGCCAAGTTCCTTCGTCAGGCTGAACACCAATGAGACGGGTGAAGTTTGTTGTCGGCAGCGACGCCGTCCAGACAACGCGGCTTAGGGCGAGCCACCCTGCTCGCGCAACCTTGCATTTGTTCCACAGACCCTCCACTTTTCCCCGTCAACACGCTCGCGCAAACTCGCTGCGGCGCCACAGTCATTTGTTACATTCTTGCCACTGTGTTGATATAAGGAAAGTGGTGCGCCGTCCTCTACAGTACGTCTGTTCTCATGCGCCATCAAAATTACTGGTTCGGTTCGGATGTTGACATGGGTTGCCCATAGCTCCCTCCTTATCACTGTCGACCTCGAGAAAATCGACAGCTGTTCACCTTCGACGCGGTCACCAACACCACCGGTCGTCCCCATCAATACTTCAATTCACAATGCGCGCCTCGAGCCTCATACTCGTGCTGCCAGCACTCGCTGCTGCGCAAGAGCAGATCCCGATGATCGACCAACTCAAAGGGTGGTTTGCAAAGGCCACAGCATCGGTTTCGACGGCTGTGGAGAAGGCAACACAAGCTTCCATTCCAGACCCAGTCGCTGCAGCTGCCGCAAAGGTCGCAGATTTGAAGGTCGAGAGGTTGACCTTGGACAATCACAAAGAATTGATCCAGCCGGGTTCTTCGGAAGCTGCTCCTGGTATTCAGACCTGGGAGGTGTTTGTGACGGGAGGAAACAAGACATGCTATGGCCGATGCACTCGCGCAGAGACAGCATTCAACGAATCTGTCGCGTTGGTCGCAGCTTCACCGAACCCACCAAACCTTGCACTCCTCAACTGCGAAACCGACGGCGTTCTCTGCCACGCTTGGGCTGTCTCTCCTCCGACTGTGCTTCACTTGCAGCTCCCACAGCCTCTGGCCGATCAATCGACTCCTGCCTCAACTATGCGCTCGATCAGGGTTAACACTACCACGGTGACTGCAGCGGACATTGCTGCGATTCATCTGCAAGAGAAGTACCTGGAGACTGAGCCGGTAAGCTACCTACTGGGATCATATGGTCGCGTCGGTGACTGACTTTCACTTGCAGTACGAGGGATTCTTCCATCCCTTTGATGGACCACTTGCGCAGTACGGATTGACCATTCCATTCGGCTACCTCGTCTGGGGCTTCTCACAGATCCCATCATGGATGTTCATGATCGGCATTAGTTTCTTCTCCCGAACCATCAGTAAGTAAAGTGGGAAAAGCTTGTAGATTTCGTGCTAACATTCAGCAGTGGGTCGACGTATGGCACCACCTGCCCAACGAGGCGACGCTCCTGCCGCAGCCCAGTAAGAGCATGACATGGAAAAAAATGTAATTTGTGGATGGCATAATATACAAAGTACTTTTTGCGATGAAAGAATATGCACGAGGAGGACTACGATACCCTACGGTCATTTTTTGAGCAGCAAATCTGTGCACGCGAAATCTGGGTAGGTATTTTGGCATATGATAGCGTGCTCGGAACACAATTTGATGCCCGACAGCTCGCTAGGATGGGCATCTTTGGCTAGAATCAATGTCGTCCAGCTCATGCGAAGTGTAATTACAGAGCAAACCAGAATTTTCACGCAACGCCTCAACTTCGCCTAAAACTTTCACATGTGAATGCCATGTTAGTGGGGGCGGCACAAGCTGAAAGCGATTCTCCAAGAATTTCTTCTGTGTACCCAAGCTATACCACCAGTCATACATCAGATTCCTTGAAACTCCAAAAAGAGTGCTACTGGCCAGCCCCACAGTTCTCTCAAGCGCCCATCTTCCTGTCCTTTCGATTCTTCATTTTTCAGTTATCGTTCTTCCAGCGCATCTTGCACGGGGAATGGTCGCTATGATCAAGCTTGTAACATGCGCGCTTGCCGTAAGGCGAGTACGCTACAATCACTTGAACCAGTCCTTGGAATGCAAAGCAGCATCGACCAGCTCGTCTTTACACTTGATAAACACCCAGAGGTTGGATTTGTCTCATACATATCCTAACCTGTCTCCCCATTGGATCCAGGCGTCACCACAACGGTAGCCATAGTAGCGAATGGCCGCAAAGTCGCGTTAGCAGAGTTTTTTAAAGGGGTGCTTGGTCGTGCTCACCGTCGGGGCGCTCGTCCAGGATTTTTTCCATATCGGTAACGCACTGCAAAAGCTCTGTTGCATTGCTAGTATGGGTGTCCGAGGACCAGACTTTCTTCTTCATAGCGGACGATGGTGGAGCTAGAGTGGCGAGCATCAGAACGATGAAATTTGTTGGCTTCATCTTTGGCGATAGGGACTTGAGTTGGTAATCTTAAGTAGTCCGAGTTGTAAAGGTCGAGCGAAAGGCTTTTTTCGGTGTAATGAGAAAAGTGGACGGCAGAGTAGTACTTACACGCTCCTAAAACTTTGCACGTGTCCTTGGTAAGACCTACCTAAGGTATAAGAATTGGCACCAGAACTTGAGGCCGCATTAAGCATTGGGTCATTGCATTCTCGGCCCAGCTTCTGCAAGTCCTTCCAGTCCTTGCATTGGATCTGCGGGTCCATCGCCGTTCTGTAGTTCTGAGGCAGCATCGCCTTCTTCTCCGACGTTGTACTTGGCAGCGTAGCCTTCCTATTGTAAAATTAGCACCATGCTCCGGGAACACACAGTTGATGCACTCGCCTGCTCCCAGACCGCCGTCCGACTTCCAAGGCCTTCTTCGTGGTTCTTCTGCGGCTTCGCTTGGTTGACCTTGATCACTCGCCCGTAGAGTTCAGACTGGTCCATGTTGTCGATTGCTTCGCGGGCATCTTCTGCGAGAGAGAATTCGACATAGCCGAACCCTCGGTGTGGGTCTCGATTTGACGCTCTGAATTTTGTTAGTATGTCTGGGGGATCCGATTTGGATGTGGCTTTACTTGCAGGTCAGGTTTTGGTAGGGAGACATCGACAATCTCGCCAAAAGGTATGAACGCGTCGTGGAGGGTCTGCTGTGTGACTTGGTGATCCAGCCCGCCGACGAAGACTGTTTTCGTCTGTTTCGCTGCGTCTGCCATTTCTGCTGGCCGAAAGGTGTCGATGTCAGTTATTGTTATCACGTGCAAGAGCGGAGGAGAGAAAGAGTGAAGCAAAGCTCGCCAAGCTGACGTATCTGGTTGCACTAACTAAGTTACTTGTCCTCAGGGTTCAAGGGAATCAATCTATAAACATCTCCAGGCGTTTAAGGAGATCTGTTACCAATTCCACCAGTCTCGCTCCTATTCTCCCTCCCACTTGTCCTCTAATGCACATGCACGGCCTGTAGACACGCGTGTAGACTTTCTCTCTTCACTTCAACCACCAGCATTGCGGCCCCTCCACCATGGTCCGCCTGCGAGAGATCCCGCGCACCGCCGTTTTCGCATGGCTACCAGGCAGCGCTGCACCGCTCGTGGTGACGGGTACGAGGACGGGCGCCGTCAGCGATGACTTCTCGAGCGAGGTCAAATTGGAGCTTTGGGACCTACGACTTCATGAGCTGGACGGCGACGGCGAACTAACGCCAGCTGGCAGCATCACGACCGACTCGGGCTTCAACGACATTGCATGGAGCGCACCCGATGACGACCATCCGCTTGGTGTGATCGCGGGTGCTTTGGAGAATGGCAGCGTTGACCTCTGGGACGCTGAGAAGCTACGCAATGGATCCTCCGACGCATTCATTTCGCGCACTACGAAGCACACTGGAAGCGTACGAGCCCTCCAATGGAATCCCTACAGACATAATCTATTGGCGTCTGTGGGTGCCAAAGGCGAGATTTACATCTACGACCTGAACAACATGGCCAACCCATTCAGGTTGGGGGCGTCGGCAGCTCGGGCAGACGATATTGAGTGCCTGGATTGGAACAAGCAAGAGAAGACCGCACACATCTTGGCTACAGGTAGCAGTGGAGGCTTTGTGACAGTCTGGGACGTCAAGCAAAAGCGGGACATTTTGACCTTGAACAACCAGGGCCGTAAGGCGGTCAGCGCGGTGGCATGGGACCCGCAAGAGAGCACGAAGCTAGCCACAGCAACACCGAGTGATCAGGAGCCACTGATCTTCTTGTGGAGCTTGCGCAACAGCAGTGCACCAGAGCGGACATTGAAGGGGCACGAGCTAGGTGTTTTGGGCTTGTCGTGGTGTATACAGGATCCAGACCTGCTCCTCTCCTGCGGCAAGGACAACCGAACTATTTGCTGGAATCCAAAGACTGGCGATCGCTACGGAGACTTTGCCGCTGGATCGAACTGGGCGTTCCAGACTGCATGGAACCCGCATAACCCGAGCCTGATCGCGAGTGCCTCATTCGATGGAAAGATACTGATCACGTCAACACAAAGCACAAATTCGAAATCAGACGAGCAGGGAGCGGCCAACCAAAATCTCGACGGCGAGGACTTCTTTGCCAAGGCGCAGTCTCAGCCTCTCGGGATTTCATTCACTTTGCCCAAAGCGCCAAAATGGGCCGGCCGACCTGCTAGTGTTTCGTTTGGCTTTGGCGGAAAACTTATCCGAGTAGGCGCAGATGCGTCGCGAAAGAGCAAGGTCTCGATAGAGGCCTTCGAGGTGGACAGCTCCATCGGAGAGGCGACGACCAATTTTGAGAATAAGCTTGCTTCCGGAGACCTCACGAACATCTTGACTTCGAAGCTTGAGGACGCGAAGACAGACGAGGAGAAATCTGACTGGCAGGTTATCGACACACTGAACGCAGGGAGCTCCAGAAAGAAGCTGAGGCAATATCTGGGCTTCGAGGATCCGGCGACCAGCGAACTTACCGAAGGCACTGAGAAGCTCGCAGTCAATGGCGATGCGGAGAACAAAACAAATGGTGACAAGGACGATGACTTCTTCGGCAGTGGGAAGGCTGACGACAATTTCCTTGCGAATTTGGCTGGCTCTAAGGGCGCCAAGATCAACAACCCATTCAAGGTCTACACTGGTTCGGAGTCTGAAGCCGACAAAAACATCACGCAGGCGTTGATGTTGGGCGATTTCGAGAAGGCTCTGGATGTCTGTCTGACAGAAGATCGCATGTCTGACGCCTTCATGATTGCGGTCTGTGGTGGTCAGAAGTGCATCGACAAGGCGCAAGCGGCCTATCTTAAGAAGCAGGCCAATGGGCCAAATTATTTGCGACTCCTCGCGAGTATTGTTGGCAAGAACTTGTGGGACGTCGTTCACAATGCCGATTTGAGCAACTGGAAGGAAGTCATGGCTACCCTATGCACATATGCAGACGAGAAGGAGTTCTCCGATCTGTGCGAAGCGTTGGGTGATCGTCTTGAAGAAGCTTTCCAGAGCGGCGATGGCCCGAAGACGCTTCGTCGCGACGCATCCTTCTGCTACCTTGCTGGCGCGAAGCTTGAGAAGGTAGTGATCAACTGGGTTGCTGAGCTCGAAGAGCAGGAGAAGGATGCGCAAGAACAGTCTGAAACTGATAACGGATTCTCTGTGCACGCCAAGTGCTTGCAAGCGTTCATCGAGAAAGTCTCCGTATTCCGCAAAGTTACCAACTTCAGGGATTCAGAGCTGCAAGCGGCTGCGGATTGGAAGCTGGCACCGTTGTACAGCCTCTACGCGGAGTATGCAGAGATCCTCGCTTCTCACGGGCAGCTCACTGCTGCCGAGCGGTATCTGGATCTGTTGCCGGCCAAGTTTGCCGGTGCCGAGACATCACAGCAGCGCATCAAGCAAGCAACTAGGAAAGCAACTGCTGCAGCTCGACAACCTGCTGCGACGCAGCGTGGTGGCCGGGCTCAGCCCTCACTGAATGCATTCCAGCCAGCACAGCCAATTGCGCCCGTCCAGGCACAGCCACCAGCACCACTTGTTAACCAGGCTCGCAACGCTGCACCTTCTCCATACGCTTCAGTCGTGAGCAACACGAGCATACCACAGCCGGCGAACCCATACGCGCCCACGAACAACGCCTATGCCCCATCTGGCTACACTCCGGCGCAGCCCTCTGCACCGTATGGCCAGCCTTCATATGGAGGGTACCAGCCGCCTCAGGCACAGTCTGCACTGCCACCACCTCCTCGAGCGGGGACTTCATCACCAGCAGTACTGCCTGCCGCGTTAGCAAAGAAGACTGGCGATTGGAACGACATGCCAGAGGGCTTCCTCAAGGAGCGACAGCCCACACCTCGCCGCAACACTCCAGGTCCACAGCCGGTGGCTGCGCCTTTCCCAGGTGCACAAAACCCGATGTCTCCGCCACCAGGCCCGCCATCGGCGTACAGCTTTCAAAAACCAACGCCTCCTTTGCCGCCGCCTCCAAAGGCTGGCGAAGGTCCACCTCGCGTCACTTCTCCGCCTATGCAGCCACCTGTTGCTCGTCCATCGTCTGCCGCTAATGTTTATTCACCACAAACGCCAACGCAGAACCTTGGCTCGACGTTACCAGCTCCGTCTGTACCTCCTGTACAGCGTGGCGCTTCCCCATATCAGCCTCCACCTTCAACGTCGTCAGCAGCACCATCGAGTAGATACGCTCCGGCTCCTGGCTCGCAGCCGTCTACTCTGCCAGGCCAGATGCCGCAGCAAAGAAGTGTGGCGCCTAACCCGTACCAGGCTCAAGCCCCACCACAAGGACCGTACGCGCCACAACAACCACCTCAGCAGACACCATATGGCCAGCCTCAGCAAGCAGCCGCACCTCCTCCACCGAGAGCGCCTGTGGGACCACCCCCGAGCGGACCACCACGAGGACCGCCCAAGACCTCTAACGGGCCTCCACTCGGGGCGCCCAATGCGGGCGGTCAGGAGCTTCCTTCGCCTCAGCGAGAGCATCCAGCACAGGGCGTCCCACAGCAACAGCAACAACAAGCCGCGCCTGCACAGCCAAAGCACCCTCGCGGTGATCGCTCACACATTCCAGCTAGCGCACAGCCTGTTGTCGATCTGCTCACACCCGAAGTCTCGCGTGTCAAGGCGGTGGCACCGCAGAATTTCAAGCCTCAAGTCGACGACATGGAGAAGCGCATCAACATCCTGTTCGACCATCTCAACAACGAGGATCTTCTTCAACCCGATACCGTGCAGCAAATGGTACAAATTGCCCAGCACATTCAGCAGAAGGACTTTGAACAAGCGCAAGCGCGTTTCAATGAAATGCAGCAAGCGAAGCTCGAGACCGAGGGCACGCACTGGATGGTAAGTTGCATGAATCATTTGATTTCGACATGACCCTTGCTGACCTTTACTTTTTTCTTCAGGTTGGTGTAAAACGCTTGATCGCGATCGGCAAGGCTACAGTACGCGCCTAGGAGCTGGGACTTTTGCCGTTGAGCGTTATTGAACGATGAATTACTAAAAGCACACAGAATAGAAGAAGCGTTACATGCAAGCATACTGTTCGATCGTTCCCGTGAAAGCGCAACGTTTGATGAGTGCTTTCTCATCGAATTGTGTAACGTGTTCCACGTGGTGAACGACCGGATTCAGCGTTGGGATGCCTAGAATACTTCCAAATTTACGAGAACAAGAATGCGTGTGTGTCCGTGTCAATCCATGCAAGTTGACTCCTGCGTTGCTCGGTTCCCGATCGGGGTGTGGCAGCTTCGGCCGGTGCCAATACGGCCAGCTATCGGCTGTCAATGCTGTAACGAAGCAGGCCACGACCTTGCTCGTCATGCCCATCAGGATTGAGTTCGCATTGAGATTGATAGAACCTGTCATCAATGCCTACATATTGCAGAACACCGACGGGAAGCGAGGATCTGAACGTCGGGATGGACATGCTCACACAGAGAAGCACGAGCAGAGCCTCACAAGCACAATTAAGTGCGTACCTGCTTTTCAACTTCAATAGCGCACAGACTATCACACGCGATTGTGAGACGGATTTATGTTGATCCACTAGCGGAAGGAAGGGGAGGAATGGAAATGACGCGCCGTTGAAAGAGGACACACCATGGTGGCAGCACACCATTCTGCACACGATTCGCATTCATATGGGCTGTGGCTGGTACGGCACAGATCGTCAACGCTGGGCGGCGTGCCATGAAAAGCTTGTTAGAGGCAGCTCAATTGCCCTCAACCTTGTTGCTTTTCAGCTTGGCGGCGATTGTCCGGCGGGAAGGGAAGGGGAAGCTCTGACAGTGACAGGCTGACTCGGGGCGCGAGCCGCGTCGGAAGATCTTGAGAGGAAAGATGTCCGTGAGGCTGATCGAAGTTTGATGGGGTTATGCTCGAAGTTTGATGATGGAGATGAGGTTTGAGGGGAGATGGGTAGATGGGATATTTGGAGATTCGAGGCTTTTGGTAGATGGTCGAGGTGAGAGGATGTCACCAAGATGTGTTTACGCACAGGACGCGTGTAGAAGCGACAATCAGTCGTGACAATCATGAGGATGCGATGCATGAGCAGCGCTGTGAACAGCGAGGTCCGGCCTTTGTCAAAGACTCTCACAAGCGACATGGCAAAGAGATAAACCCGGGATGCTGCCGAAACGAGGAGAGCACAGGTCTCCAATTTTCTCTCCACAGCTGACGGTCGTCGTGCTGATAGCGCAGATCTGGCACGGGCATTCGCATGCGGCACATGCGTGTGTGGGCCCTCTGGATCGCAATATAGACTCCCACCAACCGGCGCGCCAGTCAGACCGCTGAAATGTCCGGCGGGGGTCGCGGTCTGAGACAACAGTTGTACACCCGCCATCTCACGCGTTCGCGCGCTGCATTCGCCAGAAGTATCGTCTGCTCGCTCGCCTCACATCGTCTGCTGGTTCGCCGGAGTCGTGCTGGTCGATCACATCTCACCGTTCGTTCGCTCGCGAAGCATGCCAGCTCTCGGGGATGGCCCGCACCCCGAGCATGGATCGGCGAATCAGGACCAAAGCAGCAGTGGTGCACAAACGCTCGGGGCACTGCATACTATGGAGTGCCTGAGGGGGGAGTGTGAGCGTGGTGCATGCGGTGATGTTGTGGCACTTGGTATGGTATGCTGTGCAGACAGAAGCAGACAAGACACTCCTGATGCCGCACCGTCCCGTCGCTGGACCAGAATCCTTTGTACCTCTTGGCGCTTTCTCCGTGTCGCACAGCATTAGCCTTCGAGCTGTGTGCCGGCGGGTCGGGAGGCGTGTGGGAGGAGGTGGTACCGCCTTTCATCATGCAGCCTGCCACGACCGCGCCGACCGTTCATGGCCATCGGATGCGTACCAAGCAAAGCCTCGGCTGCGTGGCGGCCGTGAACTCTGGTCCGGTCGATGATGCTCTTCACCACGGGGGCTACGCCAGATATAGCAGCTGCAACATTGTAGCGGGAGTGTGTTGCAAGACTCGACGGAGTGAAGTCCTGGTGGTAGCAGAACACATACTGCTGTCGACCACCACAACACCTGAATCGTGCATGTCCGGGAATGACGATGCGGGAGTGTGGTGAAGAGGTGGGCCTTCGCCGTGAAATGTCGTATGCGTGGACACTGCATAAGCGCGCGAACCTAACAGCCACTACCGCTTGTTTCCGCTAAGATCACGGACCTGTGCGTTAGATCCACAGACCACCCCAGTAGGTTGTGTGCTGGTCAGCCTTCTAGCCCTTACCCAGCGCAGGAGTGCGACTGGAGAAGCTCGTCGTCGTCGTCGTCTTCCTTTTCCACCATCTCTCGTGCTCTGCTCTGCTCTGCCTCGTCCGCGCCCGCACCCCTCTGCATGCTCTATTCCACGAGCCCACCCGCGCTCTCGTTGCCCGCCTCCCACGCCGGGCCATTGTTTCTCTTCCGTCTCTGCTCCTCTCTTGCCCACGGAGACTGTCTTTTCCCCGAGGTCACTGGCGCGCGAAGCAGGTACGTGGAAAACGTCACTGGCTCGTGACAGCACTCAACATCCACGACACTCCCTCCACCCACCACATGCATTGACATTCGCGCTCCAGCAGTGACACTCCCATTCTGAACACAGCAGCATGGCTGCGCAGCAATCGCCGACGGGGCCACTGTCGCATCAACACCATTACGGAGGCCCTGCGCGTCCACCTCCGCCTCCCAACGGTGCCATGCCCATGCAGCAAATCCCTCCGGGCAAGTCAGCCGCGGAATACCTTCGAGCCACCAACGAGTCGGTATGGCTGCAGCTAGGCAATCTGTCAGAGGTCATGGGCGAGCTCGACGGCGCGACTCAAGCCTACGAACGCGCCATGAACTTCAACCAGTGGTCGGTGCCAGCTATGCTCGCCATCTCGTGTATCCTGCGCTCCAAAGACCAGTTCACAGCCGCTGTGGAATACCTTAGGCAGATCCTCAAGGTGGAGCCCACGAATGGCGAGGTTTGGTCTAGCTTAGGTCACTGCTATCTGATGATGGACGACCTACAGCAGGCATACTCTGCCTATCAACAAGCATTGTACCACTTGCCTGATCCTAAGGAGCCCAAGCTGTGGTACGGCATCGGTATTCTCTATGATCGATACGGTAGCTTGGAGCACGCAGAGGAGGCCTTCTCTCAAGTCATGCGCATGGAGCCTGGCTTCGAGAAAGCAAACGAGATTTACTTCCGGCTGGGCATCATATACAAACAGCAACAGAAGTTTGCGCAAAGTCTAGAGGTACGTCGCTGGCATCACTTCGCGTCAGACAGAGCCATGCATACTAACATCGTGAAAAGTGCTTCCGCTACATCGTCACCGACCCGCCGCGTCCTCTTAGTGAAGAAGACATCTGGTTCCAGATCGGGCACGTTCATGAACAACAAAAAGACGTGAGTTGCTCACATTCAGACAGCATGATCGGACGTTAATAGCCAGTAGTACGACTCGGCCAAGGCGGCGTATACTCGCGTCCTCGAACGCGATCCCAATCACGCCAAGGTATTACAACAGCTTGGCTGGCTTCACCATCAACAGAGCAGCAGCTTCACCAGTCAAGAGCAAGCTATTGAGTACCTCGAGAAATCGGTCGCCTCGGGTGTGTCACTTGTCTCATCATCGTCTTGCCGCTCACGCTAACATTGCCACCAGACCAAAATGATGCTCAGAGTTGGTATCTGCTCGGCAGATGTTACATGTCCCAGCAAAAGTATCCCAAAGCCTATGAAGCCTATCAGCAGGCAGTCTACCGCGACGGTCGCAACCCTACGTTCTGGTGCTCGATTGGTGTTCTCTACTACCAGATCAATCAGTACCGAGACGCGCTGGACGCGTATTCTCGTGCAATTCGTCTCAACCCCAACATCTCTGAGGTGTGGTACGACCTGGGTACCTTGGTAAGTGATACATGGTCTTCAATGCGAGACTTCCGCACACTGACTGGCTCCAGTACGAATCGTGTAACAACCAAACAAGTGATGCCTTGGACGCCTACACTCGAGCAGCGGATCTCGACCCGACGAACGTACACATCAAAGCACGCCTCGCTCTGCTGAAAGGTCAGCCAACTAACGGTTTGCCCAACCAAGGCGGTGCGCCACTGCCGCAGGACGTGCACCCGCAAGCCTACCAACCTGGCGCGCTCGGAGGCGGACCTCCTGGCCCTCAATGGGGAGCTCACTCACAGAATGCTCCACCGCCCGGGCCCGCGCCGCCGCCACTTGCTGCTGGCAACAACTGGGGCGGCAATCGCTTGGCTGATTTGCAGAATCCTCAGATGCAGCCGCAGCCTTTGAACCCCTACGACCAACGTGAACGTCTACCACCTCAACAACAGCAGCAGCAAGGGCCACAACAAGGCCCCCAGCAAGGCCCTCAGCAGGGTCCTCCTTCCAATGCCCAGCAACAGCAGCCTGCTCCAGCGAGGCAGCAGAGTCCACCACCGTCTCGCCAGTATCAAGAACAGCAGCCACAGCGCCCGCCACCTCCGTCTCACCGAGGTCTCTCCCCATCGCCAAAGGGCCAGCAACCGACGCCCGCAGGTTTCCCGGGAGGTCCGCATCATCAGAGCTCGCAGCAGCAACAACAGCAAGGCCCTCCTTCTCATCACGGCCCACCAGCGCAAGAGCAGCCTCCGCAGAGACCTCCATTCATGTCTCACCCGTCAAATGGACCATTGCCACCCCAGACAAACGGCGTCTCGACGCCAAGCGCATCTCACACCCTGCCACCATATGGCCGCCAGGGTGAGGGTCAGCCTGAGATCAGACCTTTGATCAACAACCCTGCTCCATCGCCTAGCGCTAGTCAATTCGGTGGGCCTCGCACACCATTCGAGCATCATCCAAACCCAGCAGCGCCCAGCATTGCAAGTGGCGCTCCCCCCCCAACGTCTGCACAAACTGCTGCCGATGCTGCTGCACGCGATCGGGAAGAAAGACCCGGAAGCGCCGCCCCAAAGCGACACCGCGAATGGGAGGATGATCCAAATCCAGGAGCGGCTAAGAAACCTATGGGTGAGGAAAATAGGTCGAGATTGGACGAGATTAAGATGCATCGTCCATCACCGCCTTCAAAGATGGGCACGCCACCGCACCGAAGCCCATCTGAGCTTCGACGGATGGAAGAGCCACGTCCCACCTCCGCGTACAACCCATCCGAAGCTGCGCACCATCCCCCTTCGTTGCCTTCGATGCAGTCAATCACGCAAAGGTCGCCACGCACCTCGGCTCCGCCTCAAGAGGAACATCGCGCTCCTCCGCCACCCCAGCCTGCTCCGCCTCAAGTATTTGAGCCAGCTGCTCGCAAGATGGACGTGGACGAAAATTATGATGACAGTGGCGACGAAGAGAAACGGTCGACCACGAAGCAAGAAAGTCGCAAGAACAGTCCGAAGCCCGCAAACGGCACTGCGACCGCTGCGACCACGAATGGCTCCGGCGAACAGCAATCCTGATGACCCTATGAAATGAACCAGAGAAATATGCGCACGACACCGTGATGATTTCCCCGATGCAGCTTATTATAGGCAGCACAGCTTTTTGATATGTCATTGTAGCTGCAACTCGCTTCTAGCATATGTATAGGCACATACTCAAATTCGGCATCTTTCTTCACATCACATCAGCTTGTTCTTCCTGTGCAGCTCGCACGATCGTCGGCAGATCTTCTATTTGAATTGGTTATGCAAAGCTCATGATTGCTTCTGACAACTGGGTTTGGCAAGCCGCTTAGACGAATTTGTGGACTGTCCTGACGTAACGGCATCCAGACGCAACAACATTCAGCTCTTTGCGGCATTATATATTCAATACTGAGCACCATTTCAGATTATCATTCATCATGGCACCCAAAGGTCTCGCAATCTTGCTAGGAGCTGGTCCAGCAACCGGAGCGGTGAGTTCGAAATGACTTTTCCCACTACCTCTTCTCTAACATATTTCAACAGGGCATCGCCCGCGTCCTCTCGCACCCATGCCAAGGCAACATGGTATTCAAATCCTTCCAGCCTTCCCACAGCCCTTCTCTAACAATCCAAGGCCGTCGCCCTCCTCGCCCGCCGCCCCGAAGCCCTGGACGAATTAATCCAATCCCTCCGCACCTCCAACTCGGACGCAATCGTCGAAGCCTTCCCCACCGACACTTCACCCGAAAATCTACGAAAAGCCTTCCAAGAGATCCGCTCTCATAGCTCTTTCAAAGATTTGAAATTACGAGTTGCGATTTTTTCGATTAAAAATAGTTCCAAGAAACCTTTTATGCAGGAGACGTTTGAGGAGTTTATGGCGCCGTTGGAGGGGTATGTTGGTGGTGAGTATGACCATTCTCATTCCATCTCTCTGTGAAGCAAGGAGATTTAGTATGAAGAAGTGTGGTGTGATACTTGCTTAGGCTGATTCTGTTGAATGTCTAGGCGCCATGGTTTTCAGTCAAGAATCCATGAAAATGATGTTTGCACACCATGGCGAAAAGACTCTTGCTGAAGGAGCAGAGAAGAAGGGTACGCTGATTTTTACTGGAACGCTTGGTGCGTTGAGATGTAATGCCGAATTCGCGAGCTATGGAGCTTCGAGGTCAAGTGTGCGACAGCTTGCTCAGGCTTTGGCGAGGGAGATGAGTCCCAAGGGGATTCATGTCGCGCATGCGATTGCGAACGGAAGGATTGTGGATGCGGATTCGGATGATACGAGGACTGGTAAGAGACTGTTGACGAATTTATATTTTGTTGTGAAGCTTTCTGACTTGCACGGCAGGCAAACATATCGCAGCCGAAGCTGTTGGCCAGACATACTTGTATCTGCACAATCAGCATCCCACGCTTTGGTATGGCATCATTCGTTGTGCGTCTTCTTCACATGCTAACTCGTATTCAGGACCCACGAGCTTGACCTTCGACCCGCACAGGAGAAGTTCTAAGACACAGCACGTGCTTGGTGAAAGAATGGCGTACACTGGTCCATACGCAAACGACGATGTCTGTGCATATTGACGGATATGCAGACATAGCATGCAGAACGGGACACGGCATATAGTTCGACCGTTGTTGAGAGCCCAATGTGTCCAACGACCATCGTATCTCTACTATCGTATTCGTGGCACTTTGGCACATCTTCGGTCATGCGGATGAAGAGTCCAGAATATGTGTGTCTCAGGCGTGGTTGAATCCACTCCGCGAGCAGATAGAGATCCATTGACTTGCTCATGCCGAGCCCGTATCAGGTGAGAGTGTGTATACCACCGGAGCTTGCATGTGACAGTATCGCTCGAAACGATCTAAGCCGGAGTGAAGCGCAGATCGGGCAAGGCAGGCCTCGTCTTACAACGTTCAGCCCCGCTTACGCAAAAGTATCGGCACCAGTCCATACCCTCCGCAACGCCCTTCCCCTATGGGCCAGTCGTTGGACTTGAAAGAGAACGGGGGAACATTGCGCGAGCCATGTCCGCCACATTGCGGAAGAGGCAGATGTTGATGCGTGAACCGCGGTTGGACACTTGACATCAGCCACATCGATGGCTGAACAGGTTTCCTGCTCACTTCCAACAGTCGGAGATGGTAGATCAGTCGCAGCCTGGCTCCTGGCTCGCAGTCATGCCGATCCAGCTCGCGGGTCCCGACAAAACGACCAGCAACAACTCCCCGAGCCGCCGGACCGCTGTCGTCGAAACAGGTTTGTCAAGTCGCGCGTTAAGCTTGTTCGTGTAATCAGGGTGCCACCCGCGCTAGACTCGAGCTTCACAATGCCCACGTTAACGTGTGAGCGAAGGAAGAGCGGAGCGCAGCAGTTCAGCCACGGCTGCAGCATCCCCCGGTTGCACAGACCGAATGTTGTAGCATTGTACCTGCAGAATCCTCCTCTCAAGACCGTTCATGAGCGACGATATCCGCATTGCTCGTCACGAAGTGAGAGCTGCTGTAGCTTAGACGTGCCGAGACAGACGGGCTGAACGTTGTGGTGGCTCGGTTACACGAACAACGTTGAAGGCGTCAGGCGTCAGGTGGGCGCAGAGCACGAGCTGGGGCAGCGGTCGGTCGGCTGCGCTGCCACTATCTTCCATGCATGCAGGGCACGGCTTCCAGAAGCCTCGGCCAGATAACAGCAGGATGCGATCGCCACGGAATTGCGCGCTGCCATTGGCGGGCCCACACCCGCCGCGCCGGAGATGTAGCGGCTGGACCAGGAGCGGATCTCGCAGCGCAGCGTCGCTGCTTAGCCTGAGCACGGCCATTCGCCGCGCGCCTGCGAAGTACAGTACCTCTACCAATCTATCGCCGTGCTCTAGTGCGATGGCAGAGTTGCAGCTCGTGGTGGCCCGCGTGGTGGGCGGCCTGGCCTGCCAGAAAGTCCGTCCGCTTCCACAAAGGCTCTCCCTCCCACCCTTCGTGTCGTGAATCGAATCCTCTTCTCTCAAGCGCGCGCTGTGGTGTCGGAAGGAACAGTCGTTACATGTCGTGTTGCTCCATCCACGCCTCCTCGGACGACACCCAAGCATGGCTCACGACCCGGTCGACGCCACGACAGCTCCACCTGCTCGCAAACGGCGCCGACGAACGGCTGCCAGTGGTGCCACCGATGACTGCTTTACGTGGTAAGTGCAGACGGCAGACTGCAGCGACACCGGGATGGGCATGTGCTGACCCCAGAGCAGTCGCAAGAGAAGCGTCAAGTGTGACCGCACCCGGCCGTACTGCGCCCAGTGTATACAGATCGGCAAGGAATGCTCGGGGTACAAGACCACGCTGACCTGGGGCGTTGGTGTTGCCAGCCGGGGCAAGCTGCGAGGCCTGTCGTGTCCCATCGCGGGCACCAGTGGCGAAGCTGCAGACACGACGAGACCGTCCGAAGCCAATACGACAAGACGTCGAAAGAATTCCGTGAGCAGGCCAAACGCTCCTGCCCCAGTGGACATCCCCAGGAACAATGCCGCCTCCTTCCACAACAACCATGTCGCCGCTGTCACCTCCATGCCTTCCACGACGCATGCAGGCTTCCAACCGACGCTGCCAACAATCAATGCTGGCCAGCAGGGTTGGAACATCAACGGCTTTGGACGGAATCGACCAAATCCATTGCGGCACCATTCACTGCAGCATATACACACTGCACGTGGACCACAGTACGATAATGGACCCAACTCTGCCAGCTCGGGCGACTCTTTCCCAGATCATGGCTTCAGCTCGCCTCCGGATTATCCGCCATCATCAGATCTCAATGGCTACAGCGAGTCGTATCCGCCTGGCACGTCTGCATCGTACACGAGCCAGCCTCTCAGCAGTTCAATCGACAGCCTCAGCTCACATTTCAACTCCTCTTCCGTCGGCTCCTTCGGTGACCACATGAGCTCCAGCATGGAGTCCACAAACAGCGCAGGTTCGTTGGGTCAGAGCACACCTACGGAGACGCCACTTTACAGCACAAGTCCCTTCCAGCAGGACGAGATTTTATTCAGCCCCATGTCGGAGTCCATGTTTCAGCAAAATCCCTTCGAGCAAATCGATTTCAACAATTTCACAGAGGAAGAAGAAGAAGATACGAATCAGACGCAGCTCTCCATCTTTGATGCGCGATGGAGCAGTCCTTTCTTCACCTTGAGTCCTCGGATGCAATGTCTGATGGAATACTACGATCGACACATTTGTCCCTACCTGATAGCTTTCGACGGACCGAACAATCCGTACAGAAAACACATTCTGCAGCTGGCAATGCAAAATGAGGGTCTGCAGAATGCCATTGCCGCTTTGGCGACGAACAACATCCGAATGAGGAAGCAACCACCACCAAGGCGGAGGGGCTTTGTGGAGGAAATCACAGATGCTTTTGACGGGACCGCAAAGCCGAAGGAGCTCAACGAACCCACCGCAGAAGAGACGTGCTACAAGCAAATGTCGATTGATCAGCTGAACATGCAGCTCACCGATACGCGCGCTGCGCAAGACGATTCTGTAATCGCTACTCTTCTGATTCTATGTCTTTTCCACGTGTGCGATTCTGGATTCAGCAAATTCAAGACTCAACTGGCTGGTGTGCAGAAGCTGCTATCTTTGCGCGCACCGAGTGGCCAGTCGGAATTCACGGGTTGGGTGGAAATGTTCTTCATTTGGTTCGATGTCATGACTTCGGCTGTCAATGATCGCGAGACGCAGATCAAGAGCGAGTCGCTTGACATGCTTGACTACTCGTCCAACCTGGGGGCGCTGGAACACTTCTCAGGATGCGATGGTCGATTGTTCAAGTTGATCGCCAGACTCGGTCGTCTCAGTCTTCTTGCCCAAGGTCGACCGGTTCGACCACAGAATAACATGCCACGACCACCTCCTACGCACAATGCGCACAGCGCGCCTCTGCGCAAGAGGCCTTCGTCCAGCAGAACCCACTCTCCCTTCCACATGGATAGTCTCGAAAGCAATGGCTGGGGGACACCGGTTATTTCCTCGGACGACGAAATGGCCGGCTCTCCAGAAGAGAACATCTTCACCACACCCAACAACTCCTACCCCGACAGCCGAGCAGAATTCTGGTCCGAATGGAACGACATTCGCGCTCGACTCAATGCCTGGCAAATGGACACCACACCATCTCGACAAAACACTCCCCCACTCGATAGCCGAGAAATGGAGCTGGGCCAGCGCGATCTCCTCCACATCAACGAATCCTTCCGCTACTCGGCCCTTCTCTACACCGAACGCCTGGGCTCGCCACTCCTCCCATCTTCTCATCCTAATTTCCAAAAATACGTCTCCAATGCGCTTTTCCACATCACAGCTCTAGACATCACATCCTGCGTGAACAAATTCCTCCTCTGGCCACTCTTCATCGTTGGAACGGAGTGTGTCGACGAAGGACATCGAAATATCATTCGAGCGAGATGTATCGAAGTGCAAATTGAAAGTGGATTCTGGAATAATATTTCTGGATTGGACGTTTTGGAGAAGGTGTGGAAGGAGTTGGGGAATAATGGGCCCGGAGGTGGTGCGGGGATGATGGAGGCTGCGGAGATTAAGGCGAGGAGAAGAGATTCTGAGGCGGGGAGGACGGGGAGGTATGGGCAGGCGTTGAGGTGGAGGAAGGCGATGTCGAGGGTTGATGGGGAGTATATTTTGATTTGATGAGATGAGATGATGGGATGTGATGGGATGAGATGGGGCGATATGTGTGAAGACGGAACAGGACAGACAGACGCAAGCTTTACTGGTTTAAATGCTTGGCTGAAATGGATATCGACAGTATATATTATTATTGAGAAGTTTTTATGAACATGATTGAAATGTATTTTTGGGCAGGTGTGTGTGAGTAAGTCTTTGAACTGAGCTAAGCAGGTTGAATCGAGGAAAAAGGCATTGTACGAGATGGTTGGAATCACAGCAGGTGCTCTGAGCGATCTGCTTTGATGTCTAGGACGCATTGCACCATCAACACATGTGGCGCCTTTGTGCAGGACAGGCGGAAAGGCATTGCACACGAGAGCTTTTGTAGCAATTGAGTTCGTGCATGCCGGTTCCCAAATGAAAGTGAGAGCATTAAGACTCCAAAGGAGGTAAACAAGAGCCAAAGTGAACAATCGAGACAATGCTTTTGCTCGATTCCGCAATGCACTGGTTGGTAGCTAGAATTACACTTTCTGGTGGGGTCACGCCGGGCTCCACCATTCATGACATAAAAACCATCGCTCATCAATGCCCCCATGAATTAAGCATGCACGTAATGGGGTATACCATTAGTCCATTTTTTTCCCATTCCCATTCCCATTCCTTTGTTACGCCTTGAGCACCAACGCTGAGTCCTTGTGTCTGAGTTTCATGCAAATCGTGTGTGAAGAAGCGTCGAGTCGTGAAGAACGTTGGAAGAGTTGTTGTTGTTGTGATGTCAATCAATCAATCAGTGGAGAAGTGACTGTGTGTGACTGCGACAACAACTTTTCGTTTGTGGTGGTTGGTTGGTTGGTTTAGAGGTAGACCAGAGCTGCCATGATGGCGGCGAGGCCGACCACGCTTGGCTTCTTCATGTCGGCTGCACCGGTAGAAGCTGGTGGAGCATTGGTGGAGGCAGCAGCTGATGGAGTGGTGCTGCTCTGGGAGCCACTGTTGGAAGCGGACTCGCTGGCAGAGGTGGCCAGAGTGGTGGACTCGGGACCGGCTTCGGTGGAGCCAGGAGTGGTGGATGGGGCTGGGGCTCCCTCGGTGGTAGAGGCGGTCTCAGAGATGACTGGACCTGGAGCGGTTGGGACACCAGTGCCGGAGGTGCCAGCTGGAGAGACCTCGGTGGAGCCAGAAGGCTGGACAGTGGCGGTCGACTGAACGACGCGGGTGCTCTGAACGGTCACGGTAGTCGACTCGCCGTAGCCCGGTGGGTTGGTAGCGCCGGTTGGGCCTGTGGAGGTAAATTGTGAGCTTTCTGTGCTCACCGAGCCAGATGTGGGAGACGAGGGGGATGTGGAGGTCAACTGTGAGCTTCCCGCGCTCACCGAGCCAGGTGTTGGAAACGAGGGGAAGGCGGAGGCAGGATATGAAGTGGGGTTCTCCACGGTGAGGGCACTAAGGAGGACGGAGAGGGCATTTATTGTGGAAGGGAACGTTTGCGTCGAGGCCATTTCCAGGACCGTGAGGGCATTGGGGGTGGAGTCAGAGGCAGAGGCAGAGGGATCCGGTTCACACTCACTGGCCTCGCAGTTGGACGGGAAGACGGTCTCAGTGACGGTCACTGGTGGCGACTGTTAGCAGCTGTTGCGCGTTCCAACGTGAACGGATCAACGTACGAGTCACATCAGCGACGGCGACCGAGAAGAGGGCAAAGGCGCTGGCGACGATGGAGTAACGCATGTTGATGACTGGTCTTGAGTATCTGAAGCGACGGTAATGCTGGAGAGCGATAGAGTGGCGGTGATGGTAGACGTTGACGATGGCCGACAGTTTGTGGTTGGTAGGAGAGAGAGAAAAGGCTGCTATGTGATGTGCGAAATAAAAGTGGCTGGGCGGTGGAAACGGTGGCTGGCTTGCGTGTTTGTGTGCGCGACACTGCTGCACCTCACGCGTCGACGGCGACCTCGCTTCCGCCGCACCGCTCACTTGCGTCGCACCGCATCGCACAAGGGCCCGCCGGCTTCCACTCGGTCGAGACGACATCTCTCCGCCGTGCGATGCTCCGGCCCTGTTTGTGTGAAAGACGGCGTCGCGCGTGCGATCTTGAAGGCGGCACGTAGGCCACGATGAAGCTACAGCGGTGACCTGCTGACGACGCGCATCTTACTCTGCTACGACATTGCCCTGCTCTCGTTGCGCGCTCCTCTGCCGCAAAGCGCAAACATTGGTAAAGTGAAAGTGGAAGTGAAGATGGAGTTGCACATGGAGACGGCAGGACCCACCCGGCAGCCGCCGCCAGCCACCAAACCTTGCAGCGAGGCTGGGCGTACCAAGATTTACCACGACGTTGGATACCATACTTTGTGCTTGATATTCTGACGATCGCTTGATCTAAACGTCGTGCGAGCCACTGGAAGCACGGCTGGCACTCCCATACAAGCCAGTTCTTTCATGCATCGGACAGCCGCAGCTTCAATGCCAGACACCACAGATGCCCACACGCGCAATTCTACGCGACTACCTGCAGACAACGCAGTGGCATGCGCCTTTGAGCCTTACTTCGCGGTAGCACTTGTTATCATGCTACTAGCCTCGTTGCACAAGGGACTGATGGCAAGCTCAGGGCAGGACGATGCATCTCCACTGCAATCTAAGCACGAAGCTGTCGATCTTTGCTCATCGCAAACGACCACGGGCCCGTGTGTCCATCTAAGCACCCAAGGGCACACGAGCTGCAGAGTGCCTGGTACTGAAGTGACGTGCCAGAGCAAGCTCACAATTGCGCTCCCGTACGTCAACCTGTTGCATACCGCGCTTTCGTCGATGACGGACACGTAGATCTGAGAGAGCTGTCAGCTAATGCTCCCTGTATTGCAGTCAAGCACGAAAGCGAGAAGTGAGAAGCAGTCAGACAGCAGTTGGATCAATAGATGTTCCACAGTGTAGTTCAGAACAGGTCTGTGTGTTATTGTATTGTCATCATGGTAAGAAAGTAGGAAGTGTTGCTCAGCGTACCTTGAGATCCTGGTGCCACGCTTGAGTACCCGACTTGAGACCCAGTCAAAATGACAGGAATATTGAACCTCTCAGCTGGTTCTTTGACGTT